>JANPWX010000172.1:424123-542297 GCA_024734555.1 Trochalopteron elliotii
CGGAAGGGGAATTCAGATGATACCACTTTCGAATCATAAAATCGTGAAGTCCCATCATTCAGCACTGCATGCTCACCACTAAGCCATGTCCCCCAGTGCCACATCCATATGATTTCTGTGCACTTTGAGGGATGGTGATTCCACCACTTCCCTGGGTAGCCTGTCCCGATGCCTGAACACCCTTTAAGTAAAGAAGCCTTCCCTGCTAGAATCTTAGGCCATTTCCTCTTGTCCCATCACTTCTTCCTGGGGAGAAGAGACCAACCCCTATCTCCTTACACTCTCCTTTCAGGCAGTTGTAGAGCATAATAAGGTGTCCCCTGAGCCACCTTTTCTCCAGGCTAAACAACACCAGCTCCCTCAGCTGCTCCTCCTCAGACTTGTGCTCCAGGCCCTTCAGACCCTTCACCAGCTCAGTTGCCCTTCTCTGGACACTCTCCAGCACCTCAATGTCTTTCTTGTAGTGAGGAACCCAAAAGTGAAAACAGGACTTGAGGTGCACCTCACCAATTCAAGCACAGGCAGACTTGCTTCCCAAGTCAACAGCCTTTAACTTCACTGTGAAAGGGATGGGAAACAGAACCGATTTCTTGAAACAGGAAGTCAACAGTTCAAATTTTGAAATATCACAAATGCTGGAAACTAAATCTAATCAGAGAAATTTAATTGGAATAAAAAAAAGGAATATATCAAATTTTAAAGCACTTTTCCTCCACACAAGTTCCTATTTCATCATATTTTCCACTGTGTAGCTAGTAGAAAGAAAGATGAACACAAAACCAGGCAAACTATTTTTTCTAGTTTCCTCTGAATAACCTGTATTCCTCAGTTATGAGGTTTATTTTTTATTAAAAACTTAACATTTTATGTGTCCCTTTTTAATCAAGGGGATTGTTACTAGATTAGGTACTTTGTGTTATGATTACCCCATAATTCAGTGAGAAAAGCTACCCTTTGAGCAGAGAGGTGTTCCCAAAGTTGTCTGGCTGGGTGGGGTGGAGGTCTGTACTCAGCTTCCCCCTGTCCCACTGGCACTGTGAATATTCCCTTGCCCAATGTAATGTGAAGTGGGTCCAGCAGAAAACTGTTGAGATGGCGTTTTCCTGATATAACTTGGGTAATAGAAGTGTACACTTTCCAGTTGCAATTATGTTGACTCCCCTGATCAGGGCACATTTTATAAAGTTCTCTTCCCTTTTCCCATCCTCACATCTGAGTATTTCTCCCTCAAAGGGCTTCCTGAGAAGCGTTCTCTATCTTGCCAGCATGGCACCCTCGCACGTTTTCTGAAGGAGCTATTGCCAGCTGTACATCATCCATCTCAAAAGGATGGCTTCTCTGGGTGGCTCAGAGGGAAAGAGCTCTCCTGCCATCAGCAGTGAAGCACCTCAGTGTTTGCATTACTGTAAAATAAAAGTGTGTTTTTCCCATTCTCCTTATGGGATTTGAGAAAATAGGAGAACAATTGATGACTATGTCTGAACTGGGGGATCTCAGTACAAGGTCTCAGGGTATGTTTCACACCCAGGTTTCTGTCTGGTGTCTTCCACAAGCCCTCTAGACTGGATAGCTGGAGTAGAACAGCAAGAAATTCACTTGCCCATGTAATCTAGCTGAAATAAGCCGATAATAACTATCTTTATAGTTTTTGAATTCATAAAAGCAAATAAGAGGAACCAAGTGTGTTACTCTGTAGCTTACCTTCAAACACAATTGTGAATTGCCATGTTAAAAATAAATTCAGATTGTTTTGACTTTTTCAGTATCTTCTGGATGACAGAGACTTAAAAGCATTATGAATTTTTTCTTTTAGGACAGCACTTCAAAATGCACTGTGCAGTCTGCCTACTACAATGACTTCCCAGGGCTGACTAGGTATTTTAAACACTCCACTGTATAAAAAATAACAGTTAGAGAAAAGTAGCATTTTTTTGAATAGTGAAGGACAGATGAGATGAGTTTTCCCCCTCTCTCTGAGGGGAAGAGCCTCTCCATGTACCATTGCATCTGATCCTCAGTATAACACATGGTGGACTACCCATTTAAGTACTTCCAAGCCTTTATATTCCAACCATATGGAAAGTATTTGTTAGGAGAGAATGTGAGGGAGGTCGTTACATGCAAACAAAGAGGCATTTAGCCAAAGCAGGCCATTTAAACACTGGTTTGCATTGCAATATCCACTATTGAGGCACCTGCAGTTGTCACTCAGGGTGCAGAAATAAGAAGCTTTGGGCATGATGTGGGGAGGAGGGAATTCAGTAGAAGACAAAATGTGGGAATTATGTATAATATCAGCAAAATTGAAATGCAGACTTCTTAAAATACAAAAGAATAAAGATCTCTTGTGCAACACATTCCTGAAAGGCTTGTATATTATGTGTTCCACTGCTGACCCTGGGCTTGGTTCTTTCCCTTGTCCCCAAGAGTCTATGTTGTGAAGCACTTTGTTTGTTAAAAGCTGTCAAGACGCTATCTTGGATTGTGAACAACAGATTTGAAATGGCCATGTTGACTATCCTATGCTAAATTAGAGTGAATAAAATTGAATTCTCTTACAATAGAGACGTGCAGCTATTATGCTGTTACAAATACATTCTGAACTGTCTGATATCTTCAGCTATTTTATGCAATTTGTTGCTTTGGCTTTGTTTCTCTTTTTTTCGTCCTAACTTTGCACTTAATTTTGTACTTTCATAATCATTATCCTTCTCAGCATTTCAAGTGCTTCTTGTCAGTTATTGTTCTTTATGATGCCCTATTAGAAGTATGGGGGTTTTAAAAAAAATTGTTAATTTAATTTTTCGGTGGCCGTAGCTCAAGTACTTATCAGTGTGGATTTTCCATCACTGAATTCCTGCCCATTTTCTTTTCCTCTTGTAATATTATTTCAAAGTTATTTTTTCTAACCCACAACAGGTTTTGTGTTATTGTCTTGTCAGTAGGATCTCATCATCTGCTCAGATGAGGTTAAGCTGAATTCTGGGTACTCTTCAACTTCAGCCTTATATATTAAGCCTGAATTATTTTCCAATGACTTGGATCCAGAATAGTTTCTGACCTTGCTTATCATCTCATTGCTGATAATGTCTCAGTCCAACTCTTTGGACTCAAAACTATACAATGAAACTCATAACAATGAGCTCTGTCTAGGGCTCAGTATGATTATTATAATCAGACTAAAATTTCCAAACAGAACAAATGTGTACTGAAGGAATTATGAGCTACTCAAAATAGGTATCAGGTATAGCAGATCCATAAATTTATGGGATACTCAGTACAACACGATGCACTGTAAAATTACAGGACAGCAAACACCACCTCTCTAAAGTGCCCATGTAAACAGAAAATTTGCTTCCCATGAGTTTCAAATTAACAAATACCACTCTAGTTTATAATTTTGGATTTTACTGCTGTGAATTTACCAAGCTGGATAAACATTAAAATCAGTCCTTGCTCCTGAACTCTGCTTTCACTGCTCCCTCTAACAGCCTCTAATTTGGGGGCCATTGTAGTCACAACTGGGGGCTTTGCTCCCATCTTCCTGCCACCACGCTTCTCTGAGACCTGTCAAGTATTTTAAGTAGCATGCACTTTCCCACACTTCTCAATGAATGCTGACATACCTAACTTAAAAGGATTACTTTTTGCTGAGAGGAATTGTAATCTTCTTTTCCTGCTCTGCAAATCCTCTAGTAAGTGAAAAAGAAAGGCCAAGATCTGTTCTGCTGTGCAGGGCAAATCACCATCGCAGAAGGTATAGAATAAAACAACAAATCTAAGATTTACTTGTGGTCACGCTTGTCCAGGAGCTGTGTCCCTGACTATTAACTCATTGGCATCTTCCATCACTATTTCTGGTGCTTTGATATTTTTTGGGTTAGTTTCTAACAGCTGTATGAATACACACACAATTGCTACCATGAATGCTGCTCAGGACAAAACATTTCTCTCAAAGATGTCTTCAAAAAGGTAGACTTGCCTTAACCAGTTTTTAATATTATGTATTCTGTTAACAAAATCCAGAAACATACTTTAACTTATATACAAAAACTACTGTTTTTTCAAACTGCTTAAGGTCAATTTGCAGAATATTTTCAAACGCTGGCATGGAGGATTGTGGTGGTGGTGGTGCTGGTGAAGGTTTGTGCTCCAACAGTGGGTTGTGGGTGGTATGTGACAGAACAACAAAAGCACAAATGTTCCTGCTACCTTGATTTCCACCCACTCATCTCAAAACCTTTCCTCACACATGGTGATTGTTGCAACAAATTGGCTTGTGGGTGAGGCTGAGGCCTTCGGTGATCTTACACTACCAACTGAAAATGAAGTCACAGGTTATTCTTTCGCACTAGTCACCTGAATGCTGTCTAAGAGAGCTTTCCCCAAGCTCTCCCATCATTCCTTTAAAATTCCTAAAAAAAAGGGGGGGAGGGGGGCAGTTTGTCAATAAAGCTTGTATTGCTGAAAATTTGATTTTGTTGTTTCCTATGGCAAAACAACATTTTGTTGCCAGTCATTCACAAAGTAGATGAGCCAGGATTAGAGTCCACTCCCCCTTTCCATTCACTTATTAGGCAGCCAGCTATACTCACAAGGTAGATGAACAGCAGCAGCAGGCTTCCTCCCATGACTTTGCCTTTCCATTACCATACTGCTGCAGAAAAAAAATCAGACTCCAAATTTATGAGAAGATCTTTGACATACATTCCTCGATCTAATCCTACAAATCCTGCAAGGTCCAGGTGAACAGACATCCTTTGCTAATTCATCCTAAAATTCTTCGTTGATATTTGAAAGTGTCTGTCATGTGTTTTTAATAATTCTTAGTTGTATTTCAGCCCACTCTGATGGATGGCTGCTTCCAAACTGCCAGGTTGTGTTAGTTGTAGCTAATTCCTCCTTGGGTAAATTCTGCAGTGTCAACAGGGCTGGAGCATTTCAGTTGGACATGAGAAATGCCCTTCTCTCCCCGACCTTCCCAGCCATTCACATGGGACAAATGAGCCTTATTGTTTCAGAGAAATGAGCTTTGGATTTTTCCTTCAGAGGAAATGGGGGTTTTTTTGTATCCTGTGAGGTAGGATTATCTGACCTTTCTCCTCTTGCTTTCTGTGGTTTAAAAAAAAGGCTAGGAATATATGACAAAGCCCCATTTAATCCACATTCTCTAGTCATTCACTTCCCATTTTTTCTCCTTTGTCATCCTTTTAATTTCTCTTTGATGCTTATTTGTCAGTTCCATAAATCCTGCTGAAGATCACCATCATTAAGAAACTCCAGGTTCACCAAAGTTTGCCTAGCATAAAATTCCTCAAAAAATCGTCCAACTGCCCATTCACTTGGACATCAGAGGCTGGGAGAGTAATCTGCTCTGACTTCTCATACCCAACAAAGTATTTGCATCAAAGCTATTCTTTTGCATGAAAGGTCATTCTTTAGGACTTTTCAGGGTGCTCCAGGCTGCTAGTTTCATTGCCTTTGCAAAGTTCAGTTTCAATTTCAAATATATTAGTCAGTATTTGAGTTTTGCAAGTATTACTATCACCTTACATAAGAATTTCTTCAACTCAATTACATTGTGACTCAATGGGTTTTTCTCCTGGACTTCTGCATCTCCCTTAGAAATCACCTGCATGGTTCAAACCATGAGTTGAAAGCACAGGAAAATACTGCTTGTCTCACTTAGAAGCAGAAAATGAAAATAATGGAAAAGGTATTTCTTCAGTTCATTCCAGTTTATTTAAACACCCTTTTCTGCAATAAAACAGGAAGAAGAAAAACCAGACTATTTTATTCTGCATGGTTCCACTTTGTACATCCCATCTAGTTGTTTATCCACAGTTCACTTTCTTTTAGCTTGCATTCAGGCCATGTGTCCTCACTGCCTCCTGCCTCTGAAACCACTTGAGTCCTGTGTTTGTATTCAAATTCCTGGGAAAGCCTTCTCTTTTCTCCTCGAAGATAATTTTTGCACTGGTGTTTCATACGGCAAACACTTTGGCAGGTGGCCTCTATTGTGTTAGCTCATTTAATCCATAAAAGGCTTAATCACTTCTTTTGCATAGCATGCCCAGAATCTGGCTAGTGCACCCAGCAGCTTCAACCTGTATTAGACACACTCATTAGCAGCAAACAGTATGTTTCAGTATCACATGTGGTGTCACTCGCCATGTGGGTTTGACTATGCATACCCCATCTCTACTCTAGTAGTGAAAACACAGTGAAAGGAGAAAGGAAGAATTTATTTGCTGCCTACCTAGTTTCAATTTCAGGTGAAGGAAGCTGTATCTCCATTCTTTAATCTACCCCCTTCTCTGACTGCCTTTTGGGAGTTCACACAGGAAAAATATGTAAATTTTGCAAGGAGTAATGTACTATTATTAATGGCACCGCACATTAAATAACATAATGAACAGGTGTATCATTCATGTCTGGAGCCACAAGAGTGCAAAGATGCAAAGACAAAGCATCATGCACTATGAGGTAAAAGTGTCAGAATTTGCCTTTCTGTGACTCAGTGTTGTGCCACCTGGGTTCTCTCAGCCAAATTATAAGTGTCTTACTTCTTTCCACAGCCACTAAACTGAAAGTGGAATGAACTTATTACCAGGACTTGCTAATAGTGCTAAATCTTTGCAACAGAAAGAGAAGAAGCCAAAACAATATGCCAGAGTGGACTGGATAAAATGCAAACAGAAGCCAGCAACTGAGCCAAAGCAGCATGGATCTGAAGGTGGGGAGAACTGGGAGACAAAAACACAGAGGCAGAGAATAGGCTTTCTGCTTTTGCCTCTTTTCCTCTCTGGTGGCCAAAACAAAATATCTCTTGTGACAGCTATATAAGATTCAAGCCTAGTCGTGACCATGCTATGACCATTCTGCCTTGCTGTGATCACCAGCCAGAAACTCACAGTAGAGGCTCCACTGCCCTGTCCCAGGGGGCGTGACATGAGAAAAGAGGTTCTCAGGAGCCCCAGCTCTCCTACCAGCAGGAGAAAAGGGTGACCCTACTGGCACAGGCCTCTGTCTCAGGTCTCATATTATTTAGGTTTTGCATCTGCTGTTGCCCATTTGCCTGTGCCTTATTTTCTGGTAGCCGGGCTACGCCTTGACAAATGCCTCTGTGTGGGAGAGATAGTCTCTTAGAGAAATTGTTTTATTTCTGGCTCACATTCAATTCTAGCATCTGGGAATAAGGTGGCTGTCCTTAGTATGAAGGACTTCTGTCCTTCACCCCACTTTTCAAAAAGCTCCTGAATTAATTCACACAGAGCACAAAGCGGTACTTCTGCTGAGGCACCTTCTTTTCATAGCCCAGTCTTGTGGTAACAGCCCTGTTTCTCCAGTTCTTCTGGACATAGTCTAATATCTCAAGGTGCATTCACAGCCTGCTGGCATTGGTCTACAAGAAATTAGTATCACTAATACTTTCCCCTTTTTGTCTTATAGATTGGACAGAATTGTCAAATGATAATCTGCCATCACCACACACCTGCTGAGGACATCATAAAACCTTCAGCCAGATGTGGCTTCCTTCCAAACTGAATAGCCAAGGACCTGTAGCAATCTGTCCAGGCAGATGTCTAAGGTCATTGCCAGGCCTCCCATGTCTGGCTGAGGGCGCAGTGTGTGGCTGTGGTGTGATGGGCTTTCCCATCAACAAGGTGTGTTGTCAATGTCTCCAGTTCAGCAAGGAACCATACACCCTCCCTCAGGAAGAGCTATCTGGAGCCCTGAAAAAGCATTTGCCACCATCTTCTGTGCCTTATCACTGGAGAGATGAGACTTGTGCTCAGTATCTGGTAGACAGGACTGCCTGTGTTGGATCTGTCTATGTTCTGTCACCGGCTGGAGCACAAATTGCAAATAGGGAGCTGGACATTGCCCCAGTGGAGTTAGCTTATTTGAATTAACTTTTTCTCCTGGGCTTTATCTGCCCCTCATCTTCTGAAGGAGCAGATGAGCCTTCTCACAATAGATGGGTGAAATTATCAAAAAATAGTGTATTTCATTAGAAATGCTGTGTTTGGGAAGTAGGTGTTCCATCCCTTGTTTTATAGTCAACTGTGTCATACTCATTCTTGTAATATACTGAATGAATTCCACCATAAAAGGATTTTCAACATTTTCTTCCTAGAATAGTTTCAAAACCTCATAGCTTTTATGAGAAGGACTGTCTGCCTCCCAGAAGCATGCTATAGAATTTCATCCTTTGCATTTAAAAGTTGCACAAGTCAAGAGAATTTATATTCTACTACAGAAAATTTGGAAAATATTGTCTACTATGCAAATTAATTAAAGTGCAGCTTAAATCCAGTCCACAGGACTGTTAATCCTTCCAGTGATCACTTCAAATCACTTTAAAGTGAAATCAAAAAGCTCTTTTAAAAATACATCAAAGTTCTTTGTGATTCTAACAATGTTTTAGAAGTTTTAAAAGGTATTAACAGCACTGAATCCAATAAGCTCAAACCCCTGCAAAAGCCTACATGGTAACTTACCAGTACCTGGTTCTGGATTCCAGGGGAATATGTAGATGCAATACTCATTAAGTGGGGAACCTATTTCACAGTTTCAAGAGATGTCCTGATTGCATCTCTGCTCCCAATCCACTATGATTTACTTTTTGAGGCAAGGAGAGGATATGTGGCCCAAAGAGAATCATTTGATGAGTCTATCACGCTGCATCTGACTTTCTTCAAGTCTTGAGCCCTAGGTACCTAACCTGAGACATAGCTGCTGTTCATGCTGCTGACTTTACTGGCAGGCAGAATCTTACTGAAAAATTTCTGCATGCATTCTTTGACCAAAACAATGGAGCACAGCAGAATTCTCCACCTGGTCTTACAAAGCACAAAACTGAACTCACTGTATTAGTTCTGTTTTAAAAAACATTTTCCTAGTCTGTTGTGTTGCACTGTGGCTCAGAGAAGTCAAGAATGTAAAAACAGAGCCTAGTGTACAAATAGCCCTTCTTCTTTCCTTTTACCTCTTGCTATTGATAACTAGAACTATCCTCTCCATTGTATCAGACTCTCCAGATCAGACCCTACCTTTATTAAAGGTAATCTATTACTCCAAAGACTTATGGGCATATCTATTAGAGAGAGTTATGTTTATGCTACCATACAATTAGGAAAGTACTCTATATTTAAGGTCTTTCTGTAATTTGTTAAAATAGATCTCCTTTTTTTTTCTGTTGCTGTTGTTGCAGGAGTAAACTCATTACAAATAAAGCTTGCTCAGTGCTTCCAAGGAGGGTAAGGCAGTAATTAAGTGAATTGCACACACCTCTACCTGCCCTTACCAAAAGTAGAGCTCAAAGGAATTGATCAGGGCAAGACCGTATTTCCCACAAACATACAGAAGCTTCTGCATACAGAATCTCAGTCCTGGGACTCCCTTTGCATGTTCTATCATCTTCCCTTCCTTGTGCCTCCTGCTAAGTAGCTATCAGCCAGTTTTCAAAAAGAACACATCCCCTTTTCCAGAAGAGATGCAGTAAGGGCTGCAGTCTGCAAGATTTGCAGGTTCATGACAGGTCATAACCTCTGTTATGCTCCCAAAGTTGCCCCTTGCAGGAACAAAGGCTTGTTGGTCAGAAAAGGAGAAGGCTTTTGATCCTGCCTATCCTTTGGCAACATTAATAATACCCAGCTGTTCACAGTAATCACTCTCCTGTATGCACACACTTCAAACTGACTGTATTTCTGAGCAATTCATAAGGCAGCAGGTACTGGTGGAATCTAGTATAGAGAGGAACAGACTGGAAGTTCAGACAGCTTGAGAGACATTAAAACACAAGCAAAAACCTGAAGAGAACAGTTATGTACCCTTGGTGGATGGTATGTTCTGTCATTACATATTTCAGGTGAGTTACAGAGCTTTGCCTGATGGTGACAAAACCTCCTACATGTTTGAACAGAGCTTCACAATATAAGGCCTCGAGGCAACTGGCAACACTGTTCAAAGCCATATATCCAGGTGAAATGACAGAACACGGAGAGAGGGATAGCCGTGCTTGGATTTCTTTCCGGAAGCTCCTGTTACAAAGTGGCAAATCAGTTACCAAATCCACTAAATCCCTCAGGACTGCAGAGGAGCCCTTTGTTCACGTGCCGCAGCAAACAGCAACGAGAGCTTGAAATTTTTTCCTGGGGAAGCGTGCCACAAAAAGGGTGGTAATGCCTGGCTTGGCTGATCTCCAGGACAGGCTCTGTACCTACTCTGCTCCAAGAAAGCAAGGACCCAGACTGAGGAATAAACACTTAACTGCCTTTGTGGAACTCAAACTCTTGGCTGACATTAAATATTTATTCTCAAATGCTACCTCCCTTGGAAACAGGCAGGAACACAAAGAAAGACTATTTCCCTGTAGCCACATACAGAATGCAAGCATGGGGACAGGTCTGCACGAGCTCCAGCTCTCTGCCTTACCCTTCTTTCCTTATGCAGTTTTGGTCTGATTCCAGATTGGCTTGCCTTCTTTGCACAGCTGGCAGGACACTAACTTCTCTCCCCTGGTAGAATGTGAAGGAAGTAGTGGCTGGCTGTTTTTACCTTCCTCTCTTCACTGATCACCTTCTTTCCTGCAGTAACTCATCAGCCCAGTTCCCCTTTCCCTTCTTCTCTCATGGGTTCTTGGCAGCTATTCTCCTTTCGTCATATGAAATTTAACAGCTGGACTGGGAAGGCAGGACTGTGTGAGAAGTGCTCTCACATCCCAGCAAAGACAAGGTGGTAACAGCCACAGCAGAAGTCCTACATCTCCTCAAAATGGCTTGGATCAGCAAAACTGTGATTTGAGCTTGTCAGTGGTCACAGGAAATCTACTCAGAAAGGAAGATTTCTTGAGGGTAACTCGGGTGATGGAGCAACATCATTACTGCATACATTTTCTCTCTGGCCTTTGCAGAGCTAAGGTTCTACTACTACTAAACCTGCTAATTTTTTAAAGTAAAACTTGTTGAGCAGTGAGGGCATAAGGTGGTCTCAAATGGCAAAGAATGCCATGGCTGTCTAAGATGTTTGGCACAGTCCAAAGCAGCATGGGTTCCAGCTCTGCCAGAGCAGAGGGACTGGGTTGTGTATGCACCCGACAAATGAAGGGAAGCAAAAGATTATTTGTAGCAGGATGTTGAACAGACTAGGAGGAATTAAATTCTGAAATGGCCTAAACATATGTGTGTTGTCAAAAGTGAAGTTTCACAAGTACTTTGACAGAGATCCTTCAAGAGTCTGACTCACCATCTCTTGAGTTCCTATATTCTAGCCACCATCTTCCTCCTCCTCCTCCTGCACATTCCTCACTGAGTTTCACTAGTTTGTTGAAGGGTATAACTTCTTTCTAGGAATGGTGATGTTTTATATGGTTTTGAGACCCAGAAGAAGGGATGGTGCATTGCAATCACAGCCATCAGTTGTTTGGTATCCCAAGAGTTAAACATTTTGTTAGCTGCTTCCCTGACTGGAGGCTAGGTAGGAAGAATACCTTCAGGGCACATATTAGCATGCTGTATCTCCAGCACTATTAACCACACAATCGTTTTACTGTGAAAAAAACAGACCAGTCACCCTGAAACCAGTCCTGTACCTGCACCTTAATGCCTGTACTTTGTACTGAAACATGCATTATAGAGAAATATGAATAAAATGTATTTGCTTGTTCAGTCTAGCAGGCAACCTTGAGCCAAGCCAATAAACTACATATTTTAAAATCATTTTGCTTCCTGTAGAATGCTGCTTTGTTTGCCATCATTGTTTGGCAAGTAGGAAAGGGCTTATCTCTTCTTCCCAGAAACTAGTGTGGCTACAGAAGAGCTCCAGAAACTTGTCAGTTTTTACAAAAAAAAAAAAAAAAAATTGGTTTAACAGCCCTCGCCAGGAAATTATCTGAACCTGTGGAAAGAGAGAATGTGTAAAAATTAGTTCACTGGGCTACGCCATTCTTTTTTGATTATTAGTTCAGTTCCAATTTGAGGGTCTTATCAGGTATATTTTCAAAGGCAAACTACAGTAACCTTTAACATTAGAGCCTTCCAATATTAGATATTTCATGGTTAGCTACAAAATTAGCATTTAGCCCTCCAGTGCAAAACGTACCATATTTTTGTTTTATTAATTTGTAATTAAAATTTAGGCAACTATGCCTGGTTTCTAGCAGATGGAGGCAAAGGCATAGCTTTGACCCTAGTTACAGTTTTGTTTAACCCCCTCCAGAGAAACACAGTTACTGTGCATTAATATACAGCCTTTCACCGCCAGACCTGTTAGTGTACATTATGGACTAATAATAATAATTATATTGTCAAACAATTCAAACTGTGTAACAATACAAGCTCCTCTGAAATGTGAAGCACTACAGGTAATGAAACCTACTTTTCTTTATACAGTCAGCTCAAACCTCTTTTTGAGCAATCTGGTGTTAAATAAATAATGGGCCTCGTTGCCCCCTCCTCCAGGAGGAACCATGGGAGGGAACAGAGTGGGAGGAAATCTCCAGGAGATTTTGCCTTGTGCATAAGCTTTTGTTGAGGGTGGAGCTGCTTATGCCCTCTCCTCCCATGCATTTGAATGGGGGTGTAAAAAGACTCTTCACCTGGAGGAGATTTGGGTGAGGATCTCAGGCTGGCCCGGATCTGGGCTCTTCTTGGCGTGCCAAGTTTGTGATTCACTGGGTGTGCAAAAAGGACAGCCCTGAAGCACAGCATCACTACCACAGCAATATCTGCTCCTCTTTAGGGGGGCTATGGAGGTTGATGGCTGTGCAGTACATTCTTTGAGCCATGGCCAAAGCTCTGTGGTAGGACAGGGACTTGTTTTGACTTCATTGTTAGTAACTGCATATTCCTAGAGCATAGTTTTCTAGTTCTGTATGACACAGATTGACTACGTATATCAAGGTGACTTTTCCTGACTAGCACCTTTTGTTAATTTAGTCCTTCACTGTAAACTAGAGCTGTGAGAGTATGTAAAGCTCAAAGTCTCCTGCAACTTCAGTGTGGTAGAAGCTGAAGGAATCTGGCAGATGTTTTCCTAAATCCGACCTAATGCTTGTGCAGAGAAATCAACAGGGTGTAGCGCAGCTCTGGCATGCAGGCGAGTGCTTTGAGAGCCTTTGTTGGTGGCTCTTCATTTCCCATCTTTGGCCCCAAAGTTGTTTCCCCACAAATGAGCCGCTGCAGTAGCTACAGCTCCTGTGAGTCACCACAGCCGATGGACCTGGGCAGAATCACACCCAGGATGTGTGGCAGTGGCTGAGGGATGACAACCTCCAGCAGCAAGGCAGCAACTAGCAGGCAGGGACAGTGCAGCAGCGGCTGCCGCCTCGGACACCACCGTGGGATTGAGGACGTTATGGAAAGTTGACACCGGCAGCAAACAGGGCTGGGGGTTATCTGGAAGGTATCACAGGGCTGGAGAAAATCCTCCTCACAGCTTTTCGAGTGACCTATGTCAGATGCCAACCTTCCTGTCAAGGCACAAATCTCAGCTACTTTTCCCTATAAACCCTCCCTCTCCGGTACACCCAAATAAAGGTGCCCTCACCCATTTCTTGGCTCCTGCCGCTGGTTTATGCTTCACCGCTTACGTCCTCAGACTCACCCGGACAAACCGTGCCGGGAGCAGGGACAAGATGAGGCAGATTCCCGGCGGCTCCCTCGCCCTCAGCGGCGGCCGGGCCGGGCCCGCGGCAATGGCGCCACCTGATGGAGGCGGTGCGCGCCGCAGGACCCGCCCGCGGCCGGGGAGCGAGGCGGGAGCCGCCATCATGTCCCCGCCGCCACAGCCCGGCCCGGGGCGCAGGGCAAATGTCAGCCAAGGCACATCCTAGGGGTGAGAACCCAGCCTGGATCTTCACTGGAATTTCCATGCGGAAGCCTGGGATCCGAGGTGCCCAGGTGAAAGGCGCACGGATCTGGACGCCTCTGCAGCGTGCTGGTGCAGCTCCCTGCGCTTTGCTAGGGCACGTCCTGTGAAGCTGAGAGGCGAATGGACGGCTGGAGCCTAATCCATCATGCTGAAAATCTGACTGAACCGTCCCAGTGGGAGCGAGCGCTTTGGTAGCCGATAGAAGAGGCCTTGTATCTGGGCTTTGGGCACTGAACTGCCTCTCCCCTCTCTCCCGAGTTACCTGTTGCCATAGCAATGCTGCTCCGAAGGGATGGGAAACCTTCCGAGAGTGCTCGGACTAGGCAAACTTTCACCATGCTCTTGTCTGCACTAACCAGATGGGACAATGATTAAAGGCAAGAAAATAACCAGGATCTAAATCATTCCTAAGGCAAAAAACAAAACAAAACAAAACAAAACACCCTGAAGAGACCAATTAGTTCATTCTGTTTGCCCCCCAGAAGACAGAAAAACAACAGTGAACAACAATTTGTCCTGTAGCACACTGTACTGTACTGTGTGCATCCAGATTCCCCTCCTACTTAGATTGGTATAAATCAAGAAGCCAGTGGATTTACACAGGTACAAAAGTGGCATTATCAGTTCCTGGGTCTCTTTAAATATTACTGAACCCTACTGCTGATTCTTCTTTGTTTCCCTGTTAGAAATGATTGTTTAAAAGGCACATGCATTTATCCATGCACACAGTATCATGCAAAGAGGTTCTTTTATTGGTTCTGATTTTTCTTTTTACTTTTATTATTTCTTTGAAGAAAATGTGGGATTATTACCTCAATCTATGCATCTGGCCTGCTGAGGCTCCCTTTGCTACATCAGGGGTTTCTGTTTTTACTAATCCTCTCTTTATGGATAATCATTCTCTACCTTCTAATGACTCTCAGCTAAGGAATGTGTTTTGTTATTACTACCTGCTGTTTAGAAATTCATTTTATTTGGTGTGGGTGTTGCTAATTTTTTGCTAATGAAAACCTTACAACAATCAATATGGTCAGGATTGTGCTGGTCTTCATGTCAATTAACCCCTTCATCCTATCTGTTCTGATTTAGGTTTTCCTCATGCACTTTTCAGATTTGAAATATCGAGATTGATTTTATTTTTTGAGGTCCAAGGCATAAGACTTTGTGCACTGATAGGTAGCATAGGGAACCTTTACTTCCCATAAGAGATTTTTAAAGGCACAATGTCATTTGGTAATCTGCAAAATGTTTGTACATGCAAATGCAGGGATGTCTAAGATGAATGCTGGAACAAAATGTATAGGAAAATCTACACTTTAAGACAAGGAATAGAGATCATCCTGTTTTACATAAATGTGGATAATCTCAAAACAGGGAAGACTGTTCACTCTTAAAGACTCTTCATGTTCCTCTATCATACATGCTATTTAGATATGTTATGTATCCCCTTTACATACAGAGAATGAAAATAAGTCCTGCTTATTAAAGAATTTATGGTTTAGAAAGATCATCAGCATTAGGAAGACAAAGAGAACAGCTGTGCAACATAACAAAAATACAAATCTTGTTGGTTACCATTCCCTGCTTTCCCTTCTTTCATTCTATCCACCTGACCTTTTGTCTCACTACATGCCTTACAGGCACTTTATGAAGAGGAATAATGGACTCAGGGAGGTGATGCCCCAGCCCATACCCTGCCAAAACCATAGGATCTCTGAATCTAGGGTGTATACCAAGACTGGGCCTTTAGGAAGAAAGTGCAATGCAGGATGCAACTGCTTGGGCAGAGCTGCCAGAGAAGCTTGCACACACACACCCACACCCACACCCACACCCACACACACACTTTTGGGAAAAAGATGAAGCTTCAGTGGCATAAAGTGGAACCCACCAGTGTCACCATCCCTCTCTTCCCTAGGAAGGGAGAGGTGAGGTAACCAACAGCTAACATGAGTCCAGATGCAAGCAGTGCCCTGTTTGGGGAAAGCAGCAGCTGAAGCCCTGACCCTTCAACCTGGAAAACCCAGGAGACTCTTTCTGATGAGAGACTCATAAATCTCACTCTTGACTCTGCTGAGGGTAATTGCAGCTCATCTGAGACTACATATCATTCCACTCCAACAAGCCTTGGAGTGGCTTTTTGAATTAATTTTACCTCAAACAAGAATTGTTTTGAAAGACCTGATTCAGAATGTTCTGAATACCTCCAGTTAGAATACCATGACTCAGAACAGTCCTTAGTTTTGTGCTTTGTGTGCTGTATACTGCATTAGATATTGGAATGTGATCAGGAATTCAGCACTGTAAGTGACCAAAGGAAAACCAGGAATACTACACTATTGCTGCAGGTAGCAGCTGGGACAGGCAAGGAGGAAATATTGAGAAAAGAGAGGGACAGAAAGGGCCCTATCGTAAAGGTCTAGACAGCTTTTGTTTCCTTGTTTCAGTATCATTGCAGTTGCTGAATGTTAATGTGCTTTAACTCTTTTTCATTAGAGTCTAGACCTTTCTGAGTTTCTCTGACAGTCAAGGCATTGTGTTACATCACCAGGATGTTATTCAACTGATCATTCCTTAATAAAAATATAAATGTCTTCATTATTTTTTCCAGTCACCATTGCCAGTTCTGCAGGGTGCCAGACAACCATGTGTGTGACTAACGGCACCCAGCCAGTCTCAAGTAACTATATTATACATTTGTTCATTGATGCTCACAGCAAAAACAGATTGCTACTAACTTTTCAAACCTTGCTTCAGCAAAGACTCAGTTGCTTGAGCAACCAACAAGCAGAAGGAGGAAAGAGAATGGTAGGAGGACTGGGGCTGATCAGGAATCATTCTAAGCATCCCAGAGAGCAGCATGTCAGCTTGCTTTGGTATAGATACTGCTACCTCTGGGAAAGGGTGGGAGTGGGAAAAATTGGGTAACCTGGATAACACAACAGAATTGAGCTACTGCTGTGGCAGCTTGGGTGATGCCCCTCATTCTTTCCTGTACAGCTCATGCTTTTTGGCTCAGGTAGAGGCACAGCATGAGCACCAGTCCAGGACCTGCTGAGGTGTGTGCCCTCTGCACTGACCCCAGGCTAAAGGCCATTCTCAGAAGCAAGACTGAAGAGTGGTGACAGATTGGTGACAGACATGTGGCTTCAACCAAGCTGGTCTGTCCTGCCAGGCTCAGGCACGGCCAAAGCTTCTTACCTTGGGCTTGATGCCACACAGCTGCAAGTGACTACTGGCTTCAGCAGTAGCACCCTGGCATTTGCACAGCAGTTTCAGACATAAACTGATGGGTCTGGTTGGACCTAGGCTGGATTTCCCTAATGTTATCATAGGCATTTCTGCACCCATGAGTAAGCTATTGTCAACTAAAAGGAATAAAAAGTGTAGGTCAGGCATGCACTAGTTAGCATGAATAAAATCATTTGGAGTCAGAAGGGCTTTTAAAATTAGGGTAGAACTTTTCTTTCATCCTTCTCTCCTCACCACTGAAAGCATCTCTCACTTTTCTGCCATTTAGCTCTTCATTACTGGGGAGAGAGTCTTCTCCAGCCTTTGGCTCAGCATCTCAGCACAGTTTTAGGGTAAGCTTTGAAAACCAGACAGCAGTCAGTACTGCTGGCATGCTCTGAGACCAGACATCCTGTTTCAGTTGAACTGCTTCTAAGAGCAGAGGGCTTCAAAGGACTCTTGGGATTTTTTTCTTGCACTTGGGCCTCTCTACCCTGCTCAGCTGCAGCCAGAGCATGGCTGACAGACACCTGGAGCCACAAAAACTCAGTGAAGGGTCATCAGCTCATCTTTTTGATGCATAGCAGTGTTGTGGTACAAGGGAAAGGCATCTCAGTGCAATGACAGAGAGAAAACAGTAGTGTAGGGAGCCAGAGGCAAAAGGCCCGCTAAGGGTTTGCGGTTTGGTTTTGTCCAGCAAAATCATTAGTTCAGTTAGTTCAGAACTGGCTTGCACATACTCATGTATTACCGAAACTGTTTGCTTGGATGGGAATTCTGGCATGTGAAACTTCTCTTCTTGCACCAGAAAAGCTGTGGGCATTTATGGTCACCTCACCAGCTATAGTTATGTGTATACATCAGTGTTTCTTGGATTAGAAATGTGTTGTTGATTTTTACCAGGGCAGGATCTTTCCGGCAAAAGTTTTCCTAGTTTATAGGTATGATGTATTCTCCTCAAATCACATCACATTACCACAAATTTTCTTTTAGCTTAAGACAGTTCTGTATCCCTTATCATAACCAAAGCTGCTGCTTTACCAGAAGTTGGTTTGATATCCTTCTAGCTCAGAGAATATGACCAAAATGTTTTCTTTGGATGCTCTTACAGTGCAATTGCCTGGATTTAACTTAGATTCTTTGTAATAATTGATGATAAAGAGAAGATTGTACCATACTGTACCTTATTTTACCAGGCCTGAATTCTCATCTGAAGTTCCTGCAAGTCCACAAATGTCCCAAAAACTATAATCCATTTCTTTAAGTATCAGTTACCTGAGACATGTGATCAGTGAATCTCGTGATGCTTCAGCCCATGCAAGTGCCCAAAGTCTGTGCTTTGCAGGTTCTTGCAAAGATCCATTCACCCCTTACTCAAGCATGTTTCTATGAAGTTTGAAAATTCAGTGTGACAAATGACTGTTATATTCCTCTACTTGTTCTTTTTTAACCTCACTCAACAACTTAACATTTCAACATTTTGTGCTGGCCATTAGGAGGTCCTTATGTGGTTTTACACCTGAGGCTGAAAAAGATTTGTCCCACTCTCTGTTCTGCAAACTTCAGCCTTCTAGAAAAACTGTCTGTAGCCCTGGTTTCGGGCCTGAGATGTTTTGGTTTTCTGAAATTCTTTTCCCAGGGAATTTTCTGTAAACAAGAGACATGTTTTTGTAACTGTAACTTTGTTTTCATTCCTTTTCCTAGGAGGGACTTCTTCTTGATGTCCCTCTGGTCTGACCTCTTCTGATTGAAGAGGTTTATCTTCTTGTCACCAATCAAATTGGTCTGTGTAAAAAGGTATATAAGGGAGACACATCCCAAAAATAAAGGAGTCATTTTCAGCCTTCTGAAGTTCAGAGTCTGTGTCGTTGTGGTGTAAAACAACGTCAACTGTCATTTGGATCTCAAGAGTTGCCAAAGAGAGTCCTGAACTTTGGAGTGACATTCAAGATAAGAAGTGCCTTGAAGATGAAGCTCCATGACCTTGATTTCGACTTGGGCAGAGCCCTTCAGAATGGGAGGATGCAGGGGCACTAAGGATGGTTGGCAAGGGCGTGCTGGCAGTCCTTTGTGTTAGGACAACATTTCATATGGATTGATTCACTGCTCCAGCACAACTGGCAGCATCACTGAGTTGTCTGCCTTAAGGATCACCTATTTTTTAAAATGCCTTTTCTTAATTTTTTTCTCATGTAGGAACAATGTGGCAGAGGGCTCTCTATATTTTGGGATCTGTTGCTGTAGCCAGTATAGTGCTGTGTACTCTAGAGGAACTATCCTAATTCATGAAGGACTGCATTTTTCCATGAGGTCATCTGGTTTCAACTGTGCTGAGTTGTCACTATTTACTTGTTGCCAAGAAGGTCAGCCCTGTTTTGAAAGCAAGTATCAGTGAAGCTTTGTTTTACAATGCAAGACTTTTAAGATACTACACATTTTGTTTCAGTGTGAGTACCCTGAATATCCAGTGGGCCACAAAATGTATAAATAAAAAAATACAAATAAATAAAAAATAAAATTAACTTTAAAAAAGAAAGACAGAAAAAGCTAAATTCATCCTGATGTCATCTGCTATTCTTTTTTTTCTCATTACATGAGGATAAAATGCATAGTGAAGTAATTCCCAGATTCCAAAATGCTAAATACAGAAGAAATCCTTGTCAATGTGTAGTTGCCTACGCTGGGTTGCTGTTTCATGTCTCTTTTGGTTTGCCTTGGGATCATGAAATCCCCACTAGGATTGGTAGAGTTGATCTTTTATGACACTACATGCTTTTCTTCCTGTCAACAATGGATTGATATTTTTAGAGATCTAGTTAGTATGGTAGTACAAAATCAGAGATCCAGCCTAAGAAGTAGGAGGTGTGGTTTGAACTCCAGTTTTGCCTAATGAAAATCACCCCTGACATTGAAAACAGGGACCATGTTACTACCCCCCTGCATTGTCTATTAAGCCTGAAAACACTTTGGGGCAAGTCCTGTTGCATTGGGCATCTCTGTGTCCCAAGGCTAGCTGGAACAGAAAGCACAGTTGTAGTCAGCCTAAGCAGCCATTTCATTAAACCTGTTAGAAGATTGAGCATTAAGCTTGTATATGCATCCACAACATAAAGGTGAAACTAAATACAGATCTCAGTGTGCTTTTAATCCTGGGTACAAAAGCAAGCAGTAACCGAATGAAGGTGGAAATGCATCCATAAAATGGGATTTCCAGCAACTTTGGCTACACATACGGAGACAAAAATGCTGACGTTGGAGGTGCAGGAAATAAAATGTAGCTAATTTAAAATATCTTTTAATAGCATTGCTGGCTTTCATACCTTAACATAAGGGCATCTGAATGAGGAGATTGTGTTTCCCATAATAGTATTTTTTTTGTCATAAAATGCTTTTTTTATCCTTCTCCACTCCTGGAATAAATGACTGATGTGGAGACACATGACTGCCTTGGTGAAATCAGCCACTTAACAACACTAGGACCAGATGCCCATGCAATAGAGTGCCAAAGCAGAGCGCTGGCATCCTTCACAGCTTGGACAAATGTCCAGGTCTAATGACTCCATGGCAGCCCTGTCTGCAGAGAGTTCAGAGGCACAGTCATAGTAGACAGAGAGTAGACAGAGAGCTGCACCCCAGCAGTAAAGCTTTGGGTGACAAATTTGGATGGCTGCTCTATATCATGCAATCATTTTTCTGATGAAAGTGTTGAAAACTTTGCAAGAGTCCTGGCTAAAGACAGAGTTTTGGTTTACTTGACCCTCTTGCTAATGGTGAAAATCAGCCTGTGAAAGAGAAAAAATCAAAAGTAGCAGCATGCCTACAGTTGTAGTGGGGACAGCAAAGAAGTTAAAGTATGTGACTTGTGCATGTTCCATTAATTTGTATGCTGTCTTTGTGGAGATTTCAGTGTTTACTCCATAACAGAAAAGTCCTTCATGTGGGATCTCAATAGCTTAATGTGACTGCACTGCAAAACACTCATTTAAACAAAAATGTAAACCTTCAGTCCTCCTTTCTAGGAAGAAAAGATTGAAGCTGTGAGTAAATTAAGCACACATTTTTCAAGCAGAAAGAAAATACAAGAACTCAAAAGAGTTGTTTCTAAATTCATGGCTTTTAAGACAAGATTTTTGGTGGCTGAGAAATACTTTTTGAACGTTTGATGACAGAGCATCAAATGACAGAGCAGAACATTGTATTCAGAGTCAGGAAGAGATAGAGTTTAAAATCTCTGTTGATAAGAGGAAAAGTGCCAGTAATCCCTCAACTCTGGACATGAGGAGAGCTGACTTCGGGCTGCTCAGGGAATTAATAAGTGAAGTCCCCTGGAGATGCTGGGGTCGATCGGTGCTGGTCACCTTTTAAGCATTACCTCCTAAGGGCACAGGAGCAGGCAATCCCCAAATGTCAGAAGTCAAGTGGGTGAGGCAAAAGGCTGGTTAGGCTGAACAGGTATCCTCTCTTGGAAAAAGGTAAGAAAGGAAGGTGTATGCCCAGTGGAAGCAAGGTCAGATGACATGCAAGAATACAGAAATGCTGCTTGCCATTGTAGGGAGAAAATTCGTATGGTCATAGCTCAACTGGAGTTGAAGCCAGACAGAACTGTGAGGGACAATAAAAAGATTTTTTTCAAATATAATAATGGCAATAAGCAGTGTAACTATAACATTGCAGGATGAGGATGGCCACCTCACAAACAGGGACATGAACAAGGCAGAGGTGCTTAATGCATTCTTGGCCCCTGTCTTCAACATTCTTGGTTTCTTAACTCCATGGGAGGATGTACCTTGGTGGCTAAACTGTGGAGGACCATAGGGGCTAAGGACAGCAAGGATTGGGTTGCAGCAGGCAGAAAGAATGGGAAAAGAGGTGAAAGCAGCAACTCTGTCTTTCTAATGTATTGAAAAGACCTGCATGCTGAAGGTCAGGCCTCAGACAGGTAGGAAACGCTATGAAGAACAATGTTGTTGGAAGGCCTCTTCAGCATAAACACTTGTTTGTCAGTTATAAACTGTGAGGAGAAACATAAATTGCAGCTGAGATCAGTTACAATGACTGATTATAATACAGAGCAAAGTATTTCTAGCAACAAAGCCCTAGGCTTATTAATTCATTCAGCTCATTGCATTGTGTGTAATTTTTGCTTACACTTGCTGTCATGAAATAGAGTTAAAATTTACAATCTTATTGATGTGAGGAGATATTTTTATATATCCTACTTTGTTAGGCATTTTACTTCCTAATAATTAATCAGCTCCCCAAAGAAGTATGATGTTGGAAAATGTGGATTTATTTGTGTTATTAAGCTATTCTAGCCAAGTATTTCTGTGTGGTAGCAGCTCTGTTATAATATGGCCCACTTGTTTTATGACAAGTTACAATTTTCTTGTAATGTTAGCTGCAATTCATCTTAATAATTATGCCAAATTAAGTACTCATGCACATATAGAAATAAACATTAAATACATTAAAATAAAGTGAGAAACATAATTTAATCTCTCTCAAGCTAAATAGAGTGGGGCTCGCTTAGCAATCCTTAACTCAGCCATCTAAACTTGGCTGAAAAGTCCTAGGGCTTTCAGCGTTCTGGGACAAGGGAAGCACACACTGTGGGTCACTGACTTGGTGGGTCACTGATTTCTGCCACCTTCTAGCAAACCTGCAGCCCTTCTGGGTTTTGGTGGGTTCAAGCTCTGCCCTTATCCAGGCCTGGCTGTGCGGCACCACAGCCCCTCCAGGGGCTGCCCCTGTGTGTCACTGCTCACATGGTTGAAGGCCTCCTTGATCTTCAGATTCAGAAGCCAGGAGGTGTTATGATCATGCTTCTGCCTGGGGGGGGCTGCCTGTCCACTGCTGATGAGGCAGGTCTGGGGAGAGCCTTGTGCTGAAGCTCAGGATTTGCTGCAATTCCTGTCCTGCTCAGCTGAGTTGAGCACTTGAACTAGAACTTGTGAAAAATAATCAGAAAAGCAGTGGCATTGCTAGGGACTGACCTCAGCTTCTTGGTAGACTTTCCCAGCCACAAGTCCATCCTCATCTACTGTTTCCACTCAGTAGTAAAAGCTCCTGAGGAAGGCTGTTGGTACCATGTGGGCAGGAGGAGATGTTACAGGGGCTGTATATTTATTTGCCCCACATACAGGCTACATCACTGCTACAAAAAATTGATTGCAGAGGGAAGACAATGCTCTGCCTACCTTTAGCCAGCAGTTTTGGACAGTCTTGTTGCCTTCCCTTGGTGACACAGTGATACACAGTGGAAGTTTATTGACTGGGGAAAAGGGTGATGAGTAACCTGGGAAGGAAGCAGGAGGGAAAAATGAAGTCCTGTTGCTTTGAAAAGTTGCTTACCCTTCCAAATAGGAGCTAATAAAAAAGTCTGAAGTTAGTTATTGAATTCACTGTCAAATCCTTTGTAAATGGGGTGCATGTGCTGCTTTTCTCTCTATTTCATAACTGTTGAAAAGACCTGTATTAAAAAACCTTTCAGAGAGGATTAGGTTCATGATGGCATGTTTTTAAACGTCCAGCATGAAGCATGACTCAGCTGAGGGTTAGACCATCAAACCATGCACAGTTTTTGAAAAGGCTTCCTCTGACCCCCAGATGGAGAAAGTTGATGAGGGAAATGCACAAGAGACCCTCACCTTCTGCAGGTATGCTGTGAACCTTTCTAATGAGCTGCATGTTTTTCTTCTCTCCTTTGAACAGGCGTTTCCCTAGAAACCATTCTTCTAGTCATTAAAGTCACTGATCATAGGTAGACTTACCTAGTACTGCTGAAAATGCTTTAATGGCCTCAAAACATAATGACAGGCTGTGTGCCTCTGACTGTTACTGGAAAGAAAAGAGTGACAGAATGGAAATAAGATAAAGACCACTGGAAAAGCAAAACACTTGGAGATCAAGATTTTCAAAGATCTCTTGCTTTATGCAGGCTTCCATTGTCAGAATTATCTAGCTGGCCAGTGCTGCCCATCCCCAGCATTAGTTGGAGTCCCAAAGCCACGTGTACACATGGTCACCAGTCACAGCAAAGCTGCATTGTCCCATGGCTATGACTGGGACTACACTGTTGTCCCAAGAGCTGCAGAGCAGAGTGCATGGCACAATGCTTTTTCCATGATACAACAATTTCTTCTACGTGTAACTACAGACTATCATTCCAAGCAGGGACTTCAGGATAAAAAAAGAGTATTTTATAGTCAATCACTTATCCAGAAAAAAAAAAATAATCTAACCAAATGTCTCTCCACAGTATCTTTTTGTCATTGCCCACCAAGTTAAACAAGTGTTGGCTTCCTCTATTTCCTTGCCTGGAAATCAAACCACCTGCTCAGATAGAAAGTAGCCTATGTTGCACCACCAGTTATATAAAAACATTTGCTTGATCATGTACTAGGTATTTTCTTTCTTTTTTAGCTGGGGCAATAAAAGACCTATCCTTTTTTTTCTTTTTAAGCAATCAAATAATTTAGATATATTTTGACATTTAAGAACAGAATCACCATCCAAGATAAAGCCTTGGTTGACTTCAGGGCCATGAATGAATGCGACATTTGAGATTGCTCCAGCTTATCACTCTGAATCTGGGCTGCCTTATTTGATTTATTCATTTTCACCTACCAGGAAGAGATCAGCAGGTATGTTCAATGTCTGAATTCTTCATCATTGTCTGATTTTTTCTGATTTTTTCCATTTTCTGTATGATCTGAAAAATGAGTAGTAGCATTTTCAAGAAATAGCCAATTGCTTAGAGTGAGGCTTGGTCATGAGACAGCCAGAGGTCCATGCACTCACACCTTTGCGTACCCATGTTCTGTTGTCATGAGCATTAGCTTAATTAAAGTGAGAGTCAGACTGATTCAACACTATACCCAGAGCAAACTCCTGCTAAGCTCAATTTTCTGTCACTGCCATTCAAAAGTTTTAGATGCACAAAGGAATTTGACTGATACTAGTGGAGGCAATGGCTTAATATACTGCGTTACTTATTCCCCCCACACTTCTCAACTTTTTTGGCTGTTTACCCAGATAAAGGCATAATCCTAATTAAGACTGAATTAGGGGTAGAATGAATTCCTGCAGGCTATTACACAGTGTGTGATATAAAGCAGCAAATAAACAAGCATGCTGCACACCATGTCTCTAATTACTGTGCTCAGCTGTATAGTGTAGGTGAACTGGCATTGACTTCCCCATGTCTGTTCTCTGCAGCATCCTGGCTTCCTCTGCTGCACTGTAGGATCTGGAAATCTTTCCTGACATGGGTGACTCATTTCAGGGGACTTTGGTGAGCATCACTTCAGTTGAAAAGATCTTTCAGTTGAAAGATCTTTCTCCCTCGTGACTACTGAGTGAGAGCTGGGCAATGGGCTGGAGCCAACCACGAACCAGCTGGGAGGACAGCCTAACCTGGCCAACAGGGACAGCAGCTGCCAGGAGAACATACAGCAATGCTACATCTCTGACCACATATCAGGGCTCAGGGTGTCTCTTAGGAGTACATGTTCACCTACAGGTGTAACTGGTTTTGCTCCTGACAGATGACACCTGTTTCACTTCTGCAGTTTGTGCACTCATGCAGAGATGCTGTGAGACCAATAATACCCCCATGGGAGAGAATATTTTCCCATTTGACATTACTGTGGGAAGCAATGCAATTTTGGTCTTGACTTGTTTTTGGCGCAGCATGTGTGGCACACATTTTAGTTGTAGAAGTTTCTTGAGTCAAATTTCGTATACTACATAGGTGAAAAGAACTCAAGGACGTGTTGCTATACAAATACTGAAATATGTAATTATAGCACCTTGCTGTCTTTGAGCAAGTAGTCAAGTAGTTTTGGGTCCTGAATTCTATTTTCAAGATTGATCCTATTAACTGCTGTATCTCCAAATTTAAGAATTACTAACCAAGTTCTCAGATCACTCATTTTTGTTTGCTGAATTTATTTTGTTTGCCAAACTGAATTTTACTTAAAATTGAACATATCTATATCTTGCAGGTGTTCAGTAAAAGGAGTTCTGAAACGTTTTGGATCAGTTGTGTTTAGATTTGCAGTAAGATAGATTATTTGCTTTCAAAAATAATTAAATATATTGTAAAAATCTTAGTTAAAGAATCTACTATCTTTTGAATTTTTTCATCAATGATGACACTGTCCTGAAATACTCCATGCTTCTTAAATGCAGTTGGGTATTGGACAGTACATCTGTACCCCTAAATCCATATTTCCTCAAGAAACTCAGAATATGATTCAAATGCAAACCAAAATAAACAAAACCATTAGGTCACAAGCCTTTGCCCTGAGTCAGTTGTGAATTATTCTGGTCTTTGGAGGCTACATGCAAAATCTCCTTCTCCAAGCAACAGATGACAAATCAAGCTGCCCATCAGTAGCTAAACAGCCATATATTGATATGCTTCCCCAATCAGAATAAATTTATTATTTCCAACATATTTGGAAATTGTGATTGCTCAGTGCACATGAGATATTGAAGTTTACTATTTTTGTTGCAATTTTCTCATTTCTTTGAGCTTTGCTCAATTATTTTCATCCTTGGTGTTTGTTGATGCTCATCATACTGAAATGCCAAAAAATGGGTGTCTAAATGCTTTTTCAAATACTGTAATTAACCCTACATTCACATCAAATACAGTTGGCAAGCCATCTGTTACAAGACATATAGTGTTTGATGTAGCAATATCAATTTCAAATTATCACTTGCACTATTACTTCCAGGCATTTTCTCCCTTTGCTGTCCTCAGAAGTTTTAGCAGCTTTACTAATTCTTCTTTAAGTTCAGTGCAATTTTCAGGTGTTTTCATCTAGTCAAATGGAAGACACTTTTCAGTGATTTAATTAATCAGTCATGTCTCATTCTTCATATTTCTGCTGTATACGTTTTTGTAACCAAAGTCTCTGGGTAAGGACTCTGCACATTGTCTCTTTTGTGCAATTACTGTTGGATTTGTTTTTCCATAGTAAGCCATGCAGGCTGCCTGTTGACAGCAAGCTGAAACAGCAGTGATTTTTGCAGAGCTCCGCCAGTGATGTTGTGTAGTGGTAGGTATATAAGTACATAATAGATGATAGATAGATAGACCCACCAATAGATAAAATAATATGGTTAATATGGGATAGATATGTAACTATAACTAAACAAGTAGGTAAATTAATTTCATGCAAGAGATTAGTTAATTTGCTTTTTTCTTCCACTCTGATTTGAAAGATAAAAACAGAGAGAAAATCAAAATTTGCACTGAATTTCTCACTAACAAAATTTTCATTATCCACCTAATTTCAAATATTTTAGCAACACCTGCATGATATGCTTTTTGAATCAATATTAGTATTGACACTGGACAAGCCAGCTACATGAGAGCAGAATAAGGGCTTTTTTCTCTGACATTTGGAGACTTTAAAATTATCTTATGGAGAAGGAGGAATGGACATTTTCTTTCAATAAACTCCTAAAGGTGAGAATTTAGACAGCTACAGAAGAAGGTCTTGTTAAATCAGCATAGTTCTGAATTACAAGTGAGAGTTGAGGAGTTTAATGACTGCTTGCCTCCTTGCAAGGCTTGCTTTCCTGCTAGGCTGACTCACAACAGCAATCCTTCAGGAAGACTGCTGCTTTGGGACCATTACAATGAAACCATGGGACTCCTACAAACAATTTACTCTGTGGGAAAATCCCCTCTTGGAACTACTATTCTTTCCTGGAGACTCACTTGACTTTTCATTGCCACAGCAGGAGCAACCTTTTTTCCTCTCAATTCCTTCCCTGAACTCTGCCTATGGAAATGGAGAGACTGGCAGCAGAGGAGGTTGTGGATGCTCTCATTCTGTAGCACATCCTTACTTGCCATCCTTACTTTTCTGCCACTATGCCAATTTACTTTTCACCAAGGTGGATGTATAGGGGAAGCCCTGGAGACACTGTAGAGAGAAGAAAGGGAAACTAATTCAGCTGAAAAAACACAGGATTTGGACTGTGAAAATAGATTACCTTTGCTTGGATCAAACCTTTTATTTTTCCTCTCACTTAAATAAACCAAAGATTCACCTGACCATAAACATTCCTTTTCAGTTCTTCACAAAATTCTTTGTGTGCTCCTAAAATAAAGACTGGTTTCACAAAAGAAATGAGTGAATGGCTGTGACCTTTTCATTGGTGTGGTTAGAGGAAGAACATCAATAATGAGTGTTTTATCAGACTCAGAAAACTTCCTTCTGGTGTCTAAAAGGGTATGCTGGTGTCCCAGACAAATTAGGCATTTCTTCCTGTTTTGGTTCCAGCCATATGGATGGACAGCCACATACTGCTAGACAACTCTTCTTCATCTCCCAGCTTTTTCTTATTCTTCCTTTAGCTTCCTGAACTAGTAAGAGACACAGTTAATGACCATTATGACTTTGTTGACCTGGGTGCTCTGGACAGTACTGGATGGACATCTGGGCTCCAAGAGTAGGGTCACTCAGTTGACTCCCAGAACCCTGATTACAAACAGTTTGTGCCATTCAAGTTCTCTAGTGAGTTGCTTACTGACCAGACTGCACAATTCTTAAGGACTTTCCTATGTTATCACAGAATCATAGAACTCTTTGGGTTGGGAGAGACCTTAAGGATCATTAGTTCCAAACCCCTGACATGGGCAGGTACACCTTCCACTAGCCCAGGTGGCTCAGAGCCCCATCCAGCCTGGCCTTGAACACTGCCAGGAATGGGGTTTCCACAACTTCTATGGGCAATCTTATGGAGGAGCAGAGGGAATAACTTTGGTGATGCTGACATTCATCCAGTGTCTGGTAGACTCCCTGCGTTACCCACAGTAGGATATATCCATGTAGCTATAAAATTGTGCTGCATATAGAAATAATGATTTCATATTGTATAGTACTTTCAATGGTCAAGAGGTTTATTAAAATACCTGGGGTTTTTTTCTAAATATTTGAATTACAAGAGTACAGAATATGGAATAGCTGCAAAATACTCTAATGCTTTTAGCTGAAGACAAAAGCGGTTTATAAAAAAGCAAAGTGTGGCAGGAAGTACTGACAGCCTTGCAATTTGAGCATTATACAGGAATGCCAGCAGCAGCATAATTGCTTTTTTCCTAGTTTTTGTTTGGTCCCCATGCTGGCTCATACTGTTAATCTCCATGTGACTTCTTTGTTTCTGAAATCAAGTAAATAAAAGAAAAACAAGGCTCTGAAGGTACACATTGGTTTTACTTGTGTAAATGGAAGAGGAGGATGGATTATGGGGTGATATGTAATATACTTAAAGTTGGTCTGAAGCTATTTAGCTTCTACTTGGTGTTAGGGGAAAATAATGCCATTCATAATTCCTTGATTTGAAAAGTAAAAAGAAGTTAAACAGAAATATTTTGAAATCTGTTGAGCATTTAATACCATTAGACTTAAAAGATGGGGATGGTGCACTGACTTATTTTGAATTAAATTCAGATTTATTTGAGAATAAAGTTTGAAACAAGACTATAAAAACAGTTTTCCTTGAACTTTTTTCTCCATTACTTCTTTCTTCCCCCATCCTTTTTCTTTATTCCCTAGGGGAAGGTTTGTGGGTAGTTTTGGTTAAATCCTACATGAATTTTGGTGACCAGAAAAAGTGCTGGAGCAAACCAGATCTCTCATGAGGATTTCAATTATGTTCTGTAAAATCTCCAACATTTCTTTTGCTTTACATTTACAAACAAACTGGGTTTTTTTAAGGAACTCTGCCACCAAAAATATTCTCATTTCAATGAGTAAATAAATCAACTATGAACACATTTCTTAAATATGAGTCATTATACATAGGCAGCTGTCAATGTGAGGCTGTTGCCATCAATTAGGATGCCCAGACTGCACCTCACCATCTGAATGCATGAAACTCGCAAACTCAATATGAGCCAGCATCTATTAAATATTTTATAACTTCCACAATTTTAACATTTGGATTAAACAACTGTTCAGTTACCCAGACTTTATAGAGTTCACCTTGCAGTACTTATAAATGCCTGTCTGAAAGACAGACTTTCAGCACTATTGTAAATTTTTCATTAAATTTGGGTAGCTGAATTTTTCTTGTCTCAGTGCTGTTCTGGTGAGATGCTGCTCCACTTCCATTTGGAGACCAAACCAATCATAAGCACATGTGAAAAGTTATACAGAACTTCATAAAGCAACAAGCTGAAGTTCTCCAGGAGGGCTGCAATTACCCACATCCTTCATGTTCTCCAAATCTACAGCTGAGAAAAAAAGAATCTCTTTTTTCATTAATATTCCTGTTCTGAATCCCACAAAAACTACTGGAGAGGAATTCCATGTACCAGGTGAAAATGTACTATTACCTTTTATTTGTTTCAAAAGTGCTGTCTAACATTGCTTTTGTATGGTGAGTAATTCAGCGTAATTAGAGTTTATGATCATATATGATCATAAAAACTCTTGTTTTCCACCCTGGTGTCACTTTTCCATTTGGGAATCCTAGTCTCTGGTATTCCTGCTGCCCTTCTCTATACCTCCTCTTGCTCTGTCTATGGTGGGCCAATTAGGAAGACAAAAGGTGCCCAAGGTATGAGCACATCTACAGTTTAAAGAGGAGCAAAATGATGTTTTCTGTCTTGTTTATATTTCCTTTCCTCATAATTGTCATTTTTTTGTTTACGTTCTAAGTGCTCAGCTGTTAAGAGGTATCTGATCTCTTTTGGACTTCAGCAAAACTTTTGATAGTGTCTCCCACAGCATCCTTCTGGACAAAATATTCAGCACACAGCAGGATAAATACATCAGGAGATGGGTCATGGGTCAGGCACAAAGGGTCGTAGTGAATGGGGTGACATCAGATGGTGACCTGTGTCTAGTGGGATTCCACAGGGTTCCACCCTCAACTCTCTGCTCTTCGTCTTCATTTATGACCTGGACACAGGATTGGAAGGGATATTCAGCAAGTTCACAGCTGATACAAAATGGGGAGGAGCTGTTCAATCCCTTGAAGGCAGGGAGGCCCTGCAGAGAGACCTCAACAAATGAGAGGCCTGGGCAATCACCAACTACATGAAGTTCAGCAAGGGAAAGTGCCAGATTCTGCACCTGGGATGGGGCAGTCTTGCATGTACGTACAGACTGGGGGAGGAGAAGCTGGAGAGCAGTGTCATGGAAAGAGCCCTGGGGGTCCTGGGCAATGGCAAGGTGAATCTGAGCCAGCAGTGCCCTGGCAGCCAGGAGGGCCAACCCTGTCCTGGGGGATATCAGGCCCAGCGTGGCCAGCCAGGCAAGGGAGGGGATTGTCCCACTCTGCTCTGAACTGGGGTTTCCTCACCTAAAGTTCTGTCTGCAGATTTAGGTGCCACAATATAAAAAAAGACATGAAGCTGTTAGAGAGCATCCAAAGGAGGGCCATGAAGATGGTGAAGGGTCTGGAGAGACGAAGCCTTGTAAGGAGTAGCTGAGATCACTTGGGCTGTTCAGCCTGGAGGAGACTGAGGGGAGACCTCATTGTAGTCTACAACTTCCTCGTGAGGGCAAAGCAGAGGGGCAAGTACTGATATCTTCACTTTGCGACCAGTGACTGGGTTGAAGGAAATTACATGTAGGTAAGTCAGGAGAGGTTTAGGTTGGATATCAGGAAAAGGTCTTCACCCAGAGGGAGGCTGGACAATAGAACAGACTCCCCAGGGAAGTGGTTACAGCACCAAGCCTGATAGAGTTGAAGAAGTGTTTGGACAACACTCTCAGGCACATGGTGTGACTCTTGGGGATGGTCAGGAAGTGGACTTGATTCTTGTGGGTCCTTTCCAACTCAGCTAATTCTGTGTTTCTATGAACTAGTGACTGTAGCCATCTTTCACATGAGGTCACTTGGCTTAAGGCTGCAGCGCCTTCCCATTGAAGAACAGGTTGGTGGATTGCCAGAAAACAGAGAAATTCAGGGCGTATAGCCTAGTGAATTTGAGCTGAATAGAACAGAGAAATACCTTAAGTCTTCAAAGAAGGGTTATACAATACCCAATGGAAAATTTTCACTCAAAGTTGATAATGCCATTATCAATTGCTGATGAAATTAACTTCTTCAGATATAAAGGTTTTCACTCCAGGGTGAACAGAGTCCTACTAGGAGAACAGTTCAGCATCATCTCCTGCCATGTAGGTTCAACATGGCAAATCCTGCAGCTCTGGTACTTTGGGGTTGGTGAACTCAGACCATTTCTATCCCAGTATCATAAAGAATCCTTCATTTCTGAAAAACCAGAGGATATGCTTAATGAAGTAGAGGATGTAAACTGACAGGAATGTTGGAAATGGGTGGAGAGGAACCAGTGGATCGCAAGCAGAGTTGGCAGGCAAGGCGGCTGGCCATTAGCCAGAGGGAAATAGAGTGGAGCTGAGTGTTGGCTGTGGCCAGCTGGTGAAAACAAAAATGGAGAACAAGGAAGTACTAAAATCACAAGCTCAGGCAAGACAGGATTTGATGTAGAAACTCAAGTTTCTCTTAAAGCAATAAACCTTAAAAAAATAACCAACCCTGCCAGCACCATACGTTATGGTAAGTTGGTGAGACATAGAAAATCCCTTGGCCTCCAAGGCCTGTAAGCAAGCCCAGAGAAGTGAAAGCTTTTCCAGGAACAGACCAGACATAAAACCAGAGAGAAAAAAACAAAATGCTTTTACAGGACTCAGAGCCTAAATTTTCCCTGTTTTGCCTTTCATCATCAATTAGAAAAAGTAAATTTTAAGTTCTTCTGAACAAATAGCAATGTGTATTGATATAAACAGCCATGCATTTAAGAAATTATTGCATTTTCCTTTTTAATGCCAAGTTCCAGTCCCTCCCACCCTACAATGTTTTCTCTCAGTAGCCTGCTACCAAAATCACTAAAAATGACATACATAAAAATTTTAGATTTTACAGTATATTTGTGCAATGTGAAGCTCTGCTAAAGCTGGCAGAAGCCTTGCCTAGCTAAGAATGAGGATATTTCAGATCCATTAATATTTCCATAGTTCTTCCTTGGGTATTATAGTCTCCTGACTAGTTGAAATTCATAATTTAACTTTATAAAAACTCGTGTCTTGTTGATTCCTGTTATTTCACTGAAGGAATCCACATCCTCCAATCGTGTTTTTTTACTGTTTGCAGAGAGGGGGTGGCGGGGTGTGTGTATGTGCATGAAACAAAATGGATTATGAATTTTAAAATTGCCAATTATGTTGCATCACACAGCTCAGAGCACTGGCACAATGATGAACCCCAATCCAGATTTTTCAGCTTAAATGGCTTTACATTCAAGCAAGCAAATTAACCATAAAATAAAGGGGGGTTTTACAAAATATCCCAAGAAAGAATAAACTGCAGATAATAAGCACCAATCTGGTGTTGAATGCTGCCCAAGATACCAATTGTTTTAAGTCACGACAAAGACAGCTGAATGCTCATCTTGTGGGTATAGAGCATGGATGATTGCTTGCCATGAGTATCTTCTCTCACAAATAACAGTTTTTTCGCTCTTAATTTTCTGCTAAATTGGAAGCTAACTGCTTCCCACATTGTCGTCGGAGCACCTGCAGCTGTGCTGGATTTCTGCGCACCATTTCTTTTAGGTAAAACAGCACTCCACTTCCTTGAGCTCATCATTATGTTTATGTCTTCCTTTCATTGCACTGCCGCACTAATGATTCAGGCAGGCTGGTCAGTCATTAAGTGACAAGCAAATGATACCATATGCAACGTGTGACTAATCGGTCTGAACAAATGAAATCACAGACTTGCTTTTCCCATCATTCATTTCACAAACAGTAGCAATGTGGTGCACAGCAGGTAGTTCAGTTAAAACCAGCCTTGTAAAACAAATTTCCCGCAGCCGTTTAAGTGCACTGTGATGGATTCAATGCTTTAGCAACCAGACCATGCCCAGGGGAACCAGGGATGGTTTGGGCGAAGGGAAGTAGGGAGGAGGAGAAATGCTCTGTTACATACATTACAGTAATTAAAGGTTTAGTTACCTTATTGGTTTGGGCATTTTGTTTGTATGGATCACAGAAATGACTACTGGATTACCAAACCCAAAACATACATAACCATACCCAGTGCTTATCAAGACAGAATACACAGCTCTTTAACTAAAAGTTCCCCAAAGATGCATATTTTATGTAGATCTAAGCAAAATTATCTCTGATAGCTACAGTGGGAAGTCATACATATGCAAAAATAGAACTTATATATTTGTTTCTCTGTGCCCAAAATGCCTATTTTAATGAGATACTTTCCCCAGCAACACCAGCATTAAAATATTTAATATTGAATGTATTTAACACTTACATTAAAAAAATATAAAAAATTCACCTCAGTAAAGTCAAATGTACAAAAATAATGCCATCTGCTGTCTTTAAAATTTTGCTAATATTAAATGAAGGCCCTGAGTAGTTAAAGCCATATCCTAAGGGCCTAGATGAACTGGTTTATTTTTATTGTGGCTATATGCTAGTTCAGAGTTATGTGCTGTCCACATCTCCCTGAGAAGGTAACAAAAAATAATTTTGAGCTTCTTATATTAACTTCTTCAGCATGAACATGAAGAGCCATCTGTCCTAAGTATGTTCTTCCCATCCTCTCTACTCAAAACTACTTTTCGGACCTGAAAAAAACCCCAAGAATATAAAGAAGTCAAACCAATCTATTTTTTAAAAGGCAAATAAACCAAGAAAAACCAAGAGCGTGGTAAAAGGTAGAATACAGGTACATTCACTTAACCCAAATCAAGGCTTTGAGAAGTTACAGTGATAGTCAATGAGAAGACACAAGACAAATTTCTTAAGTTGCTCATGTACCATTGACAGGAGCCTAGATAAGAAAGAACAGCACTCATTCATCTTCCAGCATATATGTCACTCCACAGGTATTTCTCAAACCTCATGGAAATATTTGCATAATTAGAATTGAAAGCCAATTTTTAATGAGGATCAAACCATCAAAAGTTACCCCCTTTTGACCTTCTTTGTCAAAGTAGCTTTGTGGGTTTCTGAGTCACTGACAGTTCAGAGGCTGAAGAGGAGGAATGCTGACAGATCTATCCTCCTACAGTAAAAATACACAGTGGGAGCAGGTGGTAGTTTTTGCATGTCATAGTGGATGACCACCTTCCACAGCATCCTTCTGAGACAAAGAGAGCACAAAGTTGAGCTCATGGAGACGGAGCACTTTGGATGGTTTGTGAAACAGGGACAAACAAGGAATATATGGATTTGTACTTATAAATCTAGAAATTAAATACGCAGCATATCTTTTTGAATAGGAATGTGGTCCAGCAAAACACTTACAGTAAAAGTTTGGAGTCCTGGTGGACAGTGAAAATGTAGATGTCTTTGCAGCATACTACCATCAGCAAAAAGCTAATGTGACCTGTGTGTATTCCAAGAAAGAGCTGTCACAGAGCTGTAGGAAAGTTAGATTTCTTTTTCTTACTGACACACTACCTACAACTCTTTTACAATTTAAGACCCATGTTGGTGCATTCGTAATGCTCAAATAAGTGCCCTGCAGTTGAATCTGCCAGAGAGCACAATCTACATATTCACAGAGTAGATGGAAACCTAAGGTGTTACTTAACAAGCTCTGGAAATATCTATAGAAGAACTAAAAGGACAGCCAGAAAAGATCAAAACCAATGGCAGTTCAGTCAAATATCACCTCTCCAAAAGTACCAGACAAGGACATCTGGAAAAGAGGTTATGATGGCAGATCAAATTTATACTTCTCTCTATAGTCTCCTGCCCCAAACCCACTTTTAGTTCAGGGATTTTTTAGTGCCTCATGTTTCTATGCCTTTAACAATCAGACATGGATTTATCTCTCATGAATATGTTCAATGTCCTGTAGAATAGTAGCAACAAAGTAGCAAAGATAATAATAAGGTCTAAAAGCTGGAAATGGAAACACAACATATTTAGGGTATGGATTTTGCAGTTGGAATAACTAAAAAATGTAGTGTTGTAATGAGGTTTGTGGACCACCACTTAATCTTAAATCACTTTGACAAATACCTGCAAAAACTTACTCTACTTTAAAGGTCTGTTTAGGCAACCAGTCTTTATAACTTAGAAGTCTCCACATGAGCTAAATACACACTGCCTTGGTTCTGTTTATTGATATCACTTTAGTTCTACAGTTTCAACATGGTGTCTAGCTAGTGCTACAGTTTGTAAAGATGCCTTTCAGGAATCAAACATTTCTGCAACAGTTGTTCATAGTTTTTGTTTATTTGCTTTCCCAGAGTTGCTGTTCATTGTTCAAGTCATTGCAAGGTTATAATACCCATAATAATACCCATTGCCTGTTTCTAATGCATTTTTTCTTTATCATGCTCAGAAGCTTCTGACACAGGCTGTCTCATTCAGATCCCTTTTCTTCAGAGAAAATAAGGGCTTGAATATCCCAATTGCAACAAATATGATATTTCATAGAGGGTCACATGCCATTCAGTATAATTTAATGCTTATCTGCATGTATGTTTATCCACATATTTATTGCTAGATAGTACAGATTGTAACAGAATGTTGTAGGACACAATAATGTACCTTTTACACATCTTGCATCTCTGAAGAACCTTTTAAATCTTTTGTAGAATAGAGAATGATAAAATGGGACAACACGAGGCAAAAATAATTGTTAAAACCTTTAAAACCAGCATTGTAAACTAAAAATCAATGCTCAGATATTTCCTAGTGACTTTTGTTTCTTTCCCTATTTTCTTTTAAATACTGCCATTAAAAAGAAGAATTACAACTGAAGATGCCCCCTGTGGCTTTCTGTCAGATGCTATCTTATTTGTAAATACTTTTTGTGGTTTAATTATTCCCTTTGTTGTTATTTTTTCCCTTGGTTAAAGAACAAGCCTCCAAATTGTTCTGTGATCTTTGTATCTATGCAGATGAGATTTGAAAATTAAGGAAACTTGCATTAGCTACATAATTAAGTGCATAAAGAGGTCTGCAGTGCTTTTTGGGGGTGTTTTTATTACTTACAAACACATATAATATGAAACATTTGGGGGTTTAGGATTTAAAGAAATATTTTCGACAAAAGCCCTACTAACGTCAGGTTGTGTAAGCAAGTGATAAATTGCTGCTTTAGTAGAAAAGCTTTTAGCTTTTCAGTCCCACTGCTCCTGTCCATTTGGCATTACACCTTCAGCCCTTTCATCTACTTTAATGAAATATACAGCTGTCTTTACTTATGGCTGGTTTTGTACAAGCATCCCTGGAGTGTGCTGTACAAAACTGAGGTCATGAGCAGGAAGACTGTGAAAGGAACAAATCAGACTGTACACCTGGGACTGGGAATGTCACATTGCTTGTTCCTAACTGTTGTGAAACCTTGCAGTCCCCACAGAGGCTTTTAGGAACATTTGTATGCAGAGCTGCTGTGGTACAGTTTGTCATAGAGTTACTGTTGCACTAATCCTGCAAACAGATAAGAGAGGAAGTAACAGGTTATTTGATTCTCCTCTCAGTGTGTGCTCTCTATACATGTCAGGAGGTTTAAGGATGAAACTTAGCCTATTAACACAGAAGACGTCCTCCTCTTAGAGTGTGTTCACAGGGAACATTGAACAAGGCATGTGCCTCCTCCAGACAACCAAAAAATTGCCGGATGAAAAGGTGTCTTCCCCAAAATCTTTAGAGACAGGACTTGTAAGCATTGCTAAGAAGGATTTTACAAAAATGCCCTCAAATTGTCAGTGGAAACAGAGATGAGAACTTAATTTATTTTTACCTGATTGCCCACTTTGATCACAGGCTGCATAGGCAACAGTCTTGGTTCCTACAAAGGAAATTGGTTTCAAGGCAAGCGGCACTTTTGTGTCTGTCAATATCCAACACAACCCATCTTCACTTGTTTACTTTTCCCACCATGAAAGCACCGTGAATTCTGCTCTGCTCACACATTTGGGGCTGTATCATCAAAAAGATACAGAAATACTGCACATTTTTTATATCCCAGAGGTCAGAAGGGCCAGATGTTTGTCTGAACATAGCTCAGCCAGCCATCACAACCCAAATTCCCAAAGAAGGACTGTCCCCAAAGCCCAAGTACTTCACAGGGGAGATAACAAAAGGGAAAAGTAGAACCGTTTTAGCACAGACATAAATGCCAGGAAAACCCTGTCCCTGTTTGATGTGCAGCTCACACAATTTTCCCCTCTCTTGCTGTGATAAATTTCTCACTACTAACAAAACTACTAACAAAAAGTTCAGTGCTATACCTCAGAGAAATATTTTCATCAGGGCTGCCATTTGAAGAGAAAAATACAGCTCCCCAAATGCACATAGAGAATCATAGAATTCTAGAATTGTTTGGGTTGGAAGGGACCTTATAAAGATTGCCTAGTTACAAACTCCCTGCAATGGGCAGGGACACCTTCCACTAGACTAGGGTACTCAAAACCCCACCCAAGCAGGCCTTGAACACTGCCAGGGATGGGGTACACAACTTCTCTGTGCAATCTGTTTCAGTTCACGAAGAACTTCTTCCTAATATCTTATCTAAATCTTCTCTGTTTCAGTTTGAAGCCATTACCCCTTGTACTATCACTTCATGCCCTTGTAAAAAATCCCTCTCCACCTTTCTATAGGTAGTGAAAAGCTTCTATAAAGTCTCCCCAGAGCCTTCTCTTCTTCATACTGACTACCCCAACTTCCCTGAAGGTTATGTAAACTTATATCAATTCATAGTTTCCTTGCATAGCACTACATGAAATTTGAAAGGTTCCAAAAGCCTTTAGAAACGTATAAAAATTAATTTGGAAATACATGTCTATTTATTATCTCTCCTAGAAACTGCCTCCTGGTTTACACTACCACTGGGAAAGTACTAAAAGTATGCAGGGAGGAACATTTCAATCTTAAACACAACTTCAAAAGCATGTAGAAAAGGTGGGCATTTCTGGACAGATGAAAGTAGAATGAGTTCCTCTCCCGTTGCTTATGATGCTACTTTTCACTCTCATCAGGCTTTTTTCAGGATACCTGTTTCCCTTAAGTTTTTCTTGTTGCCAATGTCTCACATTGGCAACCCCTCCTGGTTTACTCATCTATTTTCTTCAGTAATTATGGCACCACCAGACCTCAAAGTGCTCTTCTCGTGCTCAGATATCTGTGGGGCTCAGGTTTCCCAAGCCATTTTAGCCCAGTTTTCTAAAGAAGGAAGACTGATGCAAGTGAAACTTTCAGTTACTGCTCAATCCCTCAATTTTACCTCAGGAGTTCTACCTCAGCAATTAAATTTGAATATATATATATATATATATATATATAAATAATTTATCATACATTTTCTGAAAAGTTCCAGCTGGAGAGAAGGAACAGTCCCAGGTTATCATCTTCCCTCTCTCCCTGAAAATCTGTTGAGTGATATCTGCCCGTTTTCCATTGGGCTTTTCCTAGCCAGAGTCAAACCTGACAACTCGGCCAGCCTGGGCCCGCCTGGGGATGAGCCATGATGGACACAGCCTGATGATCTGAGGGTGCTAAGCCCTGGGGAAAGCTGGCATGGGGAGAACCAGGGCCAAGGACAGAGGAGAGGGAGGTTGAGAATAAAATGGGACATGGGGGAAAGATGCAGGCTCTGTTGTAGTGGACATGAAAGAATTGAAGACAGAAAAATTAACATGGAAATTGCCAATTTAATTAACTGAAAACCAGTTTTCTTAATATCACTGTTCCCAGAACCAAGTGTTTAACAAAGAAATTAGTATTCAGCAACTCAGTGGTTTTATAATGGTGGTCTGAGAAGAAATGGAAAGAAGTGAAATTTACTTTAAAAAATTGTATTTTACTAATGGAAACCGAACTTTAGCCTTATTGGCATCTTTGGACTCTGAAGCCACATTTATTAAGGAAACCATGTCCTCATGCAGAAACTGCAGGCAAAAGGTAGCTCTGCTGCCTAGCTGTAACCTCAGCAGTCAGCACTGTAGGCATTTTGTTAAAATTAAAGTCTTGGAAGCAGGAACAAGAAACCAATCTGAAAAGTTTTGGAAAAAAATGCAGAACTGGTTGTGATCCTGATGCACTCCCACAGAACATCTTGAAATCACTTTGCAAAAACCTGCTGCTTCAGGGAGTCATGAGAGGTGTCACCACAAAGATGGGGAAGGAAAAGAATAACCTGTGAGAGGAAAACAAACACTTTCGCTGCTACCTTCCTTCCCCAAAGGCAGGGGAAGGGCATCCAGAGGGCTGCCCTTACAGCTTCTTTGGATAAGTTGAGCACAGCCTCAGTGAAGTAATTTTGTGCAGAGAGCACTTGTATTTGCCACTGTTCAGAGGGGTCATTAATCCCAGTAGTTTTGACTTTCTAATTTACTAGTAGATAATCTAATTTTATAGAATTGACAGTATTCTTTAGCAAACTTGCTGTGCTGTGTAACAATCCAATTCCTGGCCTCTCACAAAAAGAATGCACTTGCTTAATTTGATTCTTTTTATTTCTCCTAAAGGTGGATGTACATATGTATATTGCACATGTATATAGGTATTGCATTGTAGCATCTAATTAATAAAAATCCATCAATTCTACTGAAAACTGACACGATTTTACTTAAATATGCAGAATTTCCATACTGGTGGTGTGTGACATTTTTAGAGAGCAGCAGGTTGGATCTGAAAACACATAGCAGGGTTTGTGCTGTATTAAGTACAGAAAATAAACCAAAAGGAGCAGTTTAATTTCCAGTGTTGTCTGCAAACATTGCCCTGCCAAATTTCATGGAAATGGGCAGAAGGTTTGATATGCAATATGAGAACGAAAATTTTCTCCAAAAATTAGAGATGGCAGCAAAATATCTCTTTATTTTCTCCCCTTTAAAGAAAATATATTGTCCTTGCTTTCGTCCTCCCCACAAGAAAAAAATACCCTTCCTTTTTCTCCTCTCCTGACACCCTTTAATTAATGCTCTTTTTTAGGTGAAGCTAGGCCCTGTGGTTGTGTGGCTGAGTAGATGCCTACCCCTGCTGAGGGATGAGGCACCCTGGGGAGTACCAACAAAAAGCCCCAGCATCCACCCTGGCTGGGTTCCTATGAATAGTTCACCCTTTCTCTGTAAGAGGCGTGTGAGTGCCTGTGTGTGCCAGATTAGGAGAGAGAGGAGATACACATGTCTACACGTAAATACAGCACATCTCCAGCAAAATTCAGAATGTTATAGGTGTTGCTAACCCCAAATGGGACGTTACCCTTGCCAGGAAGCTGGTGTTCAAACATTGTCAATGTTTCTCAACCAAGGCCACCACCACACCAAAACAAAATGAACGGGAGATGCCAAACAGATATGGGACCTGCTGCTCAGGACCTTTAGGGCTGGCTGGGCATCCACCACCCTCTGTGGGAGACCAGTAACCTTGGAAGACGGAATGGGCCAACAGGATGTGGGCGGTGTAGCCAGGGGGTGGGAAGAGTCTTGAGTCTCAAAAAACAAATTTCAGCAGTGAAAGCATGAAATCCAACAGGCACTGAAATACAAATGCATCACTGATGCCAATAGAGACTTGATCAACACCCAACTACATAAATTTATATGGATTGGTACCTACAGCTATATAAAACCATATAAAATTTTCATATAAAATTTCAGGTAGCAGCCATGCCAGTTACTTGCTCCTGACACTGCATCTGATACATTAACATGAAATATCATTAAAACAATGCTTTCTTCTCAATTTTCTTTCAGCTGAATTCTCATCATACTAGGTACACTCAAGAGGGTGCAGGTCACTGAAATAGAGGTAAAATCCAACTAATGCTGCTTGATGTGCGAGGGGACCCCTGTTTGGCCGAGGCACAATGGAGCAAAGCCTTCAGAATTCTAATACATATGAATAAAATTTTGAAATAAGCTACGTTTTAATTGTGCAGTCTGTCACTTGCAGGAGTATTATCTGGAAAATAAACACAAAAATAGATCTGAACTAGCATAGCTGTAGTCAGTCAAATTACACAGGGAAAAACATTCCTGAGGATATATTATATGGAGCAGAGTACAAGTTCTTAGTTTTGCTCTCTTAAAAATAAGGAAGTACTTACTGACTTGCAAGAAGTTTTAGGAACTCTAATCTAAACCTTCTGACAAGTTTCAGATGGAAGAAATGGTGTTAACAGAGCAGAGCTTCCCCTGACACCCTGATGCCTGTGTGCTGGAAGAGCTGCATGGTATGGGTTCTGAATTATACAGCCCACATTCCCATTGTACCCTGTGTTGTATCCTGGTGTGTGTTCACCCTTTAGCATCCTGTGGGTAGGTGTTCCAACACTGAAACCTTGGGTTAACGTCATGATATCTGACAACTATTGCACCAAGTGTGAAGGAATCTGGATGAGTTTCCACTCTTAAACAGATCTTCATGCTGTTTTCAGTAACCCAGCAAAATGGTAGCTAAAGACTTTGTATGATGCCTTTACAGAAAGTACAAGTGCAGAGCATTATTTCAGGATGTATGTGGCAACTGAAGGGCTGATCTGTGGTGAAGACCCTGGTCTAAGATTCAGGGGGCAGAAATTCAGCTCCCAACTCTCCGCAAGAGTGATTTTCAGCTAAAATCAGAGCCAGTTAAAGTCCCAGATGCTTTGAAGTTAGGAATTGCTTCCAAATGCAGCACTGGCTGTCAGCTGCACACACTGGAGAGGGCATCTCCAGAGCAGAGTGAGTGCTGACCACACGTGGCACAGGAAGCTGAGGGCTCAGGCTCTTGCCTCCCATGCCCCCAGGGCAGCTGCTCTCAGGCACTCTGCTGAAGAGGGAGTGCCATTGCCCCCCACACACCCCACAGCAGCAGTGCCCCTGTCAGAGGGTTAATAAACCTGCCCCAGCAGTGCCAGTGCTCTTCACCCAGCACCTGCACTCTGAGAATGTAGTGGCTGGAGAGACGAAACAGGAGGTTTGTGTTGTGTTTCCTTCTCACTGGAAAGGAGATCAAAACCATATCTTATACCTCTTCACATCCTGCCCGGCCTGAATGGGATGCTCTTTTACTTCCTTTGATGTCAGAGGGAAAGACATGAGATGTGACTTTGTGGTCCAAATCCTTGGACATCACCTGGGGCTGGGGAGTCCTGGAAGTTTGACCTGGTGTCCGCAGGACCTAGTACAAGAGCCACTGAACAAATACAGACAGAGCACAGGGACAAAGCTCTGAGCTCCCCTTACTGCTTCCCAACACACAGCCAAGAGCCTTTAGCAGGATGCAGAGTCTGGCTCCCTCTTGTGCTCTCTCCTTTTAATAAATTCATTAAGGAAATACAGTGCAGTGGAATATTTTTAAAATGTGACTTAAAAGTACTTCTAGCCTTGGGCTGGACCCCCAGTCATGCTGCCATGATCTTGAAGCTATTCAGGTGAGGAATTCATTTTCTCACTCATTTGGGTAAAGCATGATTTTGGACAGGGAAAAAAAAAAGGCAAAAAAGAACCAAATAAAGGTGAAATGGGATTGCCAAAATGTTTTTCACAGCTTGAGATGTGACAGCCTGGGATGCATGTGTACAGGGTGGTAGGGAAAGGACTTCTCTGTAGAGATGCCTATTTCAGCCCTCTGCCAGGTATAGGTTAGGGGTTTCCAAGGCAAGAAGCCAAAGCAGTAAGACTTGACATTTCTAGTGTTTTACAGAAGGTGTCATTGTTGTGCTGTTCCATTTGACAAATTTTTTTCCAGTGTCCAGGATGCTGCAAGTCACTGCAGAACATTAATCTTTTTCATTTTCTTTCAGCTACAGCCTATCCCATATTAAGCTCAAGGTTAAATATTTACTGACAGAGAATTTAACTATACATGTAGGCAAATATCACAGGCTAGTCCTCCACTTCATTTCCTTTTAAGGAGGATTAATCAAGTATGTGTGTGTGTAATCTCACAGAATCTAACCTTAAATCACTGGTAATAAAAGAAAATCTCTGTTTTAACCAAATGTCAATAAAAAGCAGGTTGGAGAGGGCATGCAAGTGGTTATAGAATGTTACCTGCACTCTTTTGCCATGTCCAACATGCCTGTACTTGGTAATGCTTTGATTGTGACACACAGGCTCCCAGGACTAAAGGTGATCCCAGGAAGGTGCCCAGCAGCCATCAGGAACCTGCTGGTTACACCTATTCAGCAGTGTCACACTGGTTATCACAAACACCCCAAATATCATGCTTTTCTGAAGGCTGCCTGACATCTCACCCACAGAATTAGAGCAGAGGAAGTCACTGATATATAAAAAATAAAGGAAGCCTAAAATGGCTTCTGCTATGGTCGCTGAGGAATGACTCAACATGCCAAATGCTCATGTCTTACTGTGATGTCACACACTTGCAGCTTAACCTCCACAGCCTGCCTCATCTTGCTGCTAGTACTGCTATGGCTGTATGTGATACTTTTGCTCCAATTGACTTTTTACACTTTTGCTTCAATTGACCTGCTATGATGATGCTAATTTCCTAAATCAAGTTCTACCACAGACAGTTACCTTGCCCACAAATGATTTTTCACTCCACACAAGCTTTCAGTGAAACAAATGTAAAGCCATGCCATAAAAACAAGAGCACAATGAGGTCAAGACCACCTTTACTGGAGAGAAATGGGCCACTCAAGACTTTGCTACTGAGTGAAGAAAAAGAAAAGTCTCATCCCATTCCCTGCCAGAACTAAAATTAGTCTTTCTTAGTCTACAACCAGATTAATGAAATAGTGAATATTGATCTACGTGGTTTTTAAATGCAGGATTTACCTGGCATCTCCCACAGATGGGAGATAAGTGCCTTTTGGGCATAAGTGCCTAAAACTTATGACAGCATATGTCTATAATATTGTAAGGCTCTCTCCCATATGAGAGGGGCTGAACAGATATCATCCATGTTTGGAACTGCTCTTGCCCAGGTAAGAGCAGTTAAAATGCATTGCCAGCTCCCAGCTAGTGACACTTAAGGATAGGTAGTCCTCTCTCAAGCAAAGGAGCCCCTAGATGGCATTGTGAGACTCTTCCACACACCAACACTGAGCTGAGATGGGATATTTCCTGCCTTTTTGTTCCTTTTTATACAAAGTAAATCCCCTAACCTCCCCAAAACAAAACACCCAACCAAACAAAACAAAATAATAAAGAAAACCAAAAAAATTTAAAACGCCAAGACAACCAGTACACAAACTTCAGTTTATATTACTCAAGCTCACTGGCTTAATAAATATAAATATGTGAAATCAAGACAGGAAACTTAATATGATACCTTCCCAGCTTGCTCCAGCTAGAAACATCTCTTTGTAGATTAAGACAAGCCAATATATCTTCATTATAAAGTACACTTCTGCTGTTATCTGTTTTGTGCAACTGCAGTTCTGCCTCAGGTTGGTGCCATTATGTCATATTTAAATTGTCTTGCTTGGCCAAACAACATTTAGGACCACCACATTTCCTTTCTTCCTAAACCACTTTACACTCCTTAAGTGAGCTTCAGAAAAGATGCTGTAAGGTAGTCAAACATTAGTCTTTCCACCATAAAATATTTAGGATAGAAATAGGACTGATACTCAGTTTTTGTTGACCTGAACTGCTCTCTTCTCCATACTGTGGCTGAAGACTGAAAAAACATGGCAGAAGAAAGCAAAAATTACTCCTGCTCCCCATTAAATATGAAAATATATGTATATACTGTTGTTTTACTGGTAGCAATCAGTTAGGAATGGGGTAGCAGGAACATTAGGATATTATTGTCATGTACAGAGCTCACAAATGGTCACTCTCCTGCCTGAGATACATCACCCTCTTTGCAGAGTGTACAAAAAGGCAGGACTGGGAAAAAAGCAGGAGAAGAGGACTATGATGTGAACCAAAAGAACATCAGAAATCTTGCCCAGAGTGGGAAAAGCAGGAACTAGATTATGGCCCTGGATCAGTGCCTTCTAGCACCTCCAGACACTAAACCTCCAAGGTTCACCAATGGTACCTTGTTCAAATGTGTCCACACATTGATTCCTACAACTAGCAAAATTTCCACTGGGCAAGAACTGACATGAATCAGGGAAGAGTTGTTTTCTTGCTGGCCACAGAGCACCACAGGGATGAGGACCAGTGCTGCAGCCTCCTGTTTTACCTCCCCTCATCTCTTCCAGCTGCCTTTTAAGTTCCCTCACAGACATATTTGTTTCTGAGCCTTTCCTGACTCTTTCAGATTTGGTCAATATATGTTTCAAATGCCTAGAAATCTATAAGGGAAAAAAAAAAAAAAACAAACAGACATTTTTCTTTAGAAACTAGGTTAAAACCAGTTCTTTTCCCTCAATTGTATCACTCCTAAGTTCTTTCTCCCACAGGTACTCTCTATGACTCCAGAAGTGACTGCTGGTATAAAGAACACAGCTCAAAAGCAAAATTCAGTGGCATATTTCCCTAATTTGTCAATCAGCTGATGGTGCAGCCCTATACACAAGACAGGACATAATTTTCTAGGTCCAGTTACCTGGATTTTCGCCACAGTGTGCATTTGTTGGGATTCAGCCCAAGATTCTACAAACTAAGAATAAAGAGTAGCCCCCCTTCTTTCAATTAAGTGATTAATAGAAAAAAGCCTAAACCAAATAAGCTAAATGCTACTAGAGTCTGAACTATTAAGAGCTGGTTGGTATTTTGGCAAAATAGAGATCCAGGGAGTAAACCACTGTCAGTGGCAAGCATTTGAGGAAGACGCGAAGGATCAGACTGGAAATATGCCTACCTGTGTCCAGTGAGGAGGCCCCACAGTGGGAACAGCCCCCAGGAAGAGGAGGGTCTGTGTCTACTGAAGCAGGTTGCTCCAAGGAGCCTAAGAAAAGTGCAGCACCTTTCTCCACCTTTCAAAATGCCTCCTCCATGCTTGCAGTTGTGGACTATATCATCTGTCTCCGTGGAAGCCACCTTCCCTACCCATAAAACCACCTCATTTCCCAAGAGTAGGCTTATCCAGCCAGCCAGCCAGCACAGGGAACAGACAAGGCAGCAGAGGAGGAACAGCTGTAGAAAGTTCATCATCTGGGATGGGCACCCTGCTAAAGAGGAAGATTCTCCAAGTCACACTGATTTCCTCAAAACAGAGTAACAAATGCCTCAAAGTCCATAGAATAGAGCAACACCATGACTGCTCCACCAAGCAGAAAATTGGGTGGTTCTCTGGAGACAGAGAGACTGTGGGCAGGCTGTGTCCTGCCACTCTTCAGCTGCCAGTTGTCTCCATCAGGCTCTTGCCTCTTTTGCCTTCACTGACTCTTTTACAGTGTATAACTGATTTAGTGAGCACCCACAGGGGAAGCACCGATGGTTTGGGAGTGCCCAAGTACTGGTGAGGCTCGATCTGGATGGTGCTCCAGTGCCATGTGACGTTGGCCATGTCTCTCTGACTCTCTCTTTCTGAAGTTTCTTCTCCTTAAAACAGCAGTTCCTCTCTGCCTCCTGGTGCCTTACACTGGTGAGCATTTTCTATTTGCCTTCAAAGCCCTCTGGGTGGCACTAAATGAATAAGTCCTAATGACAGGACTTTTCGCTGCTGTTCAGGAGCACTCTTCTTCCTCAGTCCACAAACGAGCAAGTGTCAGCAGTTCCTGTTGTGGAGCCCAGGCTGTCACTGTGACCATAACTGTAATGTCACAGCAAGTCTGGGGAAACCCCAGTGAGCTGCACTCATTAGCTCCACCAATGGTAGGGTAAAACACAAATACCTATGCTGTGTGTGTAGCTGAAATATGAGGTTTACTATGCAGAGGAAGCTTGCCTTGTGTATGATTACAAAATGCTCCTGTCTTATCCATTTCCAGCTTCCCTGTGACACCTGCAGCTGGCTGGCTGCAGCTGTGCTCCTGGGGGTACCACTAATACAGAGAACAGAGCCACACACTATCACCAGCCTGCCAGGAGCACTTGTACAACAGCACCTTCAGAAGAAAACCCAGTTCTTGGGCTCACGAAACCCATCCTTTGGCTAAGCAGTGAATTCAACCTTACACCATTAACCCAGCAGGCTTGCTTTTGTCAAACACACTCAGACAACTAAGCAGCATGTTTGGAGAAGCTGCCCCAGACCAAATGCTCTCACTACAGCCGACAGCTTTGGATGAGATGCTGACTCCAGGGACTACTGACAGATGAGAAGGCAGCAGTCTTTATTCCCATTAGCATCTGTCCTGAGTGAATGTGCACTCTCATCATAAAGCCTGAAAGTTAAATCCAGGGTAGGACACGCACAAAAAAAGCTGAACAGATAATCCCATCAGACCACTTAAACAGGAATCTGAGTCAACAAATCTAAAGAAATGGGGTCAGTGGACCACACATGACAGAGGAGCCTCTCAACTGCTGCATTATATCCTGCAGTCCCTCAAGGTCACGCCAGCAGTTTTGATGCAATAAACTAACTCTCTGGGCACAGGATTTCACCACTAGATGTCATGGTATTCTGAGTTTTTGAAAGGGAAGATACCGTTAAAACCAGTAAAATTGTTTCTGGCTGACACCGGCCAACCATAAGTCAACCAAACTCTTTGCTTGGTCAGGATGGTGATGTACTCTTTGCAGAGATGCCCCTAATAAGAACCCTGTCTGTCTTACAGTAACATCTGGCTCCAGTAGTTTCTTGCCTGGTTATTTCTGTGAAATTACACATACCAATCTTCACCATACTACTATCTCTCAATATCCTCTGAAAACCTTAACATTTAGTGAAGTCTTTCCTCATTTTCATTTGTACAAAGCTAGACCAGGCTCCCTGGAGTCACTCAAATTGCTCTGAGGAATCAATCAAGTTTACAAAATGCACAGAATTAAATCTGATTGACTAAACTACTTTATACTCTTCAGCAGAAACTCCAATTTAAAAGCAAAGTGAATTACCTCAGTTAAAATTAGGTAAACCTCATCAACTAAGCAGCAAACAAGGGACTAAATGAATTTGAGACATGTGAGTTTTCTTCAGACTTGCATGTTATTTTCCCTTAACAGTACTCCCCTGTTCTACCTCTGCTGTGCTGGACTTGTTCAGCTCCTTCTACTTCCTTATGCCCCTCTTCTAGTTCCTACTATCACATCATCACTTATTTGAACTTAAAACGTGACCTCCAACCAACAATGTGCCCTGAAGCTGGAGCACGTAGCTGTAGCCTTGAGCCAAGTTCAATGCTGGCAACTGGTGTCAGGCACAACAATTTTCATCACTGTCAGAGTGACAGGGTGCCCAAAAGCTCTGCCTGGTCCTCTTCTGGCACTGCACCATGATAAGAGGGATTGGCCTTGTATGAAGCCCAGCATCAGTAGGAGATAAAGCAGTTCAGGGTTATTTGCTACTTTAAGTATTTCAGATTGGATAGAGGGAGACCATATTCTGTTTTGTAGTGTAGCCAGAGACTCAGTCTGACAGCAGACATTTGGGTATCCTGGGTTTTTAAAACCCAGTGGAAATTAGTAGAAGTTCAACTTGATTCCACACAGTCCTGAATGAGAGGGAAGCAGACTTAAGACAGAAGCTGGCTTTGTTGTGATGGAAGTTTTACCAAGCTGCTTGACCTAATTTGAAGACTTCAAACTTTTGAGGACTTTGTGGCCTAAGAATTGTCACCGGGAGCTGCTGAGCTGACTTTCTCAGCAGACACTTGAGTGTACCACAGTCACACCCACCAACAGCCACACAGGGCTGGGGGCAAGCCCACAGTGACCTCAGTAAGAGCTTCTTTGCTCACGAAGCAACAAAACCTCTGACTAGCATTACTGAGAGCACTCACAAACATTTGTCAGGAGCCTCCATAACTTACCAAGGAGGTGCTTGATCCTCATCATCCTTTTTTTCATTTCTAGGTCTGAAACACGCCTGTTTACATTTGCTAGTAAATTCCCTTCCAGAAATCCACAGCTCTTTGCTTTCAAGCCATCTGTCACAGCTGGCAGTACCTCTCTCAAGGGACACTTCACCACTTGGGTTAAATAGACGAGTTCTGCCAGTGCTGTTTTTCCCTGCTAAGTAGCACTCCCATCTAACTCATTTCCTACAGAGGCAGCCACACACGCAGCTGGGACAACGACCTTCCCTTCCCTTCTAGCAGTCACTCTGAACCCACCCTTTCTCTGCTGCAGACAGGAAAGGACTTGAATTGGTCTTAGCAACAGTAGGAGAACAGAATAAAAAGCTGCAAGTTTTAGAAGCTCTGACAACTTTCTGCAAGAAAATCTAATTGAAAGACCAGGAAATTTATAGCCCATATCCTTGCACAAACCATCTTTTAAGAGCTATCTGCTCAAGGCAGGCTGCCCACCCCAGTGTGGTTTAGCTCATCTCATTCTGCTTAAAGGCATCTTCATGTCTTGCTCATGTACTTCTATAAACTTACACAACTGAATCACATTTTCAGCTAAAAAGGGTGAAATTTGGTTTTCCAACCATATTTTATTCTCAATTATGTTAATTTATTATTCCTTAGCACCATCAGGTCTACTCTGACTCCTTACCAGAGAGATGAAAGGTGAAACCTCAGGCATAGGAGCTAGTAGCACTAGGACAGTAAAGGGCACGAAAGGCAGCCCACAAAAGACCTTTTATAATGGGAATCAGCCCTGCTTACAGGCAAACCCAGCACTATCCACCTCTCCATGCAAAGTAACAACTTCACTAGCCAAAAATCCCGGGGCAATCAGACCCATGCAAAGAATAAAAACCAGAAGAGCTTCCTTCTCATCTGCCGCCTTTGAGTGACCTCCCAAATGGCTCTTCTCTTTCCTATTCCTAAAATGAGTTTTTCCCTGGGCTTTAGCTCCTTGATTTCTCTGGGATGGTTGTGGGGTTTTTTTAATGGGGAGGATTGCCTCTACCTTGAGATTTCCCCTGGGGAAATCGAACCTGGCAAAGGTCAGCAGCACTGTTCAGGGTAAAGGAAGTTTTCCAAGGCTTTCCAGATCATGCCAAGGGGAAATGTAAGGTCTTTACAAACATTTTGATGGGTGAAGGTGTGGGTGTTAACGTCTTTGAAATGGGTCTTAATGTCTCTACTACCTTCAGGCTGTAGGTTTGTTGCAGAACTCAGGCAGCTCGACTCATGGAACAGACAAGTGGGTCTGCACAAGCCTGAGTTTCTGAGCTTAGGGGTAAAATGGTAGGTTCAAGGTGGGGAATATGTGGTAGGCTGTTCGGGAAGGCTGTATCTCCCAAGTACCTCAGCAATGGGGAAAGGAAGAGGGCACCATGCAGCCAGCAGTTCAGGATAAAAGAAGGCTGTACCCTCTGAAACCCCGAGAGAGAAAATGCCACAGGTGTGTGCCCCAGTGGACTCTCCCTTTATTCAAATAAAGTTGCAGGATGCCTCTGTCTCTTTTTTGGCATAAACCTCTGGCATTTGTGGATTTTCCTGACAGTGCTACTTTCCCCTCCCTGGCATAAGAAACAGATGAAAAAGCTCTGCTGAATAGTTCAGCTAGTTCCCTAATGCATGGATTCCCATCTCTGCAAGTTAGTGGTTTGTAAGTACAAATCTTCTGGGGAGACCACCAGCTGTAACTGCTTACCACTGCAACAGGCAGTGAAAATACAAATAATGCAGACTGTATCACTGTCATACTTTTAAAGGCTGCGAGGCAGATGCTGCTCAAGGGTCTTAACAGAGGTCTTATGAAATGACAGAATATTCTGAGTTAGAAGGGATCCAGAAAGATGATCAAAGTTTATCTCTTAAATAAATGGCCCCTACTGGGATCAAATCCACAACATAAGCATTGTTAGCACCATGCTCTAACCAACTGAGTTAATCTCAGGGTCACCACCAGACCTTTCTCCAGACAAGAGGGAATGCAGGAGACCACTCTCTTTCAATAATTGTTTGTTTGGCCCACCTTTGCAGGCCTCCTCAATCCTCCTGACTTTAACAACACTGCTCAATTCTTTTAACCTGTTACAACTACAAGCATTTCACAGTACTATTGTACCCACAAGTGTAAGGTGCCATCCCACAAGTCTCCAGTGTGAAATGGTGGACATTTTAGAGGTGGAAGACTTACCTTCTTTGGGTTTTGCTGTTGTATCTCAGTTGCCATCCCACGGCATAAGACAGCAGGCTCTGGGTGGCATGAAAGTCTGCTGGGATGTGAAACACAACAAACATTTGGGAGGTTTGGTTTCCAGGTCGAGCAGTTTTTCCTCCTGAGAAGAGGAAATCACCTTACCTGGGGTAGAGCAATTGGCCCTATGAAGGTCAGTGCTGCTCTGCACAGAGGGCTGTGCTGGTCCCGAGCAAACTGCCCCCACCTGCTGCCTCTGGGGTCACACAACTGCACCAATTTCTCATCACAGACCCCTCTGATTACTTCAGTTAAAATTCAGAGTCCCTGGAGCAGCTTAAATTGCAGGCCTTAGCCAAGCAAGTTCATTTTGTTGGAGAGGGATAGAAAAGCCCTTACTTGAACAGTTTAGCAAGATGGTCTCAAGGGACATCTGCAGCCCAGCAGCCTCTTCTCATGGATGTTCTAGCACAACTGGAGCTGTAAGGCAGCTGTCCTCAGCTCCACACCCTGCCATTTACAAATCATCTAAAAGGTATCATCACTCTTCTTGTGAAAGTCTCCCAGCAAGGGCAGTGGAGGGAAGGAGAACCCTTTCTGCAAAGTTAGCTGCTTGCATGTTACCATGTGTGGCTTAAGAACTGCAACAGGTTTGGAGGTTCCCTCCAGTCTTCTGGGCTACACCATGGAGAGCAGTGATATCTAATGAAGGGACAGTGATAAACCACTGAGACCGTAAATTCTTCAGATTGTGCAACTGGATCTGGAAAAGCATGTCTGTCTGTAATGTATCTTTAAACATCATCAGGAGTGTCAACAATTCAGGCTTATTTTAAATATTAAGGTTAGAATTCACCCTGTCTGTATAGTAACACTAGCACAAACACTTTTAAGGTCAGGCTTAAAACTACTTAAGGTGCAGGCACTCAGAGGATTAAGTACTGCCTATTTGGAAAGCACTCTGAACAGACATCATGTTGTAAGTACCAAGTGTTATTTCTGTCTGAAATAGCCAGGTTTGGCTTGCTGGTTCACGGCGTTTGCAAATGGAAAGGAAGGAAGGACAGGGCAAGCCTCAGCTGCTTCACAGAGCACTTGCAGCCCATCCTGAGCTCTGTCTTCCTGCTGCAGACCAGCCCAGAGGAAGGAAAGAAAACAGCACCATCAGGGATGACTGATGACAGGGGAAAGCATCTGCTGTCCTCAGTAAGAGGATCAAGTGCCAATAAGCAGACTACAGAGGATATGAAGATAGATTTACTCCTCCCCTCTCCCACAGGGACTTCTCATGGTGGCTCGAGGCCCCTCTTTGGCTGTGCTGTGATGACAGGGCACAGCTGAGGCCCCATTAACATCATTCCTGCTTTGAAACACTGGTATCAGCCAGTCCCACTGACCAGAGACAGATGAGCAGCTCTGAAAGGGGTCAGGCTCCTGAGCCTCTGAGTCTGCATCCATCTCACAAATGCAGTGAGGGTCTGTGGAGCTGAGTGACTGGAAGTAAAATATTCCACATAGGAACAATAAGTATGTGTGGTAGGCATAAAGGCACAGAGCCTAGATTTCATTAAGGTAGTTTTTATATTTTGAAAAGCAATATTAAAAAACACTGGAAAATGCAAGATAAACATAACAGTTGCTTCTACAAGTTTTACCCTTGTATTGCTTGGCCATTTTGACATATAAATTATTGCTTACTAGCTCTCATAAATACACAACACAGTAATATGTACAGAGGCAAACAAGCATGAAATATGCAAAGGAAAACATTGGCAACATTGATTCTGGTAAATCAGATTATTTCATACATACCAGGTCTCATGATGGTGGATAACTACTAGCTGTAGTCCCTGAGAAGTTAGGTAAATACCTTGATTTGGGGGGGTTTCTATTTTATTACTTTTAATGCAAGTTGACACCATTATGGCACTCAAGAGAGAACAGGCAGGTGTTCTTACCTCAGCTCATTGACTTCATCCCAATGTTTAACAGTGTATAAGATGACAATAAATAGGCTATGCAAATAAATATTACTCTGCTAAAATGTTTAGTATTTACATCTTTCTTGGTAATTTTACAGCAGTACAGGTCTTATTTCTGATAACATCCTTTCTTTTGCCACTGCTATGCAAATGGAATTTATTGCTATTCAAGATGGTTGGAATTAAAAAGCTGTGTTAGAGAAACATCTAAATTTGCTGCCACAAAAACCCACATCAAAGAGGTATAAAGTGACACAGCTCTTTCCTTTGCTCTAATTACTCCTCTTAGGTACTAAAAAAAAAAAAATAGAGTATGCAGAGTATTTAACCCCAGATGTGACTGTGATAAATGGAATTTACAAGATTTATAGATTTTATACCACATAACCTAATTGGACTATTGAAGGATGTAAAAAAATCACACAATATCACCAGTGCTGGACCCTGGCAGAGGCTGTACAGTGTTGCCCTTCCCCAGTATAGGGCTTATTTCTAGTTCTCCTAACTTCCACACCTTCAAACTGCTTGCCAGTCTGCAGCAAAGCTCTGCAATACTTTACCTGTGGAATGAAGACATAGAAGGGCCTTTTTAAAATTAGACATATTAGCTACAAGTTTGGGCTATCTACTTTTCCTTTATGGTAACAGTTCTAAGGCCCAATTTTCAACATTAAATTGAGGCAGCCATGTTGGACCCTCACACTTGAAACTTTAATCCAAGTTACACAGGCCACTATAAAAACTAGTTTGTAAAGCTGTGACTAGTTGGCCAATTAGTCACAGCACAGACAATACAGTTAATGCTGGCTGTGTGCCTTCAGACTGATTTTATGTCAGCTGCAAGTGGTAGACAACACCTGATTTAGTGTGAAACTACAGCGGTGCAGAAAGCCAACACCTCAGCTGGCTCAAAGCCTGTTGGTATGAGTTAACCCATCCTTTTACTTCATTTTGAGTTGGCAGAGTGAGGAGTGTTCCAGGTAGGTCTGTCAGGCTTTCAAATCAAAGCCTGGGCACAGAGTCATCTTTCTTCTTTTCTTTTTTTCTTTTCCTTCTTTTATTTCCCTTTTATTCTTCTCCAACACAGCTGCTGCTTCATCCACAGTAGATACCAAAACTATCACAGAGCCAAATGCAGTGAACTGAGAAACAGCCTCACCTTCTCACCCTGAATACCTTTGAATGCTCCCTCTCCCACAGATTTCCAGAACAACTTTGTGGACTAGAGTGTTACACCACACAAGCTGAAGCATGCAGGCTGGTCTACACACAGGCTCCTAAAAATAATGCCACAGTAAAAAAAAAAAAAAAATCACAAGAGGGAGCTCAAAACCCAGGAAAGCATCCAGGTAATGTGACTAGGTTAGGAATTCCAAGTGCTGTAGTCCTAGGAAGAACTGCAAAAACACAAGCAACAAATTGTATCTGGTTTTTGTTCTTACACTGCAAAAAGGAGCCCACCACAGCTAGTATCTTCATTTGAACAGTTTTGGTCTGTTTGCACAAAAGAGTTATTTACAATATATGCAGTCACATCTACAGAAGAACATAGGAAGTTTTTACTCCATGGCCAGCAAGAGTTTATTTTTTTTTCTTTTTACTGGGTAAAAAGAATTTTTTTTCTTAAAAAAAATCATATAGTATTTGATAATAACAAAGTACAAGCAAATACATTTCTGAAACATCTGTTTCCTTTACAATAGATCTATACAATATTTCACAGATGGGAAAACTGAATGCATTCTACAGATTCCCCCACAGACTACCTGTTAAAGCTGCTTTTTTTTAAATCCCTTTAAACCAGAGATAACACAATGATGAAGAGCATGCGACTTCAGTATTCCCACATTTTAGTAAAGGAGCATTTTCTTGGAAGTCTTCCTCATGTGGAAAACATACAACAGAGATGGGCAAGCAATGCAATGTATCCTTCCTGCTCTGTGAAGGGACCGTCACCGTGAGTCAGAGTACAAACACATGCCAAAGAGCACCCTGCACATGGCCTGTGGCATTCACTAGATCATTCCAGGGCAACTTCTTAGCACTGGAAACCAGGTGATGGTGGTGCTTGAGCTGTAGGTCAGCTGTAGACGTGACTTTAGAAATGCTGCCTCAGCACAAGCCCACAGCACTTTCAACTACATGAGAATTGTCATGGGGAGGGCTGTGAAAGGGACAAAAGCAGTAAAGGGACCCTGATGCTGAGAGCCTGGTGTGTATGCAGGTAATCACACTGGTACCATGTAAGGGGCACCTTTCTGTTCTATAAAAACTAGGAGCATGTGCAAGTTAGGTGAAGTTTTACTTACTGAAATGGTGTTTCCAGTGGGGGGAGTTAGAAATGTAGATGGACGTAGGCATTTGCCTCTGGATAGATACCAAAGAGGCTGTAATCCAAGCAGAAAACAAAGCTCCTGCTATAATAATTTATAACACATTAACTACAGGAGCCAGTGATAAATCTGAGATAGCTGAAAAGGAAGAAAATAACAGGTTTTCAGTGTACAAACAATTGTGTCCATAAATTGCAACAGAAGTGGATTGGCTCTTACAGTGTGTTTTATAAAGCATATTCTTAAAGGAGCCATAACAGAGTGAACTGTTTACTGCTGACCTCCACACCATAACACACTCTTGAGTTTCATCTGGTTGCACTGCCTTGTTATATTCCTGTCCTAGGTTGCTCACACATCTCAAATACTATGCTCCAGTGGACTCATGGGAGCTGCACAGATTGCACATTATTTTTGGCAACAATACTTTGGCAGCCTTGAATTAGTGAGGTACACACTGTGGTGAACTGGGAATCAACCCCCTCGCGGCATGTTGCTGGCTGAAATGTTTTGCTGCTGTGACGTGATGATTCCTTTCTTTCTAATACTGGCAGAATCTGCATTGAAAGCTATGCTGGACCAAACAATATTTTCACAGAAACCAAGCTCCTGAGCTCAAAGGACACTGCTCTGCTCCCTCAGGTCCCAGTGACCAGCGGGAATGGCACCAAGCTTGCCCTGCAACTCTGTGAGCAGCTCCTTTGCTGGCTCTCGCCTGATTTTCCTGAACATGTTGTGTGAGCTACTGATAAAACTCAGTAAACCGTTCTCATAGAGGGAAGCAACATGCTTGGCATAAACATTCACTTAATTCAAAGTGCTGCAGTTACAAGGTTATAGGAAGAAGCTGTGCAGGCTCACGCTCGCGGCTCTATCCTGTGGGAGAGCTCAAACAGAGCTTGCTGGTTGTCGATGACATGCAGGTGGTGGACGTATGGCTTCAGCTCATGATGCTCTTTTGAAGGAACTTCACTGCCTGCAAGACAGGAGAAAGGGAGAAAGACAGGAGACAGGATCAGAAAGCTGTGCCTTGCTTACTGCTTCTCTGTCCTGCATCTCAAAGTCACTGCTGTGCCACCTGTCAGGTGCTAGACAGCCATAGGAAAGACAGCCAGTAATCCAAAGGACTTGCTGTTTAAGTGCAATGCATGAGGTAGCATAGAGAAAAGGGGAGAAGTAAAAAAGAAATAGGCAATTCTGGGCAGCCAGCATGCATAAAGGAGGGAGACACAAGGACGGCAAGAAGCTGACTCTTCCCAAGAGGAAGATTTAGTTCTGCTGGCAGTACAGGCAGTCCATCCCCTGTAAGGGTGGTTCAAGGTTTCCTTTGTGCTGCTCTGGCAGTACCACGGGATCTGAGCAGGGGTGGGCAACCCAGCCTGCAACTTTTTAAAAATTTTAACACAGTCCACAAGACAGCGGGCCCTGGATGATTTTCTTCAGAGCTGGTGAAAGGTGACAGCGCAGCAGATGGATACAAAAGCTCTTCAAAGCTGCTCTGACAGGCCCCCGTGTTTTGATCTGTTCAGCTTTTGATTTCTGATCTAGTAACAGAGACAAAAGTCATGCTGCCATTTCATGGGAGTTTACGCAGCAAGAGGAATTAGCTGTGCAACAGACAAACTGAAGGGTGGCCTGAATAGCAGCTCTTCTCTGTTACAAGCTCTGTGTTCAAAATGAGCTTGTGGGAACTCGCTGCCTGTGAAACCCTCCAGCATAGCTGGCACTAGCAGAAACAGAAAGCCAAGCCCAAGATCCATCAAGACAGGGAGAGAAAGCAACATTGCTGACTTCTGGCAGATGAGCAAAGGTTGGAAAGCTCCATTTGTGCCCATGTCCTCAAGGAATTTTTAATAATATTACCATAAATTGAAAAAGAAAACCCCCAATCAGCTTAACTCACACACTTCTTTCCTTCTCCTTTGTTTCATTATCGTCCTTTTCTCCACACTCTCCAGCTGCATGAGAAATTTCCCAGGAATCACCAATCCCACTTGTTTCTAAAGACATCTCTATGATACTGTGTGGGTAACATGGGATTTGAATGCAGCCAGTTCTACATGTGGCTGCTAATGGGGCTCCTGGGCAGCTGTTTTAAAGAGCTCTTGCAGAGGAGCCATGTTGGGCAATGTTGGAGAGAATAGGATAATGTGGTAAATTTGTGTCAGGATACAGAGCTGACCTTTTTGTTCTGAGGGAACAGGATCCCAGCAGCTGTGCTGAACATAGTGAAAAACATTTGTATTTCTCATTAACACCTCAAATGACAAAAGCTTCAATTATGTTATTTTCTCAGGCTGCTTTTCCTCACTTTGGAAATGCTATTATTTGTTTTCAGGATTTAGGATATAAATGTTATTTCCATTAAACAGGCATTTCAGTTTTACTTGGAACCTAACCAGTTTCTAATCCAGAAACACTTTGGCCTGCAAGCTTAATACACGTGATACAGTTCATAAACAATAATAATAATATTCCTGGCTTAGTTTTGTTTGAATTCCTTCCTACAGTGAGATGCCTGCTGCTCTTAGGCCAATCTGGGAATTGATGCAGCAGAAAGATTCACATTCCTGAGAGCAAAATAAGCCCACTAGAAAAGGAAACTGTCCATAAAGTCTCAATAAATATTCAGTGAATTCATTTCATGCCTAAACGAATTTTAGGGGGAAAAAAAGTGCCTACAGGGATGTCTGTATAAGCTGCTTTTTAAATGCCAGCTTTACAATAAATCAAGTCTGCGCTAAAATAAAATAACAATTGCCTACTTCAAACTACCAGATTATATGATAAATCTCAGGTATTAACCTTGGATTTACGCTGCAAGACTTACAAAATCACTTGGAAAAATAAAAAAGGCAAAAATGAGATGGAAGATGTGCAGGGAAAGTGCAAAAAACCCTCACATCACTGAAAGGAACCAATGTACTTTTCACAATACCAAATAGGAGACATTTTAATTTACAGAGGCATGGTTTGAATTAATCAATATTTCCTTCAGTATCTGAATTAAAAGAAGGCACATCTTGCTCCTTCCCCTCCCTCTTCCTCTCTTACTTACATTTACATACATTTTAATATATTTTTATATATATTTAGAAAAATTATTCAAGAACAATAATACTGAGCAGCCTTTGTTTAAAAGTAATACTGTATGTGGTAATTCTATAGAGCAAATGTGTTATGTTTGACAAAACTCTTATAAGTTTATTATAAGTATATCACCTATTATTGTCCAAGGTACCTGTATTTATAATTAAAATTATGATTATTATTCTTTTTGTTGGAGTCAATGCTGACAGCTGCTGAAAAATCTGTGGGAAAAAAAGATATTATTCAACTCGATTTTCCCCAAGGCTGCAGCACAGTTCTGAACTTTTCTTTGAAAAAGAGGTTTTAGTGGCCTCAATAAACAACATGTTTAGTGGGTTTGGCTTAAAAACTAACTGCTTCCTAAAGTAGTTCTTGTGTCCCCTTCCTGTATTTAACATCTCTGCAGAGAATGAGAACACTGAGAAGGAGAAAAGCAAGGTTTCTCCTCTGTAAGCAGCAGAACAAAGAGAACTGAAGTTTTCTGGTATTGGTCCCTAAGGGTTGGATACTCTAGTGGCTAATAAGGCGGAAAGAACAAAAAAAAATTAAAAAAAGCAAACAAAAAAAAGTCCTCTGTGCAGCTGAGGCACTCACAATCATTGCCTTCAGCATAGATCATCCAGTGTCTAAAGCAGGCACAGCTATATTTGCAGCTTCCCCTAGAAGAGGAAACAACCCCCTCATTTCTTCCTACTCAACCATTTTCACAAAACCCACAGGATCTTCATACCTTCTACAGTTTTGTGAAATATCCTTAAGAACCCCAGATAAGCAAACAATTGCTGTTGGTGAAGAGCTGAGTGAAAACCTGTGGGGATGAGTACCATCCCTTAGCTGCTGGAAGCCAAGGCAGCTGTGAATTCCTTACCAAAACAGACTGGCAGAGGAGACTGAGCTAACTCAGCTATAGCTGGGAAAGGCAGGCACAGCAGCACATGCCAGAGGCCTCCATCACTAAGTGTAGCTGGCACAGATTTTACACAAAGTTTTGAAGAGATGGCAATTTTTGCAGGAAAATAAACTTATTAAAATTTGGAAGCTGTTCCTAGAAACATTTTGTAAACTAAAGCTTCCTCCAGCTGTGGTTTTTGCTATGTTGATCTTCCAAAAATGATGCCCTCTCTTGCCCATTGGTTAAATAGTTTTTGGCCACATTCTGCTGCTTTAGTAAACCCGAGCAACTGGAAAGAAAATGGGAAAAAAAAACCCAAACAAAAAACTCAACAAACTCTCAAGGATGTACAAAGGGAAAATAAGTAGGAAATTTTGCCTACTCACCAAATTGGTTATTTCTGCAATGTCTCAATGACCGAACAGTATCTGCAATCATGTGCTGCAAAGACAAAATAGCAAACATCAGTGCAAAAACCTGGGACAGATTCCGTCATTAGAAAAGCCTGAAAAATCTCCTTGCTCTACACTGTGCAGCAAAAAACAACTGTGGTAAGGTAGAAAATGAAGACAGCAGGAGAAACTTTGCTCTTGGTCTTAGTGATACCATTTGATGAAACAGGGTTAATCTAGATGTCTTACTGATATCACACAGATTAAATGATAACAACTCCATAGGAACCCATGGAAAGTGGTAATGAAAAATAACCAAACAATTGCTCATTTTTCTTCCAGTGACTTTTATTAAACTGAAAGCCTGCAGCAAGGAAAGCCTGTGGACTGGGTGAGTGCTTCGGGGTTCAACCCCAGCTTTAGTGCATAATCTAAGGTATTGTGCAGTCTGCAGCCTCTTCTCCTGTCTCCACATTTGTATAACTGGACTGTAAGCCTCTTTGTGGCACAGACTACACCCCTTAGTGTACACTTGTGTAATGCCTACCACACTCAGGCAACCACTATCAGCCAGGCAGTTCTCTGCAGCCTAACCAGCACAAAAAAAAAAGGGCCCATAGCCTAAATGCTGCAGAGCAAGCACCCTGACACCTCCACAGTATGTACCAAGTAAAACTGTCCTGGGGGTATGCTATTTTAACAAAAGCTGGTATTTACAGGGATATTGGATGTTCACTTACTTTAAGCAGAGGAAACAAAAGTTTTAAATTCGGTTTCTCATTCAGGCTCAGGTCACCAATTTATACAAAAATTGGGATTATTCACTACAAATCAGTAGAGGGAGCTTATTTTCACTAGATACTACCCATAAAGTTCCTAAGCCATTACTTTTTTAAAATTTTACTCTTTCTGAGGCAATTCCTCACCAAATCTAGTAAGTAATGAAAGCAAACTACAGTTAGCAGGAATGATCTGAAAGCTCATGCAAACAGCCAATGCTCATTTCATACCTCCCTCAAAAGTTATTAGAGGTGGAAAGGATTAACTGTCTTGAACAGGGTATGTTTAAGACCAGAATGATGCAGAAAAAGCTAATCTCTCAACATCCTGGGAGTGGCTTACAAGGCTCCTCCACAGAAGCTTATCACAAGAGCGCATTTAATGGCAACTTCATATTTCTTTCATCAGTAAATCAAAATAATTTTTCTTGTTACCCGCTGTGCTTCATTTGCCATGAAATTATACAATCTCTTGTGCTGATGTCCTTGCACTGATTATAATGAAGTTCTAATGAGATGATCTAGATTTCACGATCAATAATGTGAGTACTGGCAGTACTAAAACTTCCACCAGTGCTGCTACTGTCATGTTTCCCAGCCAACACCCTCTGCATTTGGATTTTAGAGGTCAGAGAGACCCACACATCACACATACTGTAACTCTTTGCTGTCTCTCCTTTGTAGTCAGTCACTGTGAGGGTCTATCCTAAGACTGGCTTCTGAAGGTGATGCTCTGGTAAGGGAAGAATCTCTCTGTGCAACATTTAAAGCAGAATCCCAAATCCTCTGGCTTTAGTATCCTAATTACTCATTTCTCTCTGTTTTTAATCCTCTGGGATCCAAAAGTAAAGCAGAAAGTCAGCCAATGTATCTGCAAAGCAAATGCAGATACATTGGTTCTGACTGCTGAAACAGGTGCTTGCATACTTGTTAGTGTGATGAGTAACACGCGTTTCTTGTGGCTTTTCAGCCTACCAGCTGCCCAGGATCATTAGCACTCCTTTCACTGAGGACAGCGGAGCCTTAGGCTTGGGGTTGCACAGATATTTGGGGGTTGAGAACCCAGAGCTGCATGGACACAGTCCTTACAGCTGAAGGCTCTAGGCAAGCAGGTGTTATCAAAAATGGTAATGGCCATTGACCTGTAATAGAGTTGATGGAGTGTGGCTAAGACATGTCATTGCTAAGACACAGCTGATGGCTGGAGAGAAAAACCTAAAGCCACATTTCAGTGAAACAGCTCAGAAAACACCATGGAAATACCTTGACATGTGACCATGTAATATTATATTTTCATTTATTCCTTCAGATTTAGTTGAAGAAGTAGGTATGATACTAAATATTGATCTAACACTGTAATAGGCTAGACTTTACCCATAATGCAGTTAAATAAACCACTGCAACCCCTTTACCTTTGCTAAAGCTAGGTAACATTCCTGAGACAAAAGATCACTTATTTTTCTTTGCAAATTTCCTTCTTTACATTTTGAATTAACTTTGTAGCCACTGCTATAATTTCATGTCAAATCAAATTCAGTCATGGTAGGATTGCTGAGTTCTAAGAATATAAAAGAAGCGGGGATTATAGGGAGAAAGAAGATCTTTCATTAAAGAAACTAATATAGTTGGAAAAAATAATGGTTCAGATGGACAAGTCCTCCTTCAGGTGAGATGTTTAAAGCAGAAATGAAATATTTCAAAATAGTGATCCAAATGAAGACACAAGAAACCATCTTTGCTTTGAAATTCATAACTGGAAATTCTAGTAATTTATGACAGTGAGTAAGTTCCTTCCCCAAAGCAGTAATCTGCTACGGTAGAATAATTCTTTTCTTCTTTTTCTGCAACAGCAAATTTGCAGGTGAGATTCAGTGGCTTGATCCAAATCAACCAGGAGTCAATGTCAATCCTAATTTTTCTCTGCAAAGGCCAGAAAGTGCTCAGCACTTCAGTGTTCAGTACAGAACAGCATGGAGGACATTTTTCTTCGGGACAAAGCCCTTATAATTAGAAAAGGAACATGGACTGATGAATATGTGATCACGTGTAATGCATCTTGTGAGTTCATGGCCATTGACTAAATCCCTTAACGTCCAACTGAGCCAGGGTAATACCAGTGTGCAGTCTGAGTTTCCACTACACTGATATTTAAATCTCTCCTAAGCCCCCACTTCCTAAGCTTGCACTATTGCCTGCATTCATATGTACAGGGCTGCATGAGACAGCATGTTTCTGAGAGCGTGATCTGAATGATAATTCGGAGGAAGTGTCAATCTGAACAACCCTCACCCCACAACCATCACCTCAGCCTCTCCCCCCCTGCCATTTAAAATGCCCATTATCCATTTGAATGGAAAAGGTGAGATCCTGGCTCACTGAAGTCAATTAACAAAGCTCCCACTGCCTCTGGGGACACAATGGAGACAGAAGGGAAAGGGATTCTTACCCAGGAAGCCCAGCTTGTATACCTTAAACATATACACGATTACACAACAAACAAGCAAATGAACACAGCCGGCTAAGACTGGGCAAGAATTCACTACATATTCACTAAATAAATATATGGGCCAGTGGGAGGATTTTAATAACAATCATGGTGCATCAAGGGCTAGTTTAATTTACATGTTAATTGGATGTACTTCCAAGAGGCAATGAAGAAGAACTTGCTAATGAGTTTTATGAAAACACCTAAAGGTCAAACAGTTAATGGAGTTGGGACAAGAAAAACCTTTCATTAAATGCAAATCAGTATTCTTGTAAACTCTGCAACAAGAAAAGGTACAGAAATCAAATAGAAAACACGAATAAAAGGAGCTCAGGTTCAAAAGTCAGACTGTACATCTGCCTGCAAGTTGAAAGACAATATATATTATGATAGAATGTGAAAATAAGTGCAACATCTGGTTCATGAATATCTCCGTGGTTGTGGGTTCATTCCCAAACAAGTGTAAACACATGGAGAAAATAGTTGGGCACAATTCACCAACCACAGCCATCTGGACTAACAGTCCCACAGCATACCTGGACAATTGCAAAGAACATTTTGGTTTCCTGGTCAAATACTACTGGCCAAGAACAACAAAAAATTTAAAAAATCCAAGCTTCTCTACTCCACCACTGTTCAGATATATAGACTTTGGCTTTCACCACCATAGAATCACAGAATAAGCAGAGCTGGAAGGAATCCACAAGGATCATCAAGTCCAATTCCTGGCCCTGTACAGCACCATCCCCAAGAGTCACATCACTGTCCAAACTCTTCTTGAACTCAAGCTCAGGCTTGGTGCTATGACCATTTCCCTGTGGGAGCCCATTCCAGTGCCCAACCACCCTCTGGGTGAAGAATCTTTCCCTGATATCAAACCTAAACCTCCCCTGACTCAACTCCAACCCATTCCCTTGGGTCCTGTCACCACAGAGATCAGTGCCTGCCCCTCCTCTTCCCCACACGGGGAAGTTGTAACTGCAATGAGCTCTTCTCTAGGTTAAACAGACCAAGTGACCTCATGAAAATGTTATCAAAGAAAACCCACCAAACCAAACAAAACCAACCAACCAAAAAACAACAACAAAAAACAAGCAAACCACCAAAATCCAACACAAGTCAGGCAACTCAAGCCTCTCTCAGTAATACCATGCCAGAGTAGATGTCATATGATGCCTAGAGTGAATGAGATCAAAAATACATCAAGTGCCCTTATGCATAAAAGCTACAATACTGATATCTACAATCAGTTTAATTTGTATTTCAGGCATTATTTTCTTTTTCATTTAACACACATCAAAAAGTTTCACTTTCATTGAAGATCCCTAAAATTACAATACCACTGGCAGGCGATAAACTAGAGAAATCTTTTCTTAAGTGATAAACTAGAGAAACATTGAGAAAAAGAAAAAAAAGGAAAAGGAAACATCATTCAGAGAAAGCTGAAGCAGGAGAACTTAACTCATAGGAAGGGAATTGATCTTACTGGGTATAAATAGAGTGGACTGTGTAGCAGTGATGATGGTCATTATTGGTTTAGCCATTGTACACAGCAGTAGCTGTGTAGGAGAAAGGAATGAGAAGACAGAGGAGCAGAGGAACGGGACAGGGAAAGAGACTTGGATGTTTCATCCTGCTTGCTCTTTTTTACCCCTCTTTATTTCTTCCTGGTTCAGCCAGAAGAAAACCTTACAGCCTTACAAGATAAGGAAAGTAAAGGGAAGAAGAGAACATTAACGTTTTGAAAAACAGGAAGGATAAAATTAGCTCACCAGCTTTTCAAAATTAACAAGGTTATCCAAAAACGTTTTATTTCCTTCATGGATGAACGTTACATCTGGAAAAAAAAAAGAAAAGAAAAAGAAAAACAATTACTATTCACAACCTCTTTTTTTAATGCAAATAACTAAAATTACTAAACAACAACAAAAAGCAAGGAAAAAAAAGGAAAGTATCCCATTGAGGACTGACACAATATCTTTTAACAGTGAAACAAAAGCCTGGCCTAATGATAACCTGCAGAGATTATTAGATAACAGCAATATTTACACATTGTTAAGAAGAGTATTTTTTAAGTGGGGGGCAAGGATTTCTTATTAAACCTGATATGTACTACTTCTGGGATGCATGATATACAGAGGATGGCTGGGAGCAGGGGAGGGCATCCAGAAGGACGGCCCTGCATGGCATGTCTGCTCTCCGCACCCTACAGCACCAATCCAGACATTCGGCCCATGACTGGGACAGGTCTGTCCCTGAGCACAGAGCTCCCTCCACGAGGGTAGAGCTACCAGATGCTGGAGCTGGCTCTGACACCCCTTCATCTCCCTCTGCGGGACACATGACTGTGAAGTCTTCCCCAAAGCAGTGGACAGCCAGAGAGTTTAAACACAAGACACCAAACTGAAGTACAAAGCCTTGAAATAAGCATCATGGCTAGGGAAAAAACACTTTTCATGTAGTGTTGTTGGAGGGGATTTGCAAAGGCAACAAAAAGGTCAGAGGAAAAGGGAAAAGTCTATATTTGGCTCCAGGAAGAGAAGTGAACACAGGGTAATGAACTGCAGGGAGGGAATATCAGGCAAAATAAATGTTGCCAGGTTAAGATTACAATTAAAACAGTAGCTCAAGGCCATTTTCTCTGTTTTTCTAATGCGTATTAGGTCAGAAGTGAGACCTGTCTTGGACATAAAGTACCAAGAATATGCATAGATTCCCTGTGGGAATGGAAGCTCTGACTTCCAACAGTGACCCTCCAGGTTACTGAAAACACTGGTAGGAGCACCACAGCCATGCCCCCATCAGCTCTCTCCTGCACGTGAGGGTACCCAGGAGATCCATGAGGAGAAAAAGCTAAAGGAATGAGATGGTACTCCAATGCCATTACTCTTTCAAAGTCACAGCTGTGTATGCCAGTGGGAGAACGGCACACAGCAAATGGGACAAGTCTCCCTCTCAGCAGAGGGATCAGCCTCCAGCCCACCAATCAAACTGTGCACCTCAGCATTTCTCCTGTCCTCACCTCTAGGACTCCCTCTGATACCCACATGGGCCCATGGTTTTGGGGGATTTCAGGAGTGGAAACCTGCAGAGAAGCTCTGTCACACACCACCCTCCATCCACCTCCACCTCCACCCTCCCTCAAAACAGCCAACCTGATTTATTTCCTTGGGTTTCAAAGGCTCACTCTGTGCCTGAGGGGCAATTCGTAATTGCTTGGAATTGAAATGCTAAACGGCTTCAAATGCTGCTGGAAACCCGGGCCTGGGACTCTTGTGGGGGTGATGGAGAGCTCCTGTGCCCCTAGGGTGGCTGGGCTGGGACAGCCAGGATGCCAGCCTGGACATGCAGAAAACACAGCACAGGCTGCCAAAACCTCCAGCACCTCTCCTACCCCTGGGCTGCATCCTAAAAAGCAGAGGGAAAGGAGGGAGCACGACCCCCTGCATCTCCTCTGCTGGGCTGCTTTGGGGCACCCAGGGGAAGGGACACAGAAAGGACACGACTTCAGGACACAGGCAGTACTGGTGTCTATATCAGTGCAGTTAAAAACTGTCCATCACACCTAATGAAAAACCTATACTGGAAGCAGAAATTTCCACACAGCTTTTTAAGTCATTGAAAGCAATGTGTATATCTCTGAGGGCAGAAGGAACAGAAATTTGCTTTGCAGCCAACAACTAAGAGTCTAGATAAATTCAGTGGAGCAGAAAATTGCATCTGAACTAGGTTATAAGGGTATATCACAGTATTTTATTACACATTTGAAAAATCTGCCTGATTTTCAAAAGCTGTGTCTGTGTGCTGTGAAAGCTCTGCATTTAAATTTAATTAACTTTTAAAAGGACACTCTGAAGTTATTTTTCATAATTTAAGATTTTTCATTTTTTAAATTGAAACTACTTTTGTTCCTATTGTGATGAAATACAGCAATTTACTGAGTTATTAATGATTTCTGTGTTACCCATTCCTATTCTACTGGTCTTGGAAATTACTTTAATACAAATATGCTTGATATGGAATAAATTCCATTGCAGTGTGCAATACTTTGGGAATTACAAACCTTGGTAACATCTCCTTATGGACCACTTTTTGAAGGACATTACTGCATTAATTTCAAAGTCTTCTTGCTATCTCCAATACAAGTTACAGATACAAATGCTGTTTAGGTGCATGCTCTTATACACCATATTGTAATGCTGTGCCAGCATTATTGCTACAAGTGACTTATGTTTGCTGCCTTTGTTTGCAGGCAAGACATACTCCAGAACACTTTAAAAATACTGATTTTGAAGCTTGGATAATTGTATCCATCTGGATTAATGCAAACTACTTTGATGTGTGCAAAGAGGGGAAGTGTCTGGTGGCTCCCAAACTGTCACTGCCTGATCTGGAGAACTGCCTTCAAACATTTCACAGCAGCAGCAGCAGGTTGGAATAAACAGCCTAAAGAGAACACTTTCAGAATACAGGAATAAACAAATGAATTTGGCATGTTCAAAGCCTAGGCAATTAATAATTAATGACTCCAAGACAATGGAATATTTGAAATATTTGCCACTTACTTAGCTGCCCAGCTCATTGCATTAGCAAATAGTTGTACTTTATTTTAAGACAATTTTTTAAAAAAATATTTTAGATAGTAGGATTTTATTTATCTCTTTCAGACCTATAAGAAACCTGGAAATCTCCTCCTCTCAGGACAGACAGACAAGGCAGGTTTTACTTTCAGGGTGGCACCAGGGCAGGTTCATCCCAGCAAAGCAGGGAGGCATCTCCCTACAGGCGCCTCAGAGCAGCAGTGTGACCAAGGCTACTGGTTCAGGGGCTTGCAGGGTCACACTTCTCCCCTGAAGAGGATGTGGCCAAAGCGAAAACACACAGCTCTATCCACACTTGACAGGACAACATGAAGTTTAAAGACCTGTGTGAAAATTGACATTTTCCCTCCATCTTAAAAGGAAGTTGTTTATTATCCAGACCAAGTGCTATCTTGTCAATACCACTATATCTGTCACATAGTCATCTTAAGAGCATCTGAAGGAAAAATCACCTTACACTTATTTTAATTAACAGTGAAGAGCAGCCAAGCTTTAACATTACCTTTCAGAAGTAAGGGCATGAAGGGGATTTTCGGAGATTTCATTTTCTTGAATGCATCTCTGTAAGCTTTGTGATTCAGAGAAGGATCCTACAAAACCATTTGAGTAATAGACAGAAAAATCAATAGGCTATAAAAAGAGCAATTCTAAATCCATTACGGGCTTATGATCTGAACATGATTTAGATATAAAAGGTTTCTTTGGGATGCAAGGTAGCTCAAGGTTTTCTAAGCTAGCTGACATGCTAAACTGAACAAGAAACATAAACAGTGAAAGGAACAAAAGCAATTATGTTCCTCTAGATGAAGCAGTGCTAAATTGAGAGGAAGCTGCAGAATAGATGCACTTGGACTGCTCTGTAATTTCCCCACAAATTTGTATTAGCAAAATCTCTTACTATATAGCACAAAATGTATCCCCAAATGTATTGCTGATTAATTTCTTCTTAAAAAAAAACAAAACCAAAATTACCAAACACCAACAAATCCCAACAAAAACTGCTTTAAGATCCATGGAGCATGCTGGAGACTTCCAAAGAAAATAAGGGAGTATTGTGTAGGCAATTCAAAAAGACATCTCAATTTCCAATGTAAACATTTTGTACGCCAGCTCACACAGAACCTTTAAAACACATTCATTTATAAAGAATTCCAAGTACAGAAGCATTACAGCTAGTAAAGGCTGGATTTCCTCTTCTCTGTGCCAGGCCATGATCTTACCACGCACCCACTTCCATGACAGCCAGAGGAAACGTTTGTTTATTCTGCTTTGATAATACTGACAAAGACCCTCAAGCCTCATTTTGACATTTGTTTTTTTAAAACTTGAGCTGGTCTCTTTTTCTCCTGATGTGCAGCATGTTGCTTCAGGTGAAGGCTGATTAGCTACCTGGGCAAAAGAATGGCTCCCAAATTGATGCTGGTGAACCAATACTACATTTGCCTCTCTCTGCCCTAACTCCCTCTGTCAGGAACAGAGCCCCTTTCCTTTTTCTATTTGCAGACCACCTGGAGCTCTGGAGAGCCATGTGGCCTCCAGCAAATCATGGATCTGACAAGTTCAGCTCCACACAATAACAGGCAGACTCCAAACAAATTAGGAAGAAGGAAGGCAGGTAAAACTAGCAATGTTCTTCTGCTGCCAACACCATACTTACCGTCAAACTTTCAAGTTCAGTGAAAAGTTTCTTGAACTTCCCAGGAATTTTCTAAAGTGTGGAAAACAGAGAGGGAAAGAAAAAAAATAAGAGAGAGAATTTGATTAAGAAAAATGCTGAAGCATTTTTTTCCACGAGATTGCTCTGTGGAAAGCACCAACACATATTTAACCCTGGCTCCTCAGCTCCCAGGGCCACAATTACAGACCATGTTCAGTGCAATGCCAGCAAGGCACTGGGCCCTGCAGCCTTGTCTTGGGGACCTGCATCCTTCTTTTATGGAAACTGCTTGTTAGCAGCCGGGTTTATTTTCTTCCCCAGCTCCTGTAACTAAATATCCATATCAAGCCAGAAACAGTAACACAGGTGAGAATTCAGAAACTGATCAAATCCATGTAAAATCATTTGCTGCAATCAATCTTCCCCTAAAACATGGGTTCTAGAAATCAACAGGTGTCACACTCAGTGCTGTTTGACACATCAAGCCAATGCTGATCAGGGTTAACACTGGCCTGTACTGGTGCCAAAATGAGATATTTCCTTAATAAACTGACTACTCTGTCGCTGGTATCTGATCGTAATCCCACAGAGAGGTGCATAAAACACTTTCAAAGGGAGCCCAGGCACAAAACACTGTCTTGCCTCTCATGCCAACACCTACTCTACTCCACAAGCATCCACTTCCCTTGTCTCTAAGATGCTTTAATGGATTCATATTACTACACTCAAAGCAATTGTTTTGCAATTTAAATTTTCACACTGGTATTTCAGACTTGAAGAATGGTGTGTGGACCTTAAAGCCTGACTATTTTTTCCAGTCATAGTAATTAGTCTAGTAAAAGAGATCCCCTCTTAGTACAAATCCTGTCTTGTCTTTGTCCTTAGATCCTGACAGCTACAGTGACACTACCAAGAGAAAAGAGATTTAGAACAATTAGATTAAATGGATGTGTACCATTAAAATGCTAAAATGATTGAACATGGAACTACAATTGCACATTTTTTTCAGTCTTAAATAAGGGAAAGTGAGGCTCATTAAAACACTGGATACTGTAGGAAAAAAAAAGTAGAATATGCTTGGGAGCATACTACTTGTTTAAGAAATCAAGTGCAGAGCCAATATGATTTAGTGTCTAAATGGCTGCTTAAATTTAGGTTGTTTCATTTACATGTGTAAGTAATTATAATTAATTTAAAAACATTGCTCTACTTTCTAGAAGTCACATTACTAATGCAAATAACCTTCTGCTTTTGAAACTTCCAGTGCAATGAAGTTCTACAAATAAAAAAAAAGGATGTGACTTGATAAATATTTTACACACAGAAACGTGACATATCTGCAGAGGTACATATGGAGATGCACTCTTTGTTCTGACAAGCAACACATTCTGCTCTTCCTGAGAGAAGTCCACCGGCAGTGCCTGATCTCCAGAGGCCTCAGCACAGAGCAGAGTTCTGTGTGTGTCTCTGTGCAGGAGAGATCTGTATCATTGCCTGTGAGACCATACTTGGTCTCTTTCACTCTCCTACCAAAGCCCAGAGAAATGGAATGAAGGCAACTTAGGAGGAGGCCAGGGCAAAGGTTCCCCAGAGAGGTGTTTTAGAGACATCAGAGGCAAGGGGGTTCTGTATCATCGTCCTCAGGTATGTAGTTTTCTCTAAAACTTGTATTTTATCTCTTATTTAAGTCAGCTCTTCCTTGCCTATCTGAGTCCCTGTAAACAGCCACTGTCCTTGTTTGTGTGTCAAAGCCTCAGACACACAAGTGATGTTTCTATAGACACGGTTTCAGCTAAGGGGGCAGACTCTGCTCTGGACAGTGTCAGACAGGTTTGTAAGTCTCTAATGGCCCTTTGGTCCCAGCTGATGGTGCTCAAGTGTATCTCCAAGGCAGGAAATCACAGCCCTTCTCTACCACTCTGTATCAGACTGATGTGTTTGGAGTACTGCCCACCTGTGCTGCTGAGGGCATGAAGAAGGGATAAGGCTTCAACCCACCCGGCTCAATCACTCCTTCCCCAATATTTGGTTCAGGGGCAGACACAGTAAACTCGCAGATACTACGACTCAGTGTGGATACTGTGACTCAGTATGGAGGCCACTTGGATGGAAACAAAAAATCCACAACAGAATAAATACAGATCCCAGTGGGACCCTCCCTTAAACACACTCATGCTCTGTGTAGCAACCAGTAGCTTTTTAAGCAAATAATCTCCGTTCTCCAGTATGCTCCTTATTTATGGCTCATTTCCTAACTTTGTTGTTCAAGATGAGCAGCTGCAAAAGAAAAAATCTGATGAAAGACAACTAGAGAAGGTTTATTTCTACTTTGTTGTTTTGGCTATTTAATTAAATTATTCCATAGTAAGGTATTGCTTGTTTGGAGTCATCTTTGCAAGACTTTCTGTTCTGACATCTACTTAAAATGCTAGAATAATTTATTTTGTTTTAAGAGGATAAGATCTCCATGCTCTGTTCTTATTTAAAACACTGGCAGGATACATTTAGTTTGGCTTTTTTTTAATACCTGTGTATCTAAGGTTTCAGGTCATAAAGAATTTTCTCCACTAACTCTCCCCTCCATGTTTGATTTCAGCATGAAAAAACAATAATCAGAAAGAAAAGGTAACTCACAGCCTTTGTGTGAAATGGTTTTGACAATGTCTGAAAGATATAAAGATGTGTCTTACCTCCCAGGTCTGAGACAGCCGGCTGACAGACGCAGTGTTGAGACCCATAACAATTGCAAAGAATGAATTCAGATTTCTTTGGGCTTTACAGCTGAGGAATAAAAATATGATTTTTTTTGTACTCAGAATCAGCGATAAATGGAATGCACACGTATCCTAGGTTACTGAGTCTCATTTCAACCCTCAGCACTAACATACAATCAGCTTCCATATAATGAACTCATTAAATGTCCTCTCATAACCACCTGCAGTCTAGGTGATGGGGTCTCTAAGAAGTTTTTTAGAAAATGTTCTGCTATCTCATCAACCCTGTTGTTGGCAGGTTATTTTTTTCCCTTTGCTGTCAAAAGTAATTTTCCCTTTTCAATGTTTGAGTTACTCCCAACTGTCCTTTACCACACAGAATAATTCCTTGACCTCTATTCTGTTGTATAATAAATATTTTCATCTCCTTTTCTGTAAATTGTTCAAACATAGGTTCCTTCAATTTCTCTCCGTGGTTGTGGTCTGCAAACTGCTTTTCCATATTGTTATTATCCTTCATTGAATTCTTTGTAATTTATTTTAACTCATATTTAACTTTTATTTCCTTCACTACTTTCTCATGTAGTAAGACAGTGGGGAGGGAAGAAGAAATATAATTACTGTTATACATTCTTATGAAGCATAAAACAAACAGCAAATTATTTATCTGGAACAGCATTTTGTCCTTTATTTTAATTTGTCATCTATTATCACCCAAGGACCTCTGTCACAGTGCTGTTCTTTACAATCGTGCATTTACTTCTTCAGCTCAGTATTAGCATTTTGTAGCTGAATTACTTGGCATCTATCTAAATTAAATCTTATCCTACTGTTGTTTGCACATGCCACTAGACTCCTTAGATAATTCTTTTTTTTTCCTACCTATTCTCCAATGCATTTGCAATCACTCATCATTTTTATTGTCTGGAAATCTGGTTAATGTTCAATTTACATCTGCCTATAAACCAGCTGCAGCTAGTAACGGTTCCAGTACAGGTCCCGATGGAATTTGTTTGGTACCTCTATTTTTTGATATTTTACCGTATACAATCAGACCATGCTTATTTCTAGTCCATTTTCTAGTTCATTAGGAAACTTGAAATCCTGAAATACTGAGTCCTTTTAAAACAAAAATATTGCCCTACTTCTTGCAGATTTTTGGAGACCATACAAATATATGGGCACATTTGTGTGTGAAGAGTGTGAATCCTCTTTTAAGATAATTTTAAGTATGAATGAATCCACTGGCTTCACTGGGATTCATCATCAGGGAAAAGTACATGCCAAGGCCTTAGCCTGGAAAATGTCCAGAACTTGTTACAAGTTTTATAAAGCCTGCTCTTATCACTGTGTACTATCTTGAGACAGTGTATTTCTCACTTCACTTCAGCTGTCTTCAAGTTAATCCTAACTTTGTTACTAGATTCCTTTTATCATTAAAACCAGGCAGCTCCCAAAGGCAACTCATTCCCAAACAAGGAAGGTGTCCAACACAGCCTGCATAAGCTGTCTGTTGGGTGGGCCCACTCCTCACAGCAAGCTGTAGAGAGAAGGGATGTCTCTCACAGTCAGCCACTGCTTGCTTGGGGAGCAAAAAGGCTGGTCTTGTAATCTGTTTGTTCTAACCTTACACTGACTTGTCTCTTGAATTCCCCAGGATGCTAATTTCTAATAACATGCTAATTAATTTTCTTTATTGAACCATTTGTTTTCTCTTTTACACGACTCATCAACAGAAGTGTATGGATTTGTTTTTCAAAAGCTCTGTCTCTCTTCTGTGTACTGACACACTTGTGCAAAATGCTTTTATTTTCTTCAGGCATTCCTCAACAACACAGCACACAGATGATGAACACAAAATCTTAGACCTGATGCTTTCCTGATCAGAGGAAAATCACAGACAAAGATTTCTGGCTGAATCTGTGAGCAGAGAACAGGGAGCAGCCAGAGCTGTTCATAGTTCCCTACCTCTCTAGTCATAAACAGAACAGGAGAGCTGCTGGGCTTGTCTCATGATGAGAGTCCTGTGCTTAGCACACCATCCTTCCAACCCTAATTGTTCCTCTGCCATCGACTCTTCCAGAACTGATGAGATACAGTGGTGTGTTCATTTACAAAACAGCTTTTATGATGAAAAAAATCCTGTGAAAACTACACACTTGCTTATTTCATCACCTACATTTGCCACTCATGGATGCTTCTGCAACACACTGGGAGAGCCTGTCCACTGACAACTGTATTTAGTCTCCATAACTGTGGCTTTTCACTTAGCAGAATGGAGTCAGTAAAAATAGAGCAACACTTTAGTCTGGTAACAAATATATTCTTATTCATGTAGGACTGACACAAAACCTTTCCTGGGATGCAAATTAATGCTACACTGGTGCAAGCAAGGCACATGGAACCAACCACCTTTTGGCTATTGATAAGGCAGAAAATGAACAACATACTACTGGATACCACACAACTTGCAAACTAAATCAGATCACATTTATGAGTTACACTAGATTAGATTAGAAAAGTTAATTTCTCTAAAGGCACTGCTTCAGCAGAGAACAGCCCTTTCTATGTAAGTGCCTTGCAAATTAAATCAGCCCAGTCGATGAAGGGAACAATTTATACATTTTCCATTAACATGCATATTCAAATACTGCAGAAGATCAACAAGTGGAGAGAGAGGTGAGGAAGATGATTGCACATATTTAAATTGCTCCATTTCCTTGGTTACTAAGACAAAGAGTGATTACACAGAAATCTCTGTGTATAATATATATTTGTATTCTGTTGCAAGACATAGAATAAATGCCAGTACTATTTAGTAAGAGTGAAAAAGTAGACTGTCAAATCTAACATATGAAAAAGCCTACCCCTCCAATAAGTAAAAGAATACTCCAGAGAGGATTACATGGGGCAACAGCTTATTGCAGTATAAGGTTTTTCTTTAGAGGTATGACTTTCAAGTTTATAGCAGAGTGTTTTGGTTTCTATCTAAGTCTTGTGTGACTGTTTTGCTGCCAAAATAGTTCTGTCATATGGTCCTCAGGTTATCTCAGCTAAGAAGAATCTATCTCTGCACCATCAGGGATGTTGCAGCTGACACTGCAGACACAGCAGGTAAGCTGCCAGGGGAGATATGAGGAGCACACACTCCACCATGTCTAGTTTTGATCAGGATCTGCTGTTGTTATCTATGGACTGTTTTATTTAGGTATGTCTACTACACTATCAAAACACAGGATGACAGATTAGTTTTCTTTCCTTGCTTCTCCACCTACTTCCTGCCAAACAAACCACGTGAATTGAAGGATTTCTGTTGCAACATCAGTAACTTACTGGGCAGCAATCTTGATGAACTTTTTCAGTAGCTGTACACGTTTGCAGAGCTGGCTACAGAGGAGTATCTCAGTGGCAACCCAAAGCTGGACCTCGTTGCATCTTTGAAGCAGAAGACTGAGATTCTCAGTGTTTTCAGCACTGCCCTGTCTGCTGAACGTGAAGTATATCAGCTCTTGCTGGAAGACATTGACAACATCATTAGGGATATAAAAACAATTTCAATATAAATGAACTATTAATTATTTAGAAGTATGTTTTTGAAACCAGGTCTGGTCACAAATGGTTATTTTTTCATTATTCGTGAGCCAATCACAAATGATTCAGGTTTGGCTTATCTAGCAAAATCTAGAGACTTATTACAGAAGGCAGGTAGACTGGAAATCCTGCAAGATACACCTTTCTTGTTAGAATGCTCACGGTTCCATTTCTGGCTATAGCCAGGTATAAGACATAAACAGTCTATTTCTGTATTTCATCACTTCTGTTCCAGCATGAAAAACCAACCATACCAAACCACTGCAGAATTTGAAAAATTTCTATTCAGACTTGTTTCTTTATCAGCCAATTTTTAATCAATAGAGGTGTGGGTCTTGATTTCTGTTTAAAAAAAAACCCCAAACTTGGCCAGTTTAAAATTTAAAGTGTCTGAACTGAATAAAAGAACCTAAAATCAAAGAAAAGGAAAGCATGTGGTGAAAAGCAAGGAAATTTCACATTTGCTTTCTTAGAAAGCCAACATGCTTTTCAGTAAATGGAATTTTCAAGAGAGATTTTCTACTGTTAACTGTGTGTTTTACTCAGCAACCCAAATCAGAACCTATCAAAGACATTGAAACAACCCAATGGGCCTGAAGTTCACCATTATCTCATTTAATAAAGCCTGCCCAGTATTTTTCATCTCACTGAAGCCTAACAAGAACAGTAATGTGACCATCTGAATTGCTGAAACTGTGAATTCTTTTGTGGCTAAAGTGATATGAAAGACAGCTGTTTGTGGAATCCCATATTTACTGAGACACTATCAAGTGCATAGGATTTTTTGCATATGTAACACATTCACAGAGAGGGTTTTTAGAAAATAATCATGGTCTTTTACTCTCTTGAGGCAAATCTCAATAATCATCAGGTATACAGGGTACATATGAGATGCCTGAACACAGGCAAGTTACAAACCTCTGACAATTCTTTTCAGTCTCAAGGATTGCAAGATAACTCTTGGACCTGTCACCACTACTGAGAGCTGCCAAATCATGCTGTCATGACAGTGAACCAAGCACTGAGGAATACCAATGCTCCAAAATGCCTCACAATGGCACAGTGCAGCATGACAGTAATATAACCGAACGTGGATGTGGTGCTTCTTACCTCGTGAATTGCATTGAAGAGGCTCCAGTCAAAGTTTGTTAGTTCTAAGGCAAGATCCCAGGTGTTAATTCCCAAAATCCTCACAGATCTTTGCTGCAATTCCTCATTTTCAGAAAATGGGTTCTAAATGAATAGACAACAGCAAAACAAATTCCTCAAGAAATGCCAAAGGTTCTGCATTGAAACAGTTACTGGACTAAGGTACCAAACAGAGCTGAGCAGGTAATCTTTTCTAAGTGCACTCTGAGGGCTTTTTTCGCCACTAATCAAAATGAAGGAGCTATAACCTATTTAATAAATAGCTTGAAATGGGAAATAGGTCAATAGGATCAATGATTTGCTTTGGAGAGTGAGGCCTTCTCCCTCTCTCATTCTCTCTCCCTCTCCCAACCTTGAATATAAAACACTGGCCAAGCAGACAGCAAAATGAAAATAAAATCCCTGAGACTATCAGAAAATAAAATCTAAATTAAGACATCAGTAAGTTTTCTGATATAAAATAATCCTTCTGAAAACACATTGGATTAAGAATAAATATACATAACTTGCCCTCCAGTCCACTTTTACAAATAACATAAATCCATACATTTTATGATTAATCTATCCCAAATGTAATCAACAAAGAGTAAAACACTGTGGGTTCTGATTCATAGAAGTAACTTAGTATGTTACTGTGGAGTGCTGTGGTACTGCTGGTGTTCACGGTCATTTGACATTTCCATTACTGGCTGGGATTTTCAAAGTTTTGCATTTCTCTCAGCTTTTTTAACGTCATCAGTCTGAAACTTGGCGAATGAACCATATGCCAAGATGAAAAATTATTCTTAGCAGTTAAGGCATTATTTTTGGTGCTATATTTCTGACAGTTAGAGCAAATTTTGCAATTTTTATTACGTAACTAATGAAACTACGTTGGCTGTCACCTGTCTGCATTGGAAACCTTCCCTTAATATTCACATTTTTAGAGATGGCTCGGACTCCAGAGATAATGGGGATGACAGATTACAATGATAGTGGCATGTCAGCTCCTCGGGGCACATTGATCCAACAAAATGTAAATAGACATTTCTCAGCCTGAGGATGAATGCACAGATCCTAGAGGTACTGACAACGCGTGGAAGTCAGTTGTGATACAGCCCCTACTCTTTCCTGGAAACATCTGCATAATTAGCAGAAAACTATTGAAACAGCAAAGTGCCTGAGGGTGCCTGCCTCACTGAGGTTTTGGGAAAACATGGAGGGAGGGAGTTTGCTATTCTGGTTTCTGGAGACAGAGAGAAGGACGAGAGAGATCTGCTGCCTCTTGATCTGCTGACCTTCCCAGCCCCAGCAAGAGGATGGAGAGACAGACAGGCAGAAGGGATGAGGACACACCACCAGTGGTACACACCAGCTGACCACAGGGCTGTCACAACACAGGGGGTCACACTGATGGGTCTTGTGGATCTCACACAACATCTATTTCCACATGTAGTAATTCCATGGAATTTGTCCACCACTTTGTATGATTATGTATCCGCCAAAGTGCTACAGAGGCACAAGGCAGGGTGGGGAGGAAAGAGTCACGAGAGCCCCAATAATCCTCATCCCATCCATTCTGGTACAAACACAGGTCAGCTTTTCCAGGCTGATGTAGATTGAAAGATTTAAACTGCACAGAAGCTCTGGTTTATTTAAAATTGATGAACAAATTCCATTACCGTTCAGTCAAACAACTGCCGTTAATGAAAGATTTTTTTTTTTAAGGAATAGAGCAGCTCAGTAAGCTTTACTAAGGAAGCAAAAAATAAATTCTGCATTGAAAAAGTCCTCTGAGAGGAATACTAAGGTTTTAGAGTCAGACAAAAAAAAAAAAAAGAGAAATATACAATACCAATCCTTACCAAAGAATCAGTCAGATCTTTTCGGTATACAAACATACGACTGGATGACTCCAAAGATTTTGAGATAGCCAAATCATTTGGTTGTAGTTCATGTTTTTCTGTAAAAACAGAAAAAAACCCACAGAAGTTTCAGAACAGGAGTAAAAGCTGTATAGGAGAAATAAAGGTACAATTGTATTTGTAAAGCCACACCAACTTCTTAGAAGGTAACTAAGCATCAAATTCAGTCTTTGTGGGGGCCCATCATCTCCACCCTGCTCAGGCAAGCTATCTCTGATGGACTAGAGCACAAAAGCTTCCTGCTTCTGCTTTCAAACTGCACTTCACATAGAACAGCAAGAAGCCTTGAAATCATCTGGACTAGCCTCCTATGCCTTATAGAACATTTAATTTCAACCCAGTGTTTCTAGAATAAATGAGCTGACTTTTGTTAGAGCTGAGTGTCTCAGCCTCCAGAGACTGGGCTATTATATGTCACTGGAGACAAAACCAGGGGTGGAGATTAAATCAGTCGCCACATCCATTCAACAGGAAAAAAGGTTTAAAGGATCCCAACACCATGAAATCCACCCCAAAGAGTAGAGCTGAGTGGTCTTTTGTAACAGAGTATTTACAGTAATTCTTCTAGACCTAGAGCAATTAATTTAGCAAATATCTGAATAAAAGAGCAGGTAGCAAAGAGAAAGGACTTTTTTTTCCTCCACTCGAGAGTACTGGTTCAGCTCTGCAGAATCTTGAATGAACTAGAGAAATGTGGGGGAAAAATACAGAAAAACTCCAAACACAGCTTAAAAACTGCCCTGCAAAAACTCACTTCCTGCAAGCTCCAAGCAATCCTCTACAGACCTGATACATGGTAGAGCCAAAATTATACCAAGCACACTGACAGCAACCCTGGACTCTGCACTGCCCATGAGGAGTAGGACCAGGAGGAGTCTGAGAGTCAAACATAATTTCAGACAGTTTTCCCTTTTATCCATGCTTGCTTATCCATTGATACACAGATACATTATGCTGAACTATCATTATGTTTTTTCAAGGTAATTTTGAATAAAGAGCTTGTTTATCCATTATTGGAGTACAATAAAAACAGGTTCTCCAATGCTCATACTGCTGCCCTCCAAGTGGATGGAAGACAAGAGTTCTAAGTCACACAAATAGCAAAAACACAAAGCAGAAAAAAAAGCATAGCAAGTCAGTGTTTATTACTTGCAGTACAGGATGTATAAGAAGAAAGATACTGAAATTGTTGTATTTCAGATTAACTGAGGCAATGTAACTAAATAACATTTTAGAGGTTATAAAGGTCACATACAAATGGCTTCCCTAATATACCTGCATTTTATTTACTGTTTCTCATTGAACAACCAAGTGGCAATCACTTCTATTTTGTGGGTTTCCTGGGAAAAAATATAGTAAGTTTCATTATTTATGAAATTGGTTGGTTTTCTTTGGCTAAGCAGGCAGTTAGAACTAGATTTATTGCTACCAGAGCAAAACTTGTTCTGCTCTTAAACAGAAGAGAAAGACCTGGAAAACAACAGCAGCACAGTGACTTTGCTGTATTGTGAAATGCACTGGAGGTGAGTTTGGGCACACACAAGGATAAAAAGAGTATGCCTGAAAATGATGTAGCCTGGATGGCCAGGACACCCACGTGTAATGCTCCCAATGGCTGCTCCATGCCCAGGATCTCAACAACCAGAGCAGGGGACCATCTCCCTGCCACCCACACGAGTGCACTCAAAAATACATTTATTTAATTGAGCTCAGCATGGGGGAAAAAAAAGTGACCTTCCAGTCCTGAATCAAAGATATAAACAGAACAAGCCAGCACCTGTGTGTATTTCATTTAACTAGACTGACAAAGAAGTAGCAACAAGTGCTGTAACTTAAAAGACTCATCCTTTGTCTTTGGGGGTCAACACCAACTAATGTGATCTGACAATATTGCCAAGATATTATACATTCTTATTCCTTTTGTAGATACAACTTCACGGTTCTATGCAGCTAGTTAAATTGCTTCCAAAAAACACCACAATGATCAAAACAATCTGACCAAGGAGCTCAAGACCTGCCAAACAGCAAAGAAGATCTTGGGGCTTTGGCTGGTCCCCAGGATCACTCCATGATCACTCTAGTCTTTCTTAAAGAAGACAACAAGCCCTTCTATTTAATGACTAACACTAAAACAATAGGCAAAAGATGTCAGTTGCTGCTTACAAAATAATGCTGAGATTGCTCTCAGTATCTCAATTGTGCATGTCTTCCTCCTTTCAGCTCAAGAATATTTGCTATTTATGCCATAAATGAGGAAACAGCAATGCACATAGTAGTTGCTATTCCCTTCTCTATTTTTAAAGCAAATCATGCCTCATTGCCTTCAAAATTAATTTAAATTCCAAAATAGGAGACTCATCTGTGGAAAAGAAATAAAACCTTGCAATACTGCTGGAGACTGAGAGTTCTTTACACTCCCTTCCCAGCCAGGAGATGCTACATCCCACAGTACCCAAGAAAGAGCTGTTGCCATGGAAACAAGTCTCTGGGAAGCAGCTCTTCATTGTTCCCCTGGTCATCCAGCTGTGGGCCCATAGAGGAAAAGCTGTATCCTTGCATCAGAAAATGTCAGCCCTCCCTCATCTGATGCAATAAAAGGTAAGTAGTCAGATGAAGGGAAGTTACTTACCACCAGAGAATGAGACTGTCACCAGTGCCAACTCCTCCTCTGGGTACTGGATCTTTTCTGCCACGATCTTCAGAATCTCCTGAGCTGAAGTCGACACTTGAGCTTTCACACTGACATAGGAGTGCTCTGTTATATACACACGGCAGAAAACTGCACAAAGGAAGAAAGACATGCTCAGCTGTAGGCAGAGATACCTGAACAGAGCAAGGAACAAACTTGCAGACATCACCACAGCAATGCCTCAGCTGCCTGGCTGCTGCAGGAAGGGCAGTCACTGCACCCTGACACGGAGGACATGAAATTAAGCATAAACATCACCATTTTTCCCCTCCCCACTTCCTGTTCCTGGGAAATGAGAGAGGCAAGTAAATGGAAACATAGGCTCCCACAGCAATATCTATTTAAGACTTCCTACCCTGAGGATTTGTCACAGACATCCTCCTTTGCTGCCTATCTTCTCCGAAACTCAGCTGTTACCATTTTTTCTCCCTTCATTTTAGGTTCAGATAAATCACGGTCCTTTCAGTATATTTTGTAAATGCTGCAGAAACAATTTTGGACCTCCATTTCTACCTGGAACAGGAAGCTTTGCAAGAACAGTGCTCCCAGGTTTTCAACCACTCCTGATAGCTTATCTGTCTAGACATCTAAACTACTTGCATTGCCACAGTATTTCAGCACCAGCAGAGACTGCCCGAACAGCCATACAATCAGTTCTGACAACTCATTTCCTGAATCACGACCAGCACATATAAATGGGACTGGTTTGGAGAAATTCCCTGGGCTCACTACTTCCACTGAGGTCCATCAGTTGGTTCAGCTCTGGGAATGCTGTGGTCCGTTCAGCAATCACCTTTTTCTGCTATAAAAAGGGATGTACACTCTCTCTGCCTGCCACAATTTTAGGTTTACGTCTTTTGCAGAGTTTGCCCCAGCTAATTCTTTGAAATGCAGCTGCCACACTTAAAGCGGAAGAAACTGAGCTGTAGACTTGCATAAATATTTTGAAAATTACATCTGCTAATCAGAATCGTCACAGCTCTTGGTTTCACACTCACTTCAGTGCTTAATTAAACTTTCAATTTCCTTCTACCCTAGCACTTCTTATTACAGACAGGCTGCTACCATGCCAATACAGGACAACTTTCTTCTCCATTACTGTTGTATTTTTTTTTTAAATTATCCTTATTGACAGATGTATATAGCAATAGCTTGTCCTACAGATCTTCATGGCTTCAGGGCACTTTCATTAGTGAAGACTATGCCAGAAGCAGTTAGGAACTCTATCCTTGAGAATAGGGTTTTTTTCTTGATGTAGTAAAGAAAAAAAGGAATATGAGAATGAAGAAGAAATTTAACATTGAGTATTGGGGAAAAAAAGCCATTTGATTTTATAATTCCTCTTTAACCTGTCTATGCTGACAGAGAGTAAATGAGATGCTCATTCCGTGGCAGAATCTTTTATCAGAATGGATACACATCATGAACATAAGAGACATCCAACTGCACTTTAAACTACTAGGTAGAAAAATAAATTTAAAAAAAATCTGACAGGAATATTTGGACTCCATATGCAGAGTGACACACCTTGCTTACAGTGAATTTGCTTGAAATGTCCTCTGTATCATTTGCAAAGGGACAATGACAGGAATGTCAATTTATAAATGGGCTATTGATCTATCCTTTCTTTAACACTGAACTAAATCAACCCCCAGGTCAGATGCTCAAGCACAACCACCACAGTGGTTGTGATTCTCCCCCTCAGACCTTTCCAACGTTGTATCTGTGGTATCTCTTGGAATGGACCATATCATCTCTTCCAGGAGCTTATGCTGCTCCTCTGTGAAAAGGAGAGAATGCCAGTGGGACAAAGTGGCCATGGGCTGCAAGCTGCACCGGTAATGATTGCAATAGAGGATAAAACACGTCTGGTCAAGTGGCATGGTGCAGCTTGGACAGACCCACCTCCATAAGCACCATCAGTCAGACACATCCTCCACCACAAAGGGTTAGATGGCCACCCTCTGCATCTGTCTCTCCCTAACTTCACTCTGGCTATTTCATTCCTTCAATCCCATCATAGTCCATAGCTCCCGCCCTCAAGGAGTGAGACAAAAGCAATTTAACTCAGTCAGGACTGGCCTTGAGGGTCCTGTCCTGCTGACTGTCCTACCACGGTCACACGGTCTGTCCCCTCTCTTGTGCCAGTACTTTCCAGTCACCCACAAGCTGTGTCCAGCTTTGACAGAAGAATGATGTGGGGGTTCTCATCCACAAACAACATTTTAAGAAGAAACCTTGGTAACACAAATCTCAAAACCCCCTACATCTGAAGCACAAAAAGAGGATTATCTATCAGCAGCACATACTGTGCAAGCCTTTCGACTTGGCGTAGAACAAGCTCAGTTTTTATTCTGTCACAAATGAGCACTAAAAATACACTGACTTCAAGTGAACTTCCAGGGTTTTGTTCCCAGTAAGAAATGAAGATATACTGTCAAAGAGCAGAAGAGGCTGCCAGGTAGGAGGTCCTTCTGCTGCTCCCTGCTCAGGCACACAGTGTTCTCCTCTCTGCCTCCTTTTTTGCTCAGGCATCACAGGAGGGTGACAGCCTCACTGCCTCACAGTGTTACTAGTGATGGAGGGAAATTGCCTTTTGAAATGGCTGACATTAAAGTGAAGTGGCACCTTGCACTCCACATAGAGATGTTTTCGAGCAGAGAAGGAACTAAGGCACGTTCCCAGAGTTGGCAGATCCTGGCCCATTCCATGTGACAGGCTTATTCATTCACCTTTCACAACCAAGATGTAGGTCAAGAGACTGAGAGCATGAAATGGAGCAGAAGTAATGCCTGGTGGATGGGCTGCAGCACACCTGGGATACACACAGGACTGTGACAGGGGTGCTGGACCAACTGGACAGGGCAAAAACCCCTTGAGACACCATGGCATTGTGGAGCCCTGCAAACCAGAAGGAAGGAAGGAAGGTAAACTTGCACAGCCAAATATTTCTTCTTTTGTGTTCCTAAAGGCTTGTTCAAAAGCTATATGTCAGCTAAAGAATATTTACATTGAAGTCCTTGAGAAACAATATTATAGTTTTTGAGCTTTTCCTCCACTCTTTCATTTATACTCACTTTCTTCTGCTTCATTCATGGTTCCTCTGTGCTGCAGCCAGTTCTCCTTAACACTGAACTGGTGGAAAAAGGTTTTATTCTGTGAGGGAGTGGAAAAGAAAGAAAGGAAAAAAAACCAACAGTGATTTTTTGCATCCCTGCTGTTTACAAAGCAGTAATTCACAGAATACAGCATTTAACCCATATGTCTGGCCAAAAGATTTCTGTATAGGAAGTACACCCACCCTTTCTTGGAGCAGTAAACTGGGAGTTGCCTTACTAAATAATGGCCAAGGTGGGGATTTTGGAGGAAGCAGGACATGCCAAGGCTAAGCAGCCAGCACAATTCAAGGTTTTCTGTATTCACGTTCAGAGCTATTTCTTACACACTTATTCTTATATACATTTTCTATGTACCAATTAGCCTATTTAGCAATTTCACTACAATCTCATGTTCTGCCTTCCACATTTTTGCAGGAACATTTTAAGCTTATTACACACTCCAGCTTCAACCCAGTAAAATTGACGAGCACAGCAATTCACCTCTGAGCAGTCTGTATGCCAACTTTCTCTGGCTGCAACTTCTCCCTCCAGTTAAACAGACAGATTCATGTTCCTCTCTTTGTCTGTCCCTGTCACAACAAATCTGCCCTTTGCTTTGTTTACTTGACATCCGTGTCAATGCCTGTGTTCAGCCTGGTTTGCCCAGCTTGCTACATCCCTCTAGCTTGGTGGGGACACACTCCCAGGCCTCTCCTGAATTTTGACATCTCAAAGCATCTTGTTAACATGCCAATACTGTCACAGCCACTGCAGGTTAGCTCATACTGCTGATATCCAGGACGCACTCAAAGGAAAAAAGTGTTCCTTAAGCAGCATTGCAGGTCTAACTTCACTGATGTGTCCTGTCATGTTTTTGGTCACCAGTCACATTTGGTTAAGAAGCCAAGAAAAGAGAGGGAAGTGGGCAGAGGGGAAAAAAAAAGGTGAGGTAGTAAGTTATCTAACTATTAGCAACAATCAGGTTGGTTTTACCTTTCGATGAGGTGAATATTCATCTACAGTGCTGAAACAAAAAGGAAAATCACAATTATTCTTTCCAGCCAAAGCTTAGGCAAAGGAAGTTTTAGCTATTACAAACTTTACAACATCGGAAAGTTTTTAAGAGTAAATGGTCACTGCAAAGGTTCTTCAGGAAAAAATTAAGGCATCTGGCTCAGCCAGAGAACCTTCTTTTGACTTGCATAATCGATGTAATGAAAAGCAATGCTGCCAGCCCATGAGCTGTTGGAGCAGGCAAACACAGCAGTCAGGGTCACCCTCAAAAGCACAGCTTCTTCCACTTCCCCAATGGCCAAACCAAGGAAACAACCTCCATTTGTTGGAAAAAACATGCCAATTAAATATCTTTTAACAATGCCATAATTATTGGTAAAATAACAACTCTGAGATGACTATTCCAAGTGATTTGCTTTTCAATACTGCAGAGAATGAAGGTACCATCTGAAGTGACAGACTGTAGCATCTGAGGGAATTTTTGCCAGCTTCTCCACAAACCATTGCTCTGTCTGTAAATAATCCCAAATGAAATTTGGGAGTGAATATTGAATCACAAACACTGCCCAACAAACAACAGAAAAAATTGAATGATCTAGCTTTAGTTTTAAGAAGAGATGATTTGTAAAACTGAATACGCCACTTGTATCACTCATCACTTTAATGAATTATAGAAAGATAGCAACAAAAATAAATTACATTCTGAATAAGAGGAGACTTTGTCACAAACATAATCAATACTTACTGACGGCGATGCATCCCAAGTATCTTCTGAAATTCTTTCAGGTCCTTCTCAAGGACAGGGTACTCATACACATCATCTAACACATTTCTGTATATCGTCTACAAAACAAAGCAGGATCTTAAAACATCTGACAACTCAAACATTAATCTAAGGTATCACATCAGTGATCTAAGTCAATTCAGGCACTATCCTACTAAAACAAGTTTTATCATTATATTTATGCAAAGCCTGTAAGGAGAGAATATTCCTGTTTACATTTCTGGACTGGTCAATATTCAGCTTGCCTTTGGAGAAACACTCTTACTTAGTACTGTGTACCAAGAGAGAGGGCAAAATGCTTGTACCACTTTGTCTATAAACAGGAAAATTTAAAACACCACTTGTGGCTATTATATGAAACCAGGGTTAGGTCAGAATAACACATTCTGAAGCACGACAGCACAACACACCATCATCACTTATCCAAAATGACAGCAAATAAGTTCATTCTATTAAGACTTTTAAAATGGCAAATATTCTACTTTACCTTTCCTCACATTTGCATGCATTTTAAACTGAGTTCATGTCTCCCACAAACTCCCACAACTCTCCCTAGCTGTAAACTAATATATAAATAAGCCATATTTTTAATTTGGGGGAAGACGTTGTCATGATTGAAATTCTAGGAAATATTTTCTCTACACTTTTTCTGCATTTGCACGTAGATCCTTCTCTTTTCCTTCTAAAGAGACAAGGATCATACGTATGAGCTGAGTCATCAGGTTTGCTTTAGCCCCAACATTCATAGACTTCTGCATGAATAGATTTTAGCCTACGACCCTGTATGTTGGTTTTGCATGTGTAACTACAACCATCATTAACATTATTGCTGTTTAATAGTGCACACAAGCTTCCAGAAGAGGAATTGTGAGACAGTGGACACCTCCATGGCAAGAAAGCCCTGCATCCAGACAGGTGCAACTCAATGTGACATAACTGATGTCTGAAATGATGTCCCCTTTCCAGTACAGCAATACACATCTAGTACCAAGCAGCAAAAATCCTAAGGTCTCTGCTTCCACATACAGTACATCCTACTTAAAAAAAACCCAAAACAAACAAAAAAAAGGAATCTCAGTATTTTCTCCACATTGCCTTTGTCTTGAGTGAGTGACAGAAGAGATAAAAGACCATAAGAAGATCTCCAGTTGCAGACAAAGAGGCTCATCAGTAAAAGTGGAAGATACTGTGAAGTCTCCTAAAATACTCTCATCTTTCAACCAGCAGGGAAAAAAATATATCTTGAAAGAAAATCAGTAACCAGACTGATTTTAGGTTCACAACACTATTTAGCACTACTTGCAAATTAACAAGGGAATTGTAAGAACTTCTGTAACTCATACAGAAATATGAGAAGAACTTTGCTAGCAGGTAAGGAACAAAATTTTATTTATCAAAAATACATAAAGCTACGCTGCTCTCCATGTCCACCCAGCAAACACTTTGGAATAGGATTTCACTCCTCAGTCAAAATAGCATCTCTTACAGACACCTCAAAATGCTCTAAGTCCATGATCCTCTGGATACCAACTGCAGACCCTGTTCTGACAGATAGGATTGGTGTGTCTAGGGAACCTCCATATCTTTGTAGTTTTATTTCTTACCTTCCTAACTTTTCCCATTTTCTAGAGACCAGGGGAGTTCCATAAGTTTCATATGTTAAAGTTATGCTTTTAATGTTGACTATTGACAGTACAGGATTTCTGTTCAAACTGACCATATTTAAGGCATTTAAAGAAGACACATCTAAATCATTTTATATTACAGATTTCATGGAGGAGATCTAAGTATGAAAAAATATGTTTTATAGATTTTGCTGTTGGGCTTTTCAGACACAGTATGTAATTAAACAGTGCTGAAATGCATCACAGAAATTGTTTCAATACCTTTAAAAATTGTTTTAAATGCTCATCTTCATGTAACCAGTCTTTGTAGAGAGAAGTCCACTGAGACACCAAATGCAAGACTTTTCTTTTCCTACAGGACACATCAGAGTCGTCTTCTTTCCCTTGGTGGTTCTTAGCACAATAGGTGCAGTAGGTTAAGGTACATATAATAAGATCTGAAATAAACTTGAAAATTAACTGCTGGCAAAGACTTTGCAATAATCTCTTTTGCTAATGATAGTTTTTTTTCCCTGGATTGCTCAGTTTTAAATGTTTTATCCTGTCTGGAGCTTTAGGAGTTTCATAACTTTTGGGAATTAAATTCCCAGTAATAGGAACGTCAATGTGTCCTCTGTGCCAACAGGATTTTTTTTCTCTTACATATTAGAGAGGTGAGTCTATAAAAGTAAAATCATTTCAAGCAGAATTATACAATGTTCAGTTATATCTTTTCTGCACAACTGAGGATGAACCTTTGTCCTGCACACTGATGCCAACATGAATGTCTGTGGGAAGGAGGGCAAAGCACCATTAACAATAACACAACAAACAGGCAAAGGAAGTCAGTCTCTTTTTGCCTGCACAAATTACACTATCTGCAGAAGAGACACTATTAAAATTAAAAAAAAAAAGGCGAAAGATTATTTCTACCATTTTTCTCTATTCCTAAGGCAGAAGCACCAAATGTCAGTGATACCCACTTTGTACACTGCTCCTATCTCTTCATGGTTCTTTGTTTTATAGGAAAAAAACTGATGATTTCACCACAAAAGTTAGAGATGGGGAAAAGTTTTAAACTAACAAACAAACAAACAAACAAACAAACAAACAAACAAACAAAACTCAGTTCATTTTAATGTTTATTCAAGTATTGATCCATAGCTTCATAGCTTATGGAAGTCATTAGAAATACATGAAAAGAATTCTTTTATCTCAGAATGAGTTAAGACTTATATCACGTATTACATGATAAGGAGCAGAGACTGAAATTCTTTACATTTTCTCCTTGTGTATTCTGTATTGTATTAGGCACATGTAAGTAATCTATGAATTAACATAACCTGGGGAGGTTTTAACCCTGATTTAAATTCTACCTTGCCACAGTTCATTTATCTTTAAACAAAGCTGACATAAAATTGCATTGTTGCTATGAGTTAGGCATCTGTTTCAAAACCAGGCATGTAACTTTGATATAAGGCTCAACAATAGATAAAACTAGGAGTAAATGTGTGACCCCTGTGAAAACAACTTTCAGTAAAAGGATATTGCCTCAGGAGTGCCTGGCACAAGTCATCGGTCGTCATGAAAACCGTGTATGTGAGAAGGAAATCATCCAGGAGAGTTTCTGCAGAGGAAGACAAAAAAAGCCCAAGGTACAATAAATTAACAAGAGCAGGAACTGAGTATCTACTCCTGTTACTGTGCATGGCAGGAACAGGACCTCCGCCCTTAAAAAAAAAAGGCCCAAAGAATACAAAATACATAAACCTTTAAGTTTCAAAAAGGTAACAATGTGTTGCCATTGCAGAGATCAATCCCTTTATTTAACAAGTACATCCTCAACTCCCAAAGCATCAACAGGCACAAGTATGCACAAAATAATTCATCATAGTTGACGAGCCATTAAGGAAGAGTCCTTATAACAAACCCTGGTTAGCTCAGCAGCACACAAAGCAGCCTTTCCACACATTAGCTTGTTCTGGAACTTCAGAAGAATAGCTTTCAGCAATAAGAGAAAAAACTAAATAAGAGAAAAAACATGATTGCCATGAACTGGTTTCTATCAGTGTTACAAAAGCAGGCTGAAGGTACTTGATAAGAGACCATCCCTACACTTTAAGCTGTAGCACCTCAGGTTGTCAGGACAAATGGCCAGTTTCAGATTTCAGTGTAACTTTTTCATTCCTCATTCCCATGTCACACTATTTTCAGGATTTTTCCAAACCTTTACTGCACACATCACTGAGGTGAAAGCACTGGGTTTGCTCTTGGGTAACAGGGCTCAAGGTAATCTCATGGTGGTCTTCAAAAACCCAGTGGCAAAATGGAGATAAGACCAAGCCAGACTTTCCCTGGAGGTGTACTACAAAATGGTATGGGGCAACCATCAGAGATGACAACAAAAGAAAATTTGTCTAGATTAAGGTACTTATTTTTCCCTAATGTGAGAAGGCCCAATGTGACAGGTTACCTGCACAGTCTCCAACATCACTATATTCAGAGCTTGCCTGTGCATATCTATGAGCATCCTGACCTTACTGAAGCTGCTTCCAGCATGGGTTGAAGCCGATGGTTTCACAGCTCCCTTCCAAATGAAATTATTACAAATTTTTTAAACAAATTTGATTCCAATTTTAGTAAACTACTCATGCACAATACATGATCTAGAGTATTTGGTTCACACAACAAAATCTTTTTTTTCATGCAAACAGATAATGCAACTGGTCTTTGTAACCACAAAAAAAAAAAGTTTCTGTTTCTCTAGTTTTGTTGTTTTTTTTTTTTCCAAACGGTAAGATTTTCCTCAAGTTTTGACGGATTCCTTTGGACTGTATTTCTTTTAATTTCAGCAAATACACTGTGTTCTCTTTAACAAGAGAACAGCTCTGTTTTTTTCAGATAAGAATGGAAACATGGACAGAGGCTGAACAATAACAGAAGTGATTTCAGTTATGTTGTAGAGCAAAAATATTTTACCAGTATAACTAGCTGGTATTAGTTAGCACCAATTATACTAAGATTTAAGTGGTAGATTTACAACTGCGAACACTAAGGACCAAACCATTTCTTTCACAGGAGAAAGACAAACCGGATCCCTGATTCCTGTATCCTGATTTTCTCCCTATTTGCTTGTCATCTGTTCTGGTCCAAGCTAGTGCTTTTGTACAAGTGTGCAATGGAGAACATCCCAGCAGCTTTCCACAGCAAGACTGCAATTTCACAATAATTTAGACCAATTTCCAGTACAGCTGCTTTGGACCTTATCAGTGAATTATTGATCCCATACCTGTGGTGCACAATGGCAATGAGAATTCATCCATATATCATTCACAGACAGGTGTCATGTGGATGAACACAGATGGATAGCTAATGACATCCCACCCTGCGAGCATGGGATTCAAAATACCTCCAGTGTCTTTTAAAAAAATTAAAATAAGTCTATCTAGCTCAACACATTTAACACTGCTGGTCTAGAAAGAGTCCTGATCTAAGGACGCATAGGTTAAAGCCTTTGCACTCAGAAACAAAACAATTAAATTCTTTATTCTACCCAACATTGTTAAAAATGGTGGAAAGTATTATCTCTGCATAAAAAGAGTATTTTGTCTCAGTAAACGAAAAGACATGGTGAACAGCTTGTTCTCTATCTGAAAGGTCATCTATTCATTCTCTTGCACGTCTTTTGGATGGCACAATGAGGCTATTAAAGTTGGAGGTTTCACAAACATTTATTTGGAAACAGCTGAGCTTGGAGTCAACAAACACATTTTAATTCTTTATTGAACTATGTGACTGTGCAGTGATCCTCACAAAGTCAAAGAGACATTTACACCAGATTATTTCCCTAATTTCCTACTCTGTGTAGGTGATACCTGAATTTCAGCAAAATGTACCGATGTGTCCAGAAAAGAAATTAACTCCTAGTTGAAGCAAAAGGGCAATACTATCAACCAACTTCTTAAATTGTTCAAAAGAACGTAACTTTATCATAATAACCAGTGTTTAAAAAACTACTTATATGTTTATTTTTATTACCTGGTAATCTGTTTTCCAGATGTCAATTCTTCCAGCATCCCAAAGTGTTGGGATGGAAAGAAAGACTGGTTTTACTGTAACGTCAGTTTCTTGCTTTTGTGTTCTATTTTCTTACAAGAACAATGTTACAGACATTACTAATGCAATTCTCACTCAAAAAAATCCACCCCACAACAAACCAAAGAGTGATGGAAAGTCTGGAACTGTGCGTTTGTTCAGATAACTTGCAATTAAAATTAAATTGCAACTTGCAATTTTAAGTCCTCTGTTCATCTCCATCTCCACGTCCTTCCATTCACAGTGTCTGGTTTCTAACAGCCCCACCAAAACAAGGTATACCACTCAGCCCACTTAAAGTTGCACATACATATATATAGTGATTTCTTTTATCCTCTAAATGCAGAAGAAATGTTAAAAAGAAAAGTTAATAAATTATGTTTCCTACAGCTTGTGTATAGGCTAAATTTCTTCAAATTGCCTCTGAACATGTTTAGAAATTTAAACCCTGGAGGAATGTTTTGAACAAAAAAAGTCTGGATTATACATGTGGTCCATTAATAGCATCACTCATCTGTTAAATTACTTTAACAAGTAAGCAATGAAAGTGCTTTTGCGAGATTAAATATCTATTACCAGACATCACCTAAAGACTTTACAATAATAATCACATTTTAAAATGCCTGAACTAGCTTGTAGGTATTTCCCTGAAGTCCTACTGTTCACTGTAACTATCTTCTGTATTTTCTTCTTAAATGCCCTGTAATTTAAACTCATTCCAGAACAGTTTCTCATGCCATAGCAGGAACACAAAACCTGAGAGTGTACCGATACTTCAAAAATAATTTGCTCAAAACAAACAACTGCACACTTGTCAGACACTTTTGGATATTAATATGTGTCCACAAATGATGATTTGCTGGCCTTAATCTACAAATGGGGAGAAAAGGTAACCATGAGAGGATTTATTCACAGCATATTATTCATTCTGTTACTAATGGCCAGGAAGAGCAGTAAATTTGAATGAGGAGGGTACAAGTTGTGCTGAGAATTTTGAACAAAAGTCTTTCTGGGATTTTTCTGTTTAGTCACCTTTGATTTAAGAGTTAAAAAAAGGCAATTCCAGTCAAATCATTAATAATTTACAGTTCACAATATCCCCACTCAGACTGGCAGTGAAATGCACACCCCTTTTAAAATTTTACTCCATGTTCCAGTTTCTGCCTAAATTTGTGACAATTTTCCCTACCATTTTTGTAGAAAAAGTTTTTCTAGCGTTTGTGGCCAACAGAGAGAATAAAATGCATAGCAATAGTTGGAAAGGAAAGGATATTGAAAGGGAAATCTTGGTTCAAAAGCCTCTGATGCTACGATTTTTTTTTTTAATTTCTCTTTTTCATGAATTTTTTATTTAATCTTTTTCTTCTACACATCAATCTAACTTCTCTTTGTTCCTCACAATTTTCCTTTATTTGGCTAAGCAATTATTACAAAGTCTGCAGTTAAACTGCAGCTAAGGAATATTTCATTTCAAAAACAATTTAAAACATTTTAAAGCTTCATTAAGACATGCAACAGAAGCAGCATGAGTCCCATGGCCTCTTGCTCTTGCAGCTCTTTGAGGGCAGCCTTAGGCAGTAATCTCACCACACCAATTGTGTGTGAGTTCCATAGGCACAAAAATAATTTAAAAAGCAGGCACTGTGCTTGTTTGTTAATAAATAATCAATTTGCACCAGCTTCTACTGAGACAGTTTCTCCCAGGCTATGAGTCCCCTCCTTCCCCCAAGTGAAATAAAGCATGGACACAGCTTCACCAGGAGCAGTTAGTACTGCTCATCCCATTCTTCCACAATGGACAAGTCCTTCTGCAAGGTACATTCAGGGTGGCTGAAGGGTAGAAAGAGCAGTATAGAGACACTCTCACCCATGTGAAACATCCAGGGGACATTTGTTTCCAGCTGCTTACTGAAGGACCCAGCAATGCATCTACATGGGAAGTTGCAATTGTACTGCATGTATAGGGTGATGACAGCTAACAGCAACAATGGTGTATTTGGTGGGGAAGGGAGACCTAGGGCTCAGAGACAGTAAATGATAAAATATTTAGATGAGCAGCACATCCTATATTCCCACCTGCTAAAAAAATGGACAGGATTGCCTACTGCCTTCCATGTGCCCACTTACTTCTCTAACAGGAGAAATCCTTTCTCTCTTGAGAAGACAACTCTACAAATACCAGCTCAAGGTGATGGCACAATTAGAAATGCCAGGAGGAAAGAATGGGTTTCCTACATGGGTTTGCACACTAAATCTGATTTTCCAATGGTTTCTTTTCTCCTTTCTTCACCCTGTTCTCAAGGCAGGCTATCAATTACTAAGGCTTAGGACAGAAATTAATACAGATCTGTAAAGAAAAAGTCATCTGTGACACACATTTAACAAATCAAGACAGGCAGTACACTTCTTGGTGTTGCCACATCAAACATCTGTACCCTCTTCTCAAACTGGAGCATTTTCTTAAACTACTCCAGTGTTATGAGGCATCAGTGGAGCAGCCTCACTTTAATAACTTGTAACATAAATATTCAAAGAGACTTAAACTAAAGGAAATGCCTTTGTCAAACAGAGTAAAAGTTAAATTCATTTGATTAAATTTGATATATTTGAGGACAGCTCTAAAAAGCAAATATTAAAAAAGCTATCTCAGAGAATGAGCAAAGAAGGAAAAGTATGGAAACATTTAAGTGTTACAGATAGCAACACATATCTAACTACCCACACAGCAATTTATGCATTCCCATATTATTTACCAGCCTGCCCGTGCACCAGCCAGTCTTTAGACCACCACACCTAAACCAATAGTGAATATACATTTACATTACTAACATGTCCAGTAGCTCAGGCTACATTTAGAATACACCTATTGCCCTACTGCTAATATTAGACATACTGTCCAGCTAAGCCAGATATAATTATTCCTAATGCCTGAGTCATTAATCCCTTTATACCCACAAGAAGAGATAACTTGATGACAAATTCCAGTTTGTCCTGGTTTTCGGATCACACTACTACATCCTGAATAGATTTTGGTTTGTTACTTTGCAATGGCTACCAGCAAAAAAAAAAAAACAAAAATGAAAATACAAAAAAACAAAAGCAGAAAAATAAGCCAAACACGTCCTTCCACTTTCAGTGACAAACTGACTGCTGAGATGACAAGAACCATTCTCTTCTTCATATCAGAATTTACAGAGCAACTTTTCAGACTCTGTTCTTTCCACTCTCTGTAGCATTTCTTTTTCCATGTTTTATCCTTTCCATTATGTGCTTATTTAAATACTATGAAAAAAAGAAAACTATGCAAAACAAGGCAAAACCAGGATTTAAAACATCCAATGCATAGTGGTTTTTTCTTATAACTGCATGGCTTACAAAAGGCAAATTTCTCTCTACAGAGGAGTATAAGCATATAGACTCTATATTCCTTTCTCTGCAGGTTGTATATGTCATGTACTGTTAGCTGGGGAGAGAGTACTGACAATGAAATCTTTTACACTGCAAAGAAAAACAAGTAACCTGTTTTTTTTTTGGGGGGGGAGTTGTTTTTTTTTTTTTTGAACTTATCACTATTCTGAACCCAAATCTCTTTGACTCTGCACTGTACAAATCCATTGTGAATGGCTGTGCAAGAATTACAGAAAGATTTAAGGGTTTTTCAGGCTTGTATTCCACACTAAATCGGATTATAAGAAAATATAGATAAAGCACTGGAATGCAAATCTTTTTCCACTTTATGCAAAGTAGTGATTCAGCTTTCTCCAAGAATTTGCTGGTGGAGGCCAAACCTGTATGAAGATTGAAGAAAAAACCTAACACCAACAACAAAGAGAAAAAAAATTGCCTGAATGAACAAGCCACTGGTATTCAGTAACTCACAGGTTAAAACTACTCTTGCCACTGTAGTGGTAAGCCTTAGTCATGCTACAGAGCAGTTGTGGTTGTCACTATGTGTATGAGAGAACTAAACAGAGAATGAAAACCATGCACTGAATTAAAAATATAACACTCTGAACCCTCTTCTTTCCAAGCAGAGGAAATCACTAAGTGTCCTTCCTTTCTGCTCAACTTATCTTTCAGAAATATAACAAATAAAAAGAGGTCATGATATCATCTTCATCCTCATCATGTAAGAACTTTAGTATAATATACTGGTCATCAGCATGAAATAGAAGTGGAGGCTACACATGCATTTTTCAAATATCAGTGCAAACTCTGAGGGATTTTTGTGCGAAAATGAAATCTCTTTGGTGCTTTGCAGGGGATATTTTTGAGAAAGACAAAGATGAAGAGAAAAACAAATGTGTTTTAGGCAACATAGAACAAATTCTAAAACCCTTTAGCTACGACATTTCCCATTTGTGACTATGGCAAAGATGATAAGATGACCATATGGTCAGCACCTGACATCCCCTTATGTTAATACACTTACCAGTATTAGCCAGAATTACAAAATTAATAATCATCAACAACTCCGCTCTCATTTACATTCAGTGCATCATCCCTACCTTGCAGGGCCAGACTCTCTTCGGTAACATGTTGGGAGGCTCATCCCCCAAAATATATTTGGAAAGAAAAAGTCGGCAGCTAGACCAGCTGAATCCTTTGGAATTTGTATCCTCCTAGGACTGAAAAGCTGGGATCAATAACACTAATGCACTTTCTGACCTCATAGCCCATATTGGAAATAATTTTTTAAAAAGAAAATATTCACTGATGGGGTTAGCAACACCATACTGATCAGAAACAGTTACAACATGCATCTCTCACAGTCATCAAGAAAAGCAGCCCTTTGAGATGGGGTTACAGCTGGGCAAACAGACAGATGAGCCCTGTGCCTGAGTAAAATGGATGTTGATTACTTACTATTCTATAGGGAATAAATAGTTTTTTCTATTTTAAATATTCAGTCATTTAGTTAAAATTAAACAAAATGAGGGCTACAGAAAAGCATTTTCAAGTTTTTCAGTCTCTCAGTGCTGAAAGCTCATAGCCTTGATAAATTCTTCCTCCCTTCTGCAAAACAAGAAAAAATATAACATACCTCAAGGCAGATAATGCTACACGTAGATTTTTTGTGTGGTGTAGTTCACATAATACTATGCAATGCTCTGAAACCTTTCAGCAATGCAAACACATGTCCTGAGATTTGATCTGTAATCAGAATATTGCTTGTTCTGCAGAAATGGAAAAACAATTTGACAGCAGCAACTCTTTTCAAAGGTAGAAGTTTCTCAGTAATCTGTAACTCCACAGCAATTTACTAAAAAATGTCAGGATGTCTCTGAGTACAAACAGTAAATGCAAATTGCTCTCTGATCTAGCAAGATACTGCTCATGTCTGAGAGGGTGCTGAGAGGTCCCAGACCTCCCTTGCATTCAGCAGATGCAACAGTGCTCAGGACCTTGCAGGATTAGCCCTTAATTCAAAATCGAATCCTCTAATAGTGCTAAGCCACCATGGACACAGCATGAAGCAAAAAAAATGAAAATGATGTTGAGAAAGAAAGGTCAATGAAAAAAAAGAACATCGATACATAATTTGCTGCTAATGTATTAAAACAATTATAGTAGTTATGTCACCTAACCACCAAGGCACCAAGAAATCAATGCACAAAGGAATAAAGAGCAAGACACTCATTTCTGGCATTAGGTTAGAAAACTAAAATACATAAGGGCAAGATATTTAACCCGAACAACCACATTTTTTATTGGAGCACAGAAGTCAGAACTAGGAATTATTTCTAAGGTCATCTCCCAGAAATTTCTGGCAGTATTTTAACATCTGCAGAATCAATCAAACACATTCTGTCTGGTAATGTCAAAGATGCTCCTAAAGTTGCATTCCAGTTGCTGCTACCACATGTATTGGAGCAGCTTCTTATTTTCTTGGAGGGACAAAAAACCACAGGCAGAGAGCAAATGTCAAACTTGTCCAGCTTTAATGAGACACTAATTTTTCCACATAGAAATCTGAAGCTCTCTTTTTTCCCCAGGTTGGAGGGAGCCCTGGTGATTCATGTGCAGCTATAATGGTCAGGGTTACTTGAAATTATTGGACAAATCGTCTATGCCTTCTGCATTTTGAAGCATTAGAACTGTTGCCTATAGCAGTCACTCTAAGCTATTGACACTTTTTGTCAAAAAAGTGTCTTTGACTGCTGCAACTAAAACACTGAAGCTTTCCATGCAGTGAAACTTGACAGTAAACTGAGGTATTTTAATGCACATGTGAAATGTGAAATCCTCACACAAGCAGAAGGCAGACACTCCTTGTTCACATCAGGCATCTCCCAAAGTAGGAGAAAAAACCATCCTCTCTTCCCATCGATTGATTAAAATAAGCCAGCCAGGCCAGGATTGCCTGGAGCAGCAGGACAGAGGATAAAAGATTTAATGGCTCTCTTTCATCCTTCTGCCTGCAGACCAGCTGCCTGAGCACAGCCTGCTGTGATGTGCCCTCCTGGGTTTGCACCTCCAGCTTGCACATTGCCTGGCACCCCAGGCACTGGTGTGGCTCAGTGAAAGCTGTACAGCACAAGGCAAGATTCTACTTTTCTGCTTCTGTCTTGCACAGGAACTCTGCATCAGTGCCATCACCCTCCTCCTCAGGCAACAAAGGAGATGCAATGTCTCCATCAAAGACACAAGTCCCAGGTGCCACCAAGAGCTGTCACTGCCTCAGTGGTGGCAGTAGGACAGGACTTCTTGTTGCCTGGTGGCACCACAGCACACAGCCATCCTCCAGTGACTGACAGCAGTGCACAGAAAGGGTGCACAGTGCACCCTCTCTCCCCTCTGCCACTGGAAGCCTGGTCCTACCAGCTGAGTGCTCTAAGGTGCCTTAAAGCTGCCTGAGCCTTTTGCCTGGTCCGTGAGTCCAGCACACATTCCAGTCTAAAGGGAACTTGACAACCAGACATTCAGCTTTCAGAAAGCTAACACAAAGGAAGATGCACTTAATCTTTATTCTTTTAATCTTTGCTGTCCAACACTTACATGACACTGAAGAATAACCAAGTTTCAAGTTCAGCATCTTTGTCATTGCTGAGTTGGAAAATCTACTCCTAGGAAACAGTAATCTTCAAATCTAATATTATACATAAGCACAAAATTCATCACATCTTCAAAAAATGCTTACAAGTTCCTAATTTCTAGATCATTGAGATACTCTAAAACAGTCTGCTTCTCAGTGACATTTCTGAGAACATGAGCCCAAATTTACTGTTTGCAACACAAAAATACATATATATTTGGATATATATATTTAAAAACTCTTAATTGGCATTATTTTCAAGTTGAGGCTATTAGCCTAAAGTAAAAGGCTTTACTTCCAAATACACTACATTTGGACAACATCCAGTCCAGCAGATTATGACAACTACAGTATAGTGACCAGAATACATTCCATGCTGGTACATGACATGGATAAAGGACAGGTCAAACTACTCATGGCAGTGCCCCACCTAAAGCTCTGCAGGTCAGGTACAATGCCCAGACTTCAGCATGCAGCATTATCCCATCACCTGCTGCCAACTGCTTTCCATACAACCAGAGGGATGGATCCCTTAGGGGAACAGAAATGTACAGATCTGTGTATTTTTAAAAGTGCTTAGCAAGAAGCTTTGATCTATTATTTTCCCCCCTACAAAGCAGCAAGGGGAAATTTCTTTGTGCTTCAGCCCAAGGAAGGAGATATAAGGAGTATCTTGTTTGCCCCTGGGAGCCAAATTATCATAAATATGCTAAGCAGTGCAAACTCCCCAACATGTGGCATTGGAGCATGTGCAGTAAACATCACAGCATCTCTTCAGGGAAGCCTAGCACAACAAAGCCTCCACTGGCAAATCGCTCCTGGCTTCTGTAGATTTGACAGAATTGCCTGTAAAAGGGAATGATGGCATTTTCATCTGAGCAAGAACTGTTTAATTTGGTCCAAGTCTCTGTACAAGATGGGAACAGCATTGCACTAGACTAATGAACAGACCACGCATTTCTTCCAGCACAGGAAAGGTCAAGTGGTGGGATATTTTTGGTGTACTGGGTCACACACACTAGGTTAGGGTCTTGCATACACAGCTGTGGCCCACTGTCATGTAACCTCAAAAGCAGAGACTCACTTAACATCTTCTGACATGTGGAGGCAAAAGGCCCAGCAAAGGTGCTGCATGACTGTGATGTGTTACAGGCTCTGCTGGGGAGAGGGCAGAGGGGAGGGAGGAATACATCTTGCAAACCCCACAGGAGACCCAGACAGACACTGGCATACTGCAATGTCATTGCTGTGGTGAAGGATGCCACTTCCAGCATTTTGCCCAGGGTGTACCACACTTCAGGCTGACGGGCAAACAATTCTCAGATAGCTCTGAAATAACTTATTCAATATTTACCAACACACCTATGATGCACAGCAGAGGGGGGTGCCACGAGGGACATGACATCCAAGAGAACCCAAAAACCAAACAGGGCCATACTTGCATCTGGCATTTCCACACCTGTCTTCCTCCCCACTCCCCACAGCAGTGAAGCACAGCCTCACAGTATGAAACCAGAACAATGAGCACCAGAGCACTCATAAGGCAGCTGCATTTTGCTTCCCCATGTGGTGAATGGGTTAAAAAAATAATCTGATGATTTTCATGATGGTGGTGTTAAAATACATTGTTACACTAAATGTAGACTTATTTATAAGATAAAGGTCCTTAAATTATGACCTGAAATTGTACTTGCTACACTGAGACACCTAAATCATTCCAGTGACAGGTTAACATGTAATTAAAGACAGCTTTTATGCTTATTATTATTACAACTTAATGGAAGACAGCAATAAAAAAATGCCTTGCACATAGTCTGCATATGTATTAGGAACATCTAAAAACTTCAAACAATTGTGTTTGTCAGTACAACCCTGTGCTGACAGCTGAATGAAAGCAATCACAAAGGTTCTTGCTTGCACTGTTTAAAGATCCTACAGGGGTAAGACACGAGGAACAGATATTATCAAGAGTTCAGCTGCTTGTATTAAAATACCCCCATGGGCATATTTTCCCATGGTACCTGAACTGTGCTTGTGTGCAATTTGGCTGCTTGCAATACACAGAATCTCAGTGCTACACTTTTAAGATGGAAGACCCTTACTTTGATAATTTTCAAACTATTTACATCCATTGGGGAGTTCAGCATTAGATCTTTGGTTCAACTGTACTGTAATTACTCAGGGTTTTTTATTTGCTGGCCTTGCTTATTTCAGTTAAATAAAGTGGAAATACTAAGCAATTATAGATGAAAGCACAGTGGCATAATTTTCTAAAGGTTTATATTCACTTCTGCCATTATTTCAGATTTTTAGTGCTATTTATTGATTCCTTCACAAAAGAGAAATAGATGCAAAACACAGCTCTCAGACAGGCATAACTTTGGATGGGTATAGTCCAGCTTTCTCCCTTTATTATCTTTCTTTTCCAAGTCGTATGAGACACTGTTTTTCATGCGTGCACTGGAAAGCATCTAATGCAGGAGATGCACTCTGTATTTCATGGCAAGTGTTCAATTTTTAGCCTTTCATCAAGACAGCTGTCTCCTGGACTTCATAGGGCACTGAGAAATCTCCTTGGCTGACAGGTAAACCCCACCTTTCTGCACAAGCATACACAAATCTGATACAATTTTAAGGAAAAACATAAAAATCCCAAACTGTGATAACAGATAAGCCACTGTATTAAATGGTGCCTCTTGGATCATCTGCTCTATGACCCTGTTTCACCACTACAGCACCTGGCTGTGACTAATGCTCACTGCCATCTTTCATTTCTATAGCTCTTTTGGGCCATAAGTGAAGCACTTCACTTACGGCCTAAAAGAGCACTGTTTTCATAAAACGTGCTTTATTTTGCCAGTGTGTAGAGAAAAGGAGGCAGATATGGGCTCAGGAGAAGGGGGAGGTACCTGCCAAGGCTGAGTACACAAACCACTGTCCCATGCAGACAACACCAATGCTTTTGACTAACACCATCAAAGGTGAGTCAGATGGTGATCTCACTGCAAATTGCCTTTGCCCATCAGTTTTTAAAACCTTCTTCAAATGAAATAGGCTAACAGGATAATTTCCCCCCCTTTTTTTTTTATTAAACTGATTTGCTTATTCATTTAGTCATTAAAGGCAATTATAAAAAATCATTTTTTTCTCAGTATGCTTTCTATATCACCACTGCTTAGCCCATGGGAAATCATCAATTATGCGATGACAGTCTCAGACTGCAACCACTTTTCTATGGCTGCAGCCTGGTAAACACTTCTGCTAGGTATAACACTTCCTACAGCCTCTTTAAGGTTACAAAATAGTGAGCATGTATTTATTGCTCCTAAAGAGCCTGTCAGAGAGGGTAGCAAAGCATCTTCACAGAATCACTACGTTGGAGGAGACCTTCAAGATCTTAAAGGAAGACTCTGAGGATTACATACCACCCTTCAGCTAGATGAATACTTCCTATATAAGAACATATATTTAAAAGTGGTTCTCCATATCAGCTTTTAGAAACACATCACCCATTACAGTAAACACACAGGAGCTGGAATTAATTCCATTAGGAGCTGCTGTTTTGAAGAAACAGTAGCCCATATCCCAGAAGGACAATGAACTATAATATGCAAGCTCATTTAATCACTGTATCCAATTACAAGGAGGAATAAATCATCACACACATGCCTATGTCTGAATTTTAAAAGGTAAATAGATCATGAATAGTCAAGCCAAATGCTGTGAATCTCTGGAGTCATAGATTAGCAGAGGAAGTGGTGCATTCACTTTCCATTTGATATTTTTAGCTCCATTTGGAGCTTGATTGTACAGAGCCGACATTCTCTGCAGTAAGGGGACGCAAAACTCTGACATTCACCTCAGTAGAGTTTGATCTAGCGTATGGTCTAATGAGACTTTCCTGGTCTCCCTGCCCTGATGCATACCCAAGACTCCCCTAAGTCACAGGGGGTCAGAAGAGGAGCTGGCTTTCTTCCAAACACTACAAATAGCAGCATTTGGGCAACTGCTCCTACCCTTTGCTGTGAACTCCTTCATCCCAGACCTACATGAATACAAGCTCCAGGAAGATCTAAATCCTCTCCATTTGTCAAGAAAACCCAGTACACCAGTTTCTTGCAAAGCTGATGGCATTTTCATGTTTTCCAGATGCTTTTAGAAAGCTGTTATCAAATATTTATCATTCTTTGTAATCAAGAACATAGTTGTAACTTCCCAAATTACATCTTACTAACCTTGACTCCTTGAACAAATTTCCTATCCATTAAACTATGATGTAACACAAAATGTCCTATGGCCCATTTGCACGTCAAAATCCTCAACCCAGAAGGGAGATTAGATTCTCATTAATAACACCACGATCTGTATTCACACATCAAAGAAAAAAACCTGTTCAAAGTATTTACATAAGCTGCACAAACGGCCCATGACATATCTGCCTGGAGAGATGGGCCATCATGCTGGAGACTGTAAGAAAATTTTCCTCAAGCCAGTGATACTACACACACCTCAGGAAAATGCTTTCTTTGCAATGGGAGAAGCCCCGTTTCAGCTGGCAGACACCTTCCCCTGCCTACAGGTTTAGACTTTGCTTGTCCAACATGCCCAGGTTTTCCAGCTGATCACATCCCAAAATCTCCTTGTGTGTGCTTTGGGGCTTCTGCCGACAGCAAACCTCCAAGGTCCCATGATAGAAATGGCTCCCCAGGGTGTCACAGTGCCCTGGGGAAGGGCTCTGTGCCCATCAGCAGCCCCAGCACTGATGGAGCCTCCAAGGTGTTTGCAAGCTGCTGTGGCCTAGGAGCCCTACAGTGTGCAAGGAGAGCAAGGAGGGAATAGACAGTGTCCCTTTGCTTCCCCGGCCCTGCTCCAGGGACATCCAGGGGAGAGGCCAGCAAGGAGCCTGCAGCATGTCCAGGGCTGCCTTCTCACAACAGGCTGGGCTCCAGCAGGCCAGAGGTCTGCATCTGTTTGTCCATCCTAAAAACCACCTGGCTGCCCCCATGCAGCCTCTTTGTTCAATGCCTGTGTAACTGAAGCAGAAGTGAGGAGGCATTTTGCCTGCTGGAAACTGAGATGCATGTTTGTGCTGAACTGCTAAATCATCCTGTTGTAGCCTCCCGGCCACTGCTTGATGGCATGTACCAGGATGGAAATTTTCCACCTGCCTGTTACAGAGTTAGACTCTACAGCCACAGAGACAGTTAACACCTACAGACAGTAAGAGGAGAAGCTGTAGTCACCTTAATAGGCAAAATGTTTGCATTTGCCCATTCTTGGTGGTTTTCACCCTTTGGGGCAATGCCACATGGCCACTGCTGCTTTAAGGCATTGAATGAAAACCCTTGGACAATGGGGATCTGACAAATGCTATTTGTTTGTGGTTGTTTTTCACTGTTGTTTGTTTGCTTCCAGCTTGTGGCTGTGCATCCCCCATGATGTTACTAACAGTATCAGCAAACAAAATCCCATGGACAAGGCTCCTATGGGGCAGGGAATGAAATCCAACAAGGGTTTCATTATTGTATTGATGCTGGGGCTCTGAATTCATGGCTGGGAAAAAACAAAACCAGGATCTGGCTTTCTGGTTTTAACTGCAGTGGTTCCTAGACAGAGGTCAACCAGCCCTAAATTCCAAGAAATGGATGTGAAGAGGGTTAAAGAAAGGCTGCTTGTGGAATTGGCAGAGCATTGTGGGCAGTGAGAGTAGGAGGGATAATGGCAGGAGGAGGATGCAGGGTGTAGAAAAAGGAAAAAAGGAAAGAAATTGAAAAGCAATAAAACGTGAGGTATAAAAGCTTCCAGCAGTCCCAAGTCAGACAGCATGATTTCTCCATGATTACATCTCTCATTCTGGCAATTTATATCTCCATCAAAACTCAAGTTCGAGCAAAGGAAAAAAATCACAATTCATGCCAAATGCCATCTTAAGAAAACCAAAGATTTTATTGTTAGCTTCCACAAAAATTGGACCCATCAATACTACCACTTTATTTACATTAATCTATTTTCCCCAAACTCACCCCAAAATGTTTTTGCAACAGTTTCCTTTCAGCCATCACATTTTCATGTCAGAGAGAGAGAGTATGATCTTGGTTTTAGAAAGATCTCACAAGCTTTTCTGAACTAAGACAAGGTCATCTCATGATCTCAGCCTGGCTCGGGAGATAGTGGTGTGAGCAGCTGCCACAGCTACAGCTCACATCGGTATTTTTCACCTTGTCTAAAAGACGGGACAAGTAATGTATTTTATTGCAGTAACTGATGCTATTCTGTAAAGCTCTTCCTGTCAGTGCCAGATATACTCCATGAGGGTAACTGACATCTCATCAAAAACCTTTGGCTGTTAAAGTGCTGTAATTCTACTCCTATTTCAATCTTTGAAAGGATCAAAATTGACTCTAAAAAAAAAAAAGCAGGGCTGCCTCCAATGCCAACTACATAGACTCTCGTAAAAGGTGTTACACACCCCAAGTAATACCAAACTGGATCAAATCTTTCCCTCTAAAAAAACCCAGCAATTTAAAGCCTGCATTATGAGCTTACCAACTGCAGTTAATGCACAGAGCTTCTGAATTTATGCTCAGTGCATTCTACTCCATTAGACAGCCCCCACCTCTCTCACAAAAGTATTCCTACTACAACCATCTATTTCTACATCCAACAGCCAATCTTCTTCCTTGCCCACTAAAATCAAAACCTAGCAACACATCACAAACCACAGCAGAACACCCTGCCAACCTCTCCCAGCACACAGAAAATTTGTCCTTTAGCAGCTGCTCTTTTTCTCCCTTTCCCTTGAAGATGCTAGAGAAGGCAGCAGCCACTGTGCCAGGGCAGGGCAGAACCTGGCTCTGCTGCACCTGGCAATCCAGAGTGTGCTGGCTCCAGTTTGCCAACGCCCCAGACTTTTCTCAAGCAATTGTGTTTATTCAGCTACACAGCAAGCAGAGGCTGTAATGCAGCCCAGGGTGCCCAGCTATTAAGGGAGGTCTTAAGAGCCCACAAAAAGGCCATTGGGAAATGGACAGAAATCTATACCAATTAATTGTTCACAAATAGGTCTTGGGTTGTGGCTTTTTGTTCTTAATCTCCCTGGGTGATCTCTGAGCCCAGGGATTTACAGAAAGCACTAAAGTGGGAAAGAAAAGGACTGCATCAGTACACTGCACAACCAAGCATCACCTAATGGCAGCAACAGGGAGCATGACAGGGAGCTTAGTAAAGTAATAATTGTAGTTTGACTATAGCCAAAACCAGTCCCACTCTTGCTCACAAAAAGACCAAGGCTGCTGCTTCCATAGTACTGTGAAACTGTTTGAACTCAGGGCATGTTGAGAAGGATTGCGGGGGAAGGAGGAATTAACAGTGTGAGAGTAAATTTAGTTCACAAGAGGGGAAAAAAGCCGCTTTGAAGAACAGATTTCTTTCAGATTCTTAATACACAACCTCAAAGCACAGGTCTGCAGTGAATCCATCCTTCCACCCTGTGGGCGGGGAATGAAGGCGCTCTTTATGTTCCTCAGAAAATGTTAATCTCACAAGAAAATCATTGTATTATAGCAACTTGGAGCACTGGAAACACTGGAATTCAAACTCTGAAGACAGCACATGAACTGTATTCCTGGTCTCAGAGATACAGCAAGCACGTCAAAATACAGTTTTATCTTTTCAGCATTCTTACATAAAAATTACCCCATTCCATAAAAGCTTTTTTCAAAAAAAAATTTAAAGATCTGAATTTCAGAGCACCTTCTCTGAGTTTTATATCATTACAGATTCTGCTTTCAGGAAGGAATGCTTTGCTGTATCCTGAGAACAAGGTTCCAACTAAACAACCATCGCAATAAATGCTAATAGCACCATGGGAGTCATTAGTGTACAAACACCTACTCAGGTCAGCAGCTGGGGAATCTCTGTATGATCGAAGAAGAGTGCCTGGATAACAGTGCCCAGCTTTTCAACACCTTGCAGATCAGAGTTTGACAGTAAAAGGCCTTAAGAATGAAGAAAAGGAGTACACAAGAAAGAAATTAGGAAGAAAAAGACTTTATTGGTGAGAATGATAAATGGGAGACCTGTGGTGAAAGGCCCCATGTTTGGGGTTCCTGAAGGACAAGGTGGTCTGTGGCTCCTGCTGAAGGAACAGGATGTGTGGACACTTTATAAGAAGCAGCAACATTGATATTTCATTTTTACAGTTCCAGTTCCTACTCTCACAGCTAACTGACCTACCAGCCCACACCCCATCTGTTGCAATTCCTCTTATGCTACTCTCTTAAAAATCAGGTCCCACTTTTCGTCTACTAGAAACAGCACTTTTTAGATAATTGTACATGTTTTATAGTCAGCTTCATTCTGGGAAAATATGAAGTAGGGTTGTATCTGGGGGCTGAGAGGATCTAGAAAGCTGTGTCATCTCTGCAATAGAGGTTAGTTATCCTCTCCCATCATGTTCTTGGTGGTTTGATCAAATTTCTGCAGGGAAATGGATCTCTAGTAGAAGTCAGCAAGAGCTACCACAGTTTAGATTCATTTCAGAATTTGGCTATGATTTTTTGCTAAGCTGATGTTGACTTGTCTTGGTTTTGGTGTTCTTATGGCTCACTAGAGGCAGTATGACATCAGTTGCAACAGGAGGTACCCAGCCTGCTTCATCTCCAGACCTGCAGCTGTGGAACTGACCTAACCTCCTGTGTAGCTTTTGAGCCAGACAAGGAATCAAGCAAATATCTAAGATGACAGGTCTCTCGATGTGAGAGGTTTCTTTGGCATGACCCCTGCGCAGCGACTCAGTTTTCCCCTTCTACTTCATGGCCCTCAGTCTGAATCTTCTGACCTGGGAACATGACTTATTTCTGCTACATGTGACACTGACCAGCCACACTTGAGTGATTAGAAAAGGATTCAGACCAAGGCAGAAACTAAGAAGCGGCATCTGCTATTCTTTTTACCACTAAAATACATGAATTTTTATAGTCTTCCAATAATTTTTTATTCCTTCCACACACTTCTTGGCTTAGCACCACCAGACAAATAGGAATTATCAAAAGCACCATTCTGGAAGAATTTCTGTACAAATGCTTTTCAAATACACTAACATGTCTCTTTATGATCTCAGCTACTTAATGCATCTGGTTTTATATATATATATAATGATATATAATTCCATATATCTGAAATACTCCACTGATTTGATAGTTATAGCACCTAGACTTCCAACGTTATGAGGGCAAAAGGGATGCTACAAATTACTGATTAAATGTCTTTAGGGTTACATTTCCAGCAACCTTACCAAATTCCCAGTGTCATAACATCTTATCTTCCCAGTACCTCATCAAAATGCTTTTATCACCCAAGCTTATTTTGCAGTACAACAAATGAATGTTTTCTGCCTTTTCTGACTTAAAAGCCTTTCCCACTATCAAAAGAAAATTATTTTTACCCCTAAAAATGTTCTCCTGATAGACCTACACTTCCCAATTCTTTTCTGCTTAAATGACTAAGAACATCAAAATTCTGATATTGTCTACAGTGCACATCTTCATAATAAATGGTTTCACACTAGGTTTTCATGACAGCTCCTTATCACTTTCTCACATAGCAAAAGGTGACAACTGGCAATAATAAATCACTGAATCACAGGGAAAAGACTGAGAAACTGAGAATACTATGATCCAATTGGCTGTCATATAGAATGGGTAGCTTTTTCTTCTGCAAAGTTGACTCAAACACAGAACATGAAACACTTGGGGCTCTACTAGGTATTCTTGCATTGAGTACAAAAAATAATGTATTTAGGTGCCTGCAGTGCACAAAGTGCCTCAGTGCTCCTGGGCACACTGAAACCATGTGTTTTTCTGATGGCTGCCTCAGTTATTTTCTCTCCCTGAAAGGGTCTAACTTGCTAAGTGTACTCACAGCATAAAAGTATTTGCAGGGAGGAACTGAAATAATACCATCTGTATCTACAAAGAGAGTCCTGAAGAGAGTCCTGATCAAGAATAAGAGTGTTTATCATTCCCCATGTTGACTCTAGTTTCCCAGTCATCGGACACAATGGTGGGACAATTCAGGAGCAGCATTCCCAGACTCTGCCTTTCCAAAAGTTTGCCCAAACAAGTTTTAGTGCCCAAGTGCAAATAAATCCTTTTCAGGCTCCATGTCCTCATTTCTCAAAAAAACTGTCTGAGCTCCTGACACGAGAGAGCATCTTAAGACATATTCCCCTCACTGGCATTTCCCATTATCTTCAGCACTGCAGCATGTGACACACTGTCTGTCTGCAGTGAATCCCAGACATGGTACTCCTTCTGCAAGCTGATTCAGCTCGCTACTGTGACAGAAAATAATCCTATCAAAGGGGAAGAAAAAAAAATTCCTATGAAGATACCTAAATCTACTTGGCACAAGGTCAAGCCAAGAGGAGATGGGGTAGCATGGCAAAGTACAGGTGGACAGTTAGAGGATGTCAGACCTTCCCATTTGAGAAGCCAGTGTCACTGCTGGCAGACTTGGTCCCAACTTCATGCTATCCCCAGAGCTCCTGCTTCTCTTGTCCCAGCTTCAGGTTCCACCATGCCCCTTGCAAAGCCATTCAGCAGAAAATGACTCCCACTCTGCTGCCAGCCCACTCAGTTTTCCTACCCATCTTTATTATAATCTTAGATTCCAATTAATCCTTTCCAAACTGCAACATGCTGCATGTAATACACTGGGTCAGATCAAAGACTCACATAAAAAGACCCAGGTCTTTGACAGAGGATGCCCAACATAAGAAAAAAGAACTCAGAAAAAGATAAATACAGTTATCTTTCTTAGACACACCCTCCTATCTTCCAGCAACAGGCAGTGTAGATTTTCCAAATGGGAAGTTGTATTGACATCACTGCAGTGATGGAGTGTTTGCCAGGATTTTGCCTAGTTTTTGATTTAAAACCCTCTCAAGTTTTGGCTTCCAAAGAATACTCACAACAACAATTTTCACAGTTTAGCTGTGCATTACACTGGAAAACCACTTCTCTTTATTAGTTATAAACCAAATAAGTTTGTTGTGTGACAAAACACTTGCCTCATTATGAGCAACAATGAACAATCTTTACATCTCACCTTCCCCACACAATTAACAGTCTTGTAGGTCACCATATACCTCCTTTACCAAAGCTGTCTTCCTATGATGACCAGACCTAGACTATTTATTCATAGATGGATTTAATCTACAATTCTAATCGCTCTTGCTGCCCTTTACTTAATTTTCAACCTGACCTGGAGGAGAAGAGGTATCATATTATACATTCCATATTTCACACTTACACAATGGTATAACTACAGCTCTTGCTTGGCTTTTTTCCTAATTAGCCTAAATACCATTTGCCTTTTTGACCAATGCTGATCAAAAATTTCCACGGACTATCCACACTACCTCCATAGACCTATTTTCTGCATGATAATAGTCAAGTCAGCACCCTGCTGAATATGTATAATAAGAATTTCTTCTTCTTCATGGTAGAAAAACACATTACTTTGCATTTTTCAAACTTGGATCCCATGTGCAATTTTATCCTGCAGTCACATAGATTTTTATTCCTTTCATCTTTCTGCAGCCATAGGGCTGGTTCGAGGGGCCTGCTCCCAACTTATTTTCCCAGTTCTACACTGCCCCATTCTTACTACTTTCATGAGACTAATTTTGAGTTGGATTGGCTTCCTGATGTAGCACAGCAGCTCAAACAGGCAGTCAGAGGTGGGAATAAGAGGGTGTACAAGAAAATAATTTTGCATGGCCACCGAAGGTGAAGCTATGGCTTTATTTACCAGGAGACCTTCAATCATTTAATAATACCAGCACATGCTGTTACCTCAGATTTCATCCCACACTCAGCAGCACCCAATCTTCAATGGTGAATTCCCTCCATTTTAAACACTATTTACTCCTACCTTTCACTTCCTCTCTTTTAAGTAAACATCAGTTCTGAAAAGCATCTCCTTCCTGATCAAAATGATCTTTAAATTTTTTTCAGGATTTTGGCAAGGGACTTTTTCAAAAGCATCTTGAAAATATGAATGTAAAATACAGGCACACCAGATCATAGATATCCTCATGCTCTTTCAAAGCTTTAGCAGCTCTACAGGATACACAAGATCTGAACTGTCTGCAAAAAATAATCCCCACATTTCCTGCTTCTCATTATGTTTCTGTATGCATTTCTTCCTTCTGCATGTACTGTACTGCCACACAATTTCCCAGCACAAATTCATAACTTCATGCTGAAATTGTGCATCTAATCATATTCCTGCAAGCAAGTCCAGCTGCTAAAGACACCAGTCTTTCTCTCCTGCTGTCCTCACCTCTCACTCCCTTCCACCCTCTCCCTGTGTCAGAGAGGCAAACTTTGTGTCACTCACAGATTAAGTGGATCAAGAGATTTATCCATCTTAAAACTAATCATTTAGTATTTCCTAGGTTAGTATCAACTAGGACCAGCTCCCTACTTTGGAGTGCTACAGAATCAATCACACAACAGACTGTAGAAGCACAGAAGCACCAGTGGCAGGAGTGGCTGGGAAAAGCTGAACTGCTTCTTTTGACTACAGCAACAGTTTATGCTAGAATAATGTATTGATAAAATGACAACCTTATTACTTAGATGTCCCCCAAATAGAACCATTTCTTTTAATTGGTATCACATTTTCCACCTTCCTCTGCCACTCAAGCTGCTTTATATGATAGATTACACACCACTGTTAGGAGTTCAGCAATTTCATATCAGAGTTCCTTTAGAAGTCTTCAGGGAGTAACATCTGATCCTGGTGATTTGTTACTATTAATTTTATTGATTTATTCTAAACCTACTTCTACTGACAGTCTAATTTAGAGATAGCTTAGACTCACACTGCATAAAGCAATGGTCGTCTGCAAGAGTCTCCCCAGGTTCTCTCATATTGAACACTGATACATATTAGTATTTTTTTAACTTTTCTGTTAGTCTTACACTGATGTGCTCTGGCATGGCAGTAACATGCATTTAGCCCCCTTATTTTACCAAATCTTCCTAAACGACAGGGAAAAGTTTACAAAATCCCTCAAAATTATGACTGACAACATTTCATTATGAAGGAATGTTAAGAGGAAGGGTTAGCAGGCATTTATTCTCTCCATCCTAAAACCTGGAAGGTAGGACCACAAAGTGTTGGGCAAATATTTATTCTCAGTTGACATCAGTCCACACACATCAGACACACACTGACTGTGTGGCAGTCACAGGAGGACATTTTTCAACATCTTTTAATCATCAGTGAAAAGCACAGTGAGCAAAAAACCTAATACCATCCTTCATAACTAAGAAAAAAAAAAAGCAACCAGACCTTTTTTCCTTGGAATATTGAACAAAAGACAATCTAGAAAAGGCAGGGCTGTATCCCTTTTTCACAATTTCATTCAGCAGCTGCCTGCAGTCAGTTCATGCAAGATAGTACCATTCTCCTCCAAGGTCAGGTACAGTTCTGCAGAGGGTGCCACTGCCCAACAGCACAGCAGTGTCACTGATGCAGTGTAGAAACAGAACATGTTAAACAAAAGCAACTCTTACTACACAGGACTTCTGGGACAAATAGACATGGTCTGAAGGCCTCTCCGAGGTGGTATGTTAGAATCCTAAAGGTAAGACTGCTTCTATATGACAGGGGAGAGTTCCCACTAATCCAAGGATCACGCACAGTCCCAGATAAGGTAACACAGCATGACACAAAGGTCATTACTCTTTTTGGTTTCTACTCCAAAGAAACCCAGACCATACTTACACTTTTCTACCCCTCTTTTAGCTATGTCATGAGGATTTGCCCTCTTTTTCTGCCCCTTTGATCTTTCTCTAGGCCCTCCACCATCTGCCATCCTAACTTCTGCTAACAATACTGTCATGCCTCCCCCTTGCCACAATCCCTTTCACCCAGTCTACTGCAAAGATGCATCCCTTAATACTGACACCACGATGTTGTTCCAGTCATACCATTCCACATTTATTTCCTTTCTCCAGATCACACTTTCCCCTCTGCCTCTTGCTCTCAAACACCTTTACAAATTAATTTCTTCTCTATTCATTCCCTAAAATGAATCCTGTGGTAGGGAAGTAAAAGACATGTGGTGTCAGCAGATGCAATGGGGGAGATTATGTTCTACTTCAGCAATGTTCTGCTTAAGCTGCCTGAGAGAGGTGACCCAATGGACTGAAGGAAATGGTCTGAGTGACTCAGGCAGGCCTAGAGTAGTAGCCGTGGATATGATGATCACTACATCATTCCAGAGGCTGCCAAATGTTGAATGTACCACCACAAAGCAAGACAGTATGTTTGAACAGAGACCAGCTGGAAGAAACTCCAAAGATGACATCAGGATAATATCTAGAGAAGGAAATGCTGCTAACATCCAAGAAATAAAGATTTTACATAAAAGAACAATGATTCTGAAATAAATGATGTAGTCAATGGGAAGGGATTAGAGATCCTGAGATGCTAAGATTTGGCCTCTTGGAGATTACTTGTTCAAATCCCCACCCTTGAAGAGGATTAGCCCAGGAGGCGTGACTTGCATCTTCCACCTAGATACTGACATATTTGAAGTGTATCTCTCCATTCAGGTCTTAAAATCTCATATTACACTCTAAAATGCACACTCAGCAGACATTCCCCAGTGATTCCAACCACCTTAGAGAAGACTCAGAAAAGCTGCTTGTTACAGAAATTTAAAATTTCCATCCATCCCATGGCAGGAAAGAAGAACAGTCCTCCTGGGAGCTGGCACTTTACAGGTTATAGTACCTCAGTGAGACGAAAAATTCCTCCCTTGGAGATGGAAGGCTGGGAAGCCTTTGTTAGCAGCAAGCCCAAATTTAAGGTGACGTCCCAAGAACTCTCATATATTCCCTGACACAGTCATCACAAAAGTCACTCAGTCATTAAACAATTACTAATTAAATTAAGCCTAAAGAGCCTTGGAAACCCCAAGCTTTCCAGACATCCTGCCTATGGAAGTCACCAGAGCATAGACTAGTCTAGCTTTGCAGATTGCAGTGTCCTCTTCAGGTGTCCTCAGTTGCTAAAACAATACTATGTTATGTCACAGGCACTGGAATAACTCTTCAGATTGGGTCTCCTACCTGTTCATTATAGCGGAGTTTATGAAGCTGAGTGCTTAAGGTGTCTTGCTGCAGGTTTAGCAGCAGCTGAAGGAAGCCTTGGAGACTGGGCTGGACACCAGTAAAATTTTTTCCAGACCAGCCAAAACTTGCTTTACGCTCTCAGGTACAAGTGGTGTCTGCTGACTTGGGCTAGAAAATGGAGGATGGCTGGGAGCAATCCATGGCACATCACTCAGCCACGTCGGCGTTTATAAAAGGCAGTGTTCCATGACCACGCCAGCCCCAGGACAGCAGATTGTTTTGTTAACAACCATAGAGGGCTGCAGTTATGGTTTGGTATACAAAGGATGGGAATGAAAACACGCAGAGCATCCTCCTTGGGAAACAGTGCAAAGGGTCAAAAGAAACAACAGCCCCCTGTGCACCAGCAAATGTAAGAACAGCCCTTTCTCATGTTCTTTACAGACACAAATAAGGAAACTGCATTGGGGGCTGCAGGGAAAGCAAGAGGCCATGGAAGTCATCCTGGAACTGGCAAACAGACAGCAGGAGCAGCAGTTGGGTACAACAACATCGTCCTTTTATGTTCTGCAAAGCTATGCCTGCTAAAACACAAGCCTGCAGGGCTCTGCAACTCGATCGTTCTCTGAGATGGGCCAGATTGGAACTAGAAAAAAAAACAAAACCCAGCAAATCCAAGCACCCAAACGGCAGAAGGATGCCTTCAGGTACACACACAAAGCTGTACATATGCACAATCAACATCCCATACTTCCTCATGCCAAAGGCAGCTGAGTCTGCAAAACAAGCTGGTAAAAACCATTACAGGGCATCCCCTCAAAAAAAACCACTAGGAAACATAACTCCTAAAGTCTTTCATTTTGATGAAGTTCTGTATTACCAGATTGATAAAGTCAGAAGAAAATGGTATCTGAGGAACCGTTGAGGGAGTGGAGGGCTGCTGGGCAAGGTTTAGCAAGCATCTTTGTGATGGCAAAAAATCGAAGGCACAGCTACTTTGTTCTGTCCCTGGGATCCAGTTAACCCCGGCTACAGGGCAGAGCCTAATTGTTTCTTTCCAAAGGAGTTAGGATAAGGCAGAGGTGAGGGGAAGCTAATCAACCTTTAAATACTTTACCATCTGCTGACAACCAAGCAAGCAGTGGTTTAACATTTGCTTTGAGGACAGTTTACCAGCCCCTCTGTACAACAAAAAGACCAGGCTTAGGAACAGCCTCTCTGTGAAGTGAGGGAGAAAGAGCAAAGAGATTAAAAAAAAGGTAGTACACGGGAGGATGCATACAGCATCTAAGGCTTTACATAAGGAGTGCTTTACATTTACAAATACCAAAATATAATGCATATCACTACTGAAAGTATCATTGTTTTCCAGCAAGACTGTGAGCTTATAAAATAAGATAAAGCAGACTATAAAGATTGGCAGCTCCCCAATCTGTGTGTGATAAACATTAATGAGAAAACTTATTCTGGATCAAATACTTGACCTTAAAAGGCCAAGGAAGGATCCTCACTATAACTGCCTACGAGCTGGTTCAAGTAAATTACACCCATAACTAGCCTAGTGCATCTGGGGAAGGAAAACAACCTCAGTCTCTCTCTGCACTAAATATTAATGTCTAGGCAGACAAAAGCAGCACTAGGAACACTGTAATAATATCACTGGCAGACACTCTATGTGTTTCTTTGGGGCATTGACACATCAGCACTAGGAATATGCTTATTGTCCCACATTAAACTAATGACTTGTTCTGAGACATTCCTCTGGGAATCACAGATGTTATTTATATTTTCAGACATTTAAAAGGATTAAAGTGTGTTTATTCTCAGTAATCTCATTTGTAGAGAAAGATATATACAGGCATCAGAAGTATGCATTTTAACCCTATTGGAGATGACCAAATACACAGTGCCATTGGCAGCCACCTTACCCTCCTCTTCAGAATACAGGACCTCCAAAAGTCTCACCAGCCTGGCTGCTTCCATCAAAAGTATCTATGAATTGCAGGTTACAGGCACTTCTGATAAACTACTCCATGAGCTCTTGATGACAGCAAGTTGTGCACATAGCCAAGAGATCCAGCTGGAAATTAAACTGCATGTCAAGTAGCTGGATGCATATAAAATTGCTCTAGGCTGGAATGAAATATCTCTGGTTGAAGACAAACAAGTAGCACTGGGCGATATGGTGTGCCCTGGGCGATGAAGAAATTTACAAGCAATTTTTATGAAACAGACGTGCCAAAGTATTGGGGTGGTGGCAAAACGAGTAGCTTGCCAGGAGGTGAGGTGCGCCGCAAGCATCCGGATGGACAGAGGAACAGCTGCAGGCTACGAGGGATGTCAGCCCAGCCTGCAGAGAGACGGTGCTGTACAAAGCCCGCCGCAGCGTGCGCTACGCCGGCGGCAGCCAAACCCGAAGGTTAAACCGCTTCAAGTTGCTGCCGAGCGGCTCCGCTACCGCCGGCGCTCCTGCCCCGGGGCCGGTGCCGCTCCGACACCTCCCGGCTGCCGCGCCACACTCGGGGATTCCTCCCCGCATCGCCCCGGCTGCACGCCCGGCTGGCAGCGGCTTTCGGCCAGGGGTGCCCAGGAGCGATCCCCGCGCCGCCCTGCGATGCCCCGCGCCGGCACCAGGACCGGCACTGAGACCGGCACCTCTCCCCACCCCCGGCCGCCGCCGCCTCCCCGCCAGGCTTGCTCCTTACCCGTCTCTTTGTCCTGGGCGGCTTCCAGGTGCAGGTCGCTGAGGAGATGCTCCAAAATCTTCTCCGGCGTCCCCGACACCACCACGTATCTGTCGGAAAGCAGAGAGTCCCCGGAGTCATCCTCGGTAGAGGACTGCGAGCGGCTGCTCCACTCGTCCTCCTCGTCCTCCTCGTCGATGTACTTGAAGTAAGGCACGTCGAAGGTGGGCAGCGGCCGGTCCCCGCCGCGGCCCGCCAGCGCCTCGGGCACCCGCACCCTGCCGCTGCCCATGGCGCCCCGC
>JANPWX010000172.1:545291-640442 GCA_024734555.1 Trochalopteron elliotii
GCCGCCTCCCGCGCCCGTTCGCCGCCGCCTCCATCGTCCGCCTTCCGTGCGCAGGGGAAGAGGGACAGAGAGAGCGCGGTCAGTGCCCGCCGGGGTTGGGGCTGCCACCTCCACCCCGCCCGGGGGGACCGCTGCCGTAGGCCAAAACTGGGGAGGGGGCTCTTTGCACCCCGGGACAGGGAGGCGGAACGGGCTCCTTTTGTGAGCGACGCTGGGCTCCGTGTGTTGGATTTTAATTCACAGAAGCCAGTGGGAGGGGGCCTTTGAATATGCGGGTTTCCGTGTCCCCAAGGTGATGGCTTGTTTAATTCCCAGACAGTCAAACAAAGCAGAGGACAGGTAACAATAGTCTGAAAGCGGCAAGTGCTCCCGAGCATGCCAGTAATAGAGAGGCAGAATACACCTTCTGTAAAGCTTCTCCCCTGTACTTCAGTAAAGGCAATAGAAACAGTGCGGCAGGCATGTAATGTGTGCCTCTGAGCATCTCCTAAAATACTACCGTGTACGGATCTCCCTCTTTTTCAACAACTTTTTAACTTGGGAAACAAACACCCTCACAAAAAAGTTCACCCCAGTGACCGCCATATGTGTGAATTTTGCCTAAGCTGCGGTTTATACACCGACTTTCTCTCTCGCCACTCCCTGAAAGTGAGGGGAGCTGAACCATCACCCATTTGTGCACACACAGCCCACATCCCCAGCGCAGCAGCCGAAGCCAGCTGACTGAGCAGTGCGGGAGATGAGGGCTCGCTGCTGACTGAGCAGGGCGCATTGAAACACGGCGGCTGCCGGAGAGCGGCGCGCAGCCCCCTGCGAGATCCTCCTGGCAGATTCAGTCACCGGAGAGTGAGCCACACAAAAGAGGCAGCTGTTTCAATTCGAGTACATCCCTGTAGGTGCTGTTCCTCCAATTCTGACCTGGTTTAGTTATATTGTTCAGTATGTCAAACACACATACAAAGGCCATACATGTACTACTCAGAGAAGTGAAAACAGCATTTGTGCATCAAGTGTACAGTATCCAGCAGTGAAAAGGACTTTGAATGGGTTAAAAATGCTTTGGAACAGAGCTACCTTGGCAAATCAGGGGGGAGAAACCACTTTATGATTCCTCTTTCTATTATTTTATTTTTTATTCTAAGACCCAGTGAATCTGACTGCTACTTCTGGTTGTCACTGTGGTGCAGGCATGCCCAAAGATGCAGCCCCTGCCCTGAAGAAGTTTTCTGTATCAGTGAAGAACATGTAGAATTGATCTATTAAATTTCTGCAAGGTCAGACATACAGGTACTGAGCCAATTAATGTCAGATATTCATTGTAACACTCCCAGGAGACATTGCTGAGCAGCCGCATTACAGGAATACTGATGCATAATTGTAATCTTCCATTTCACTGGCCGTGGTTTTTTGTTGCCTACATATTTGAAAAACTGCAATGAAAGAAGCAGCAAAAGAGAAGGAGAGGAAGAAAGAGAAACAGGCACAGCATTAAAGCAATTCAGTAAAAGGGAGATTTATCCAAACAAATAAATCGCTCCATTTCTCTATCTCTTCTCTGGCATTTCCATCCTCTAAAATAGCCCCAGTCCTCATTTCCCTGTGCTCACTGACATTCCAAACTGCAGCACATATGGAGAATGTATGTGATGTATGGTGCTGTATTTGTACAAGCCATCTATTTCCTCATAGATGGGAATGGATTTTAAGCACACCCATATACATTACATACATGAGTAGCTGGCAGCAAGTCAACAGGGAGCACTGGGAGGGTGAAAGCTCTCTCATACTGAAGGGACATTAACAATGGTTGATTTGGAAGATGGTGTTTCCCCTTCAGCATCTCATTAGGCAGAGATATTTTCAAAAAACCTTTGGAGTAGGTGTTTGCAAATTTACAGCATAAAGTCCCCCAATGGTAAGATTTTCATAAGGCTCTTCCTCATGTCCTTGCCTCTTTTAGCAATTTCAAGGAAGAGAAAAATCAATCTATTTTATCAGGTAAGACAAAAATTGGGCAAAACTAAGGCCAATTGGGTTCAAGTCAGATTTTCATTACCTATAATAAATATTTCCCAAAAAAGGAGAGGAATAGAGAATTTCTTTATTTTGCTATCTTATATCAAAACCAATCTCACTTTAAGGGAAGAATTACTATTTCATTAAACCTCCACTTATACACGACATATTTTTGTGTTCAGTCAGGCCCTTTAATCATACAAGCCACAACAATCAACCTGAACAAAGCAAAGCACAAAGGCAAGTCCTACATATTTTCACAAGTTCCGATTTCAATACAGATATTACTCTAAAATGACATCAAGGCACGCTTCATTTATCAGAATCTGGAATGGTCCATGAAATAATTCTTGCTGGAAGAAAAGCGAGCTGCTCTCAGCATGCTCCATCTAAATCCAGTGACAGATGAGAAGGAGGATTCAAGGGGCCCCCAAGTGACAGCAGTGTGTACTGAAGGGCGAGGCAGCACCCTAGCCGAGCCCCTGAAAGTCAGCAGACTGACTCAAGAGACATTCCCATCACACTTTCAATTAACAACGAAGCTTTCCAGCAGTTTTCCAGACCTTCACACAGCCCTTGCAGCCTGTGCTGGCCATGCAGGGGCACAGAGGCACAGCATCACCATCTCTCATTTCATGGCCAGGCAGAAGAATCAGGGCAGAGAGGCCACCACTGAATCCCAATTCACTTGGATGATGGCACCTGGACTTTGAGCCCCCCTTACTGCCTATTTGATACTTACTTTGCTCCAGTGCAGTGGGTGGGAAATTACTCCTAGCAGCCTTGATCAGAATACATTTGGACTTGCGATAGCACAGGAAGAGGTAGAGCACCAAAACGCCACAGAGCTAAATTGCCATCTCACTTTATGCACACTCTCCCAGTCTCATCTGTACCTTCAAAAGCACCATTCACATCCTGTTAGGATGTTATAATCAATCCATGGTGCAAATTACCCATCTCTGCATCTGTCAACCACTATATTTCACATTTATTACAGCTTTTAATTAATCATCTCTTGATAGCTAAACATAGCACTATCAACCTCGATGTCAGTTCCCAGCAGGAGTTTCAAGTAAACAGCAAGGTTCTCTGGACTCAGTGGATCTTCCTACCAATATTATAGCCAATTTTCCACTCCTCTCATCCATCTTCCTAATACTGAGGTAAGCCATTAATAATCCTGGGTAATATATTTTAACAGCAGACAAGTGCTACCTTTATTTGCAGCATGAAAGGAACCCTGGGGTGGTATAAATATTTATATGCTTATAGGAATGAAACAGCTGGAAGTCCTTGCTTAGCGGGCCTCAACTTGTGAGTTACACTTTGCATGAGCAGGAATATGACCCCCTGAATTAGCACAGAGGAAGAAGGAAGCAGAAGGAACCTATGGCATTGCTGAAACAGCCACAGTGGGCTGGCTTCCTTACGGGAGACATTAGTTTTCTGGGTTATTTGCAATTGGCAGGGAAGAACCCAATCTCGGGCCAAAGCAACTGGTAACTTTGGTATCAGGGATATTTCTGTGTTCCTTGAATTCCTGAGTTTGGCCTTTTAATTAATTAAAAGGGGATCCAACACCCAGAATGCACTGCCTCCTCTCTTCCTGTGAGAAATCTCCACTGTTAGAAATAGAAATTAAAAGCTGCTCTACTTTTCAAGAGCTTTCTAACAGAAAAAAAAAATAGTATGGTCTGCTACAGACAGTATATTCAGAAGCCTGCTTCACTGAAAAGAAAACCCATTTTCATATAATTTCTCCAGGACAGGACAACTGTGCAAAGATTAATTTCTGTATCTAAGTTACCCATTACTGAAGTGCCTGTTATGTTGGAACATCCCTAACCAGCAATGCAAACTATGCACTTCCCAATGACAGAACTTTTGTTCTACATCTCTTCACCTACTTTCTTTAAAAAGGGATCAGACACAGAGCTACCCCAGCCAATATCAGATCCAGACAGATTCACACACTGCCAGTTTCAGTGGGTAAAAAAGTAATACAGGAACTAAGAGATAACCTATAAGGCACTTATAAACTTAATAGATCATGGAAAATCCAGTGCACAGACAGATTTTCCTGGTGCCAAAGAACCAAGCAAAGGCAAAGAGAATCTTCTTTGGGCAACATGCAGCAAAGCAAACTTTACACAGGCTATCTGCTTCAAAATCGCATTAAATAACAAAGAAATTGCCTCTTCTAGAAGTTATGGAGGGCAGGAACATTTTGTTTTCCTAGCATAACTTGGTACAACTGACTCAACACAATCAGATAATGTCAATCACTTCTGCCTCTATGTCTTTTGATGCTGGTGCCAGGTCATGCCCTTGAGAGGTACGGGAAAAAGCATACCTAGAGTATTCCCAGGGCTGTTTGTGTTCTGGAGAGGAGACCACTCCCCTCCAATGAATCTAAAGAGCTTCCCTGTGCACACAGGACTATATCCATGTAAGCAGTGTGAAACACAAGAGCAGAGTTAGGAAGTGGGGTCAGAAGAGCAAGTCTAGAGAAGCTTCCACTGCCATGTAGGGAAAGTGCTCAGATTGGTGACAGAGCCTGACAAAAGCCACAAAATAACAAGATCCTAATTTCCAAAGACTGACTGTTTTGCTGGGCAGGTGTCTTTTTGCTTGGATATTATAGTATCTCTGGTACATACTATCCATGCAAAAGAAGAATTACAGGAACATGAAAAAAACAGAAAAGTCAAATCAAAAAACTGAGAAACACTGACTGGTAATCTTTGTATCATCTTTTGTATTATCTAATGTACTTCATCTGAATAAAACACTTTTTTGTTTTGTTTTGTTTTGTTTGGGGTTTTTTTGTTGGTTTCTTTTTACTCTGTCCTGCTCTGTCCCTACAGCTCATCCTTGTTCAGCGTAGGTTGAGACCTAACATTGACACTGGGTCCAAGCTAAGACAAAAGGCCTTTGCAGTGTGGCACTGAGGTTCCCAAACCTGCCCACTGAGAACTAGGTTGGACATACCAAAAGTGACAGAGTTAACTCTCCATCCTGGCTCATTACATCCTACAGGCACATTCTAATTATAACAGCCAGGAGATGCAGCTGTACAGAAAACCCTTCACAGCTCAAGCTGAAGCATGCTTGGAGCTTCCAGAACCTTCAAATATTAACCTCCAGAGCTCTAGAAACTCTTTACAGAGCTTGTATAAACTGCATTTTTTGGCCTCTAACTCAGGTCATATTTGGTCAAATATTTATGAAGATGGCAAAAACACCCCAAAGGGATTTCAGATCCCAACTCAGAATAATAAGGGCAAAAGAGTTTTTCAGAGAACTACTGCCAATTTTTTGTTTGTTTGTTTTTGTTTTTTTAACATAGCAAAACAGTATTTACCCCTAACTTCACTCTTAGCTGCTTCTGAACAATGCCAGCTGCATTTTTTCATATGGAATTACATAGGCAGATGCAGACACCTTTCAGAATAAACAGAAAATATGCAACAACTCCTAGAAGTAATGGAAAATGAAGTCTTACAATGTGAGACATTTGCTAGTGCTAATAATAGACAATGAGGTGAGTCCTGGCTATAAAATATAGGCACATCTATACTGCAAACATAAAGGAAAGGAAAAAAAAAAAGAAACACAATGAAACATATTCTATTAACAGATCTAAGATACGCTTTCAGACAGCTTCTATCAAGACTAAAGATGATCACCTTCTTACACTTCACTGTGTTTCTCCCTGGAATCTGCTATTGTGGAAACTGCAGAATTAGGTCTAAAGTCACCAAAGTACAAACATGTACAAAAATTTATCTATTCTTCACAGGCTCTTCCCTTCATTTGACAAAAAAATGGAAGCGAACAGATCACAATTTATGTGAAGGTGGATGACAATATCTCTGATCTCTGTGGATAATCCATCCCAGAATATGTTACTGCATTTCACAGAGTTTCAAAAGGGATCAAAATCTGTATTAAGATGTTTGATTCACTTGCAGCTACCACAGGAGAAAAACTTTCAAAGTCACCAGTTCAGCTCAACCCCACTATATAAGGAGGAGACCAGTATTTATTCTGCAGTGGTTACCCTCTCTTTATTTTAGAAAGATGAAAATAAAAAAATAGTTACTATTGTACCTCAACTAAAAATATCAAAAGATGAAACATTTTCAATAGGACTGCCTGTTTTGTATTTGCAAGATCACCACTTTTTCCAAATATCAAGGGGAAAATTACCTTACAGGACTACAAGACCATCAACAGAAGTTTGTCATATGGCACTTCTTAAGTTTAAAGAAAATGTTACATAAGGCTGTGTTGTTTCATTTCATTACAAAACACAGCTCATAGGATATACATATTGCATTTTATTATTTTTTCTGACGTCATGATCTTTTCCCCAGTTCTCTGTACTCTAATATTTTTGCTTTCAGCTGCAGTTAAATCCTTTCATGAAATAGCTAATCACAGTATACTGGCAGAAATCGATTAATGACATTAAAATGCCTCACACAGTGACTTTGTTTTGGCTCTCAGTGACTTCTGACCAGTCTGTAAAACCATAAAACACTCTAAATATTTGACCACAACCTCCCTTCAGGAAAAACCACCCAGGCATTGTACCAAAACCTTCCTAGTGGTCTCACACTATCAGTCTCGCAGATGTGCAACAACAACATTCGGCTTAACACAAGCTCCTCTGAATTTATCAGCTACACAAATGGTGATAAAATGGGTACGAGCCACAACATGGGGAAAAAAAAAATAAAAATCCTTTGTTGCTGAAGCCAGTTTTGAATACTGTGTCTGATAATGCACAGAACAAGCCCTTTTAGAAAAACTGTTGGTGCTGTCATCTGCATACTGAGCATCCGCAGCAAAGGCAACGTTAATAACGAGTTATCCTTGTAGAGGGGTCAAAAGGACAGTGCTGGTAAGACAGAGATGACAGACAACAGGCATCAGGGAAAAGATTAATATCCCTACACAGTCATACATCAAGGAACACAATTTTTGCCTGTAATCCCAAAACTGCTGAGAGTAGGATTATTTCTGCTTTCTCTATTACTAAGAAGAAAGAAACCGCTCATGGGAATTGGGCACTGCTAAATGCAAGTCTTTATGTGAGCCGAAGGGCTACAGTCAGGTCCTAAGGGAAAAAAACCCCAAAAACCCAGCTGCATGACGTTCCCAAGCAGTGGTCCAACTACAAGCAGGGTGGGGGATTCCTTGTTCAAGCCACTTGAAAATATGAAAAAAGTTTGTGTGGTTAAAGAAAGGCAAAAGAAGTGAAAAAAGAAGAACTTCATGAAGCTCATCACAGAATTGTTTATGTTGGAATAGACAACATAAGAGGAAGTCCAGCCAGAACCACCAGAAGGTTCACAGTTAAAAAGAAAAAAAAAAACACTTAATATTCTTTGGAAAATAACAGAAGCATAAAATCCATGACTGACAACACGAATCCTGGTGTACACTTCCCTGTGGCACACTCTGATGGTGCTGAGCTGCAATACAGCTGCAGATACTGTTTGGATGTGCAAGAATGAAGTGTCCTAAATGGAGACCAAATTGTTTGTACCCCTGGCTGGCCCCCAATTTCCTCTAAATATATTTAAGGTGAGAACACTTTAAGGATTGGGTTTTAATGAACCTCTAACACAGGAAAAAGGGCACACTTTCTAAAATAATATGAAAAAAAAAAACATTACTGGTGTCACAACCACTGAAGTGATGTTATCATAACCTTAGCACTCCACAACTCTTTGTCAATTAATGAGAAATGTCTTCTCACAACAACTGAAGGCTATACATTTCAGTTTTCCCTTTCTTGGAGCCTACACTCTTCATAGCTGTTAGTGGGTAAGTTTGACAGCCTGACAGAGAGCTACCACCTTGGAAAGGACAACACAGGAGACCTCTCTGCAACCATAGAAAAGCAGAGGGGAAAAAAGAAAGGGGAAGGGAGTGAAGAGAGGCAAAAGATGGGATGATGGTATTTATATTGCTGTCATTCTCTCACAGCTGGCAGGACAGCATTTACTTGAAAAAATGTCAGTATATGGAAGAATTGCAGGCTTAGAGCATCTAAATTTGTAGAAAAACCTGCACCACACCAGGGCAAATTAACATGACTGTAGAACAAAAAGGGAAGATGCCAAACATCCCTTCCAGCGCCCTTGCAATTAATGGGGTGGGGTATGGAGCTGTTGGAAATTTCCCAGTTAAACTTTTCACTGAAAAAATATTAATTCAGTACAACTGAAACTGTGCCAGAACATGTCAGTTTGAACAGAAAATACCCAGCCAAGCTTCCCCCACTGCCTGCACACACTGCCCACCCCAGGCTGGCAGGGCTTCTGCATTCCCTGCCACACAGGAGCTCAACAGGCCTGGAGCTCCAGGTCCCAAGGTAAGTGTCAGGAAAATTCAATTTGCATTTCTGTCCTAAGACAGTTTCACAACTGTATTATTTTCACCAGAATCAAAACTGTTTTCCTCCCCAAAATGTAAAGTTTCCTTCAGGACAAAAATGGGCAGGGCAGGGCAGGGCAGGGCAGGGCAGGGCAGGGCAGGGCAGGGCAGGGCAGGGCAGGGCAGGGCAGGGCAGGGCAGGGAAGGGAAGGGCAGGGAAGGGAAGGGAAGGGCAGGGCAGGGCAGGGCAGGGCAGGGCAGGGCAGGGCAGGGCAGGGCAGGGCAGGGCAGGGCAGGGCAGGGCAGGGCAGGGCAGGGCAGGGCAGGGCAGGGCAGGGCAGGGCAGGGCAGGGCAGGGCAGGGCAGGGCAGGGCAGGGCAGGGCAGGGCAGGGCAGGGCAGGGCAGGGCAGGGCAGGGCAGGGCAGGGCAGGGCAGGGCAGGGCAGGGCAGGGCAGGGCAGGGCAGGGCAGGGCAGGGCAGGGCAGGGCAGGGCAGGGCAGGGCAGGGCAGGGCAGGGCAGGGCAGGGCAGGGCAGGGCAGGGCAGGGCAGGGCAGGGCAGGGCAGGGCAGGGCAGGGCAGGGCAGGGCAGGGCAGGGCAGGGCAGGGCAGGGCAGGGCAGGGCAGGGCAGGGCAGGGCAGGGCAGGGCAGGGCAGGGCAGGGCAGGGCAGGGCAGGGCAGGGCAGGGCAGGGCAGGGCAGGGCAGGGCAGGGCAGGGCAGGGCAGGGCAGGGCAGGGCAGGGCAGGGCAGGGCAGGGCAGGGCAGGGCAGGGCAGGGCAGGGCAGGGCAGGGCAGGGCAGGGCAGGGCAGGGCAGGGCAGGGCAGGGCAGGGCAGGGCAGGGCAGGGCAGGGCAGGGCAGGGCAGGGCAGGGCAGGGCAGGGCAGGGCAGGGCAGGGCAGGGCAGGGCAGGGCAGGGCAGGGCAGGGCAGGGCAGGGCAGGGCAGGGCAGGGCAGGGCAGGGCAGGGCAGGGCAGGGCAGGGCAGGGCAGGGCAGGGCAGGGCAGGGCAGGGCAGGGCAGGGCAGGGCAGGGCAGGGCAGGGCAGGGCAGGGCAGGGCAGGGCAGGGCAGGGCAGGGCAGGGCAGGGCAGGGCAGGGCAGGGCAGGGCAGGGCAGGGCAGGGCAGGGCAGGGCAGGGCAGGGCAGGGCAGGGCAGGGCAGGGCAGGGCAGGGCAGGGCAGGGCAGGGCAGGGAAGGGCAGGGCAGGGCAGGGCAGGGCAGGGCAGGGCAGGGCAGGGCAGGGCAGGGCAGGGCAGGGCAGGGCAGGGCAGGGCAGGGCAGGGCAGGGCAGGGCAGGGAAGGGAAGGGAAGGGAAGGGAAGGGAAGGGAAGGGAAGGGAAGGGAAGGGAAGGGAAGGGAAGGGAAGGGAAGGGAAGGGAAGGGAAGGGAAGGGAAGGGAAGGGAAGGGAAGGGAAGGGAAGGGAAGGGAAGGGAAGGGAAGGGAAGGGAAGGGAAGGGAAGGGAAGGGAAGGGAAGGGAAGGGAAGGGAAGGGAAGGGAAGGGAAGGGAAGGGAAGGGAAGGGAAGGGAAGGGAAGGGAAGGGAAGGGAAGGGAAGGGAAGGGAAGGGAAGGGAAGGGAAGGGAAGGGAAGGGAAGGGAAGGGAAGGGAAGGGAAGGGAAGGGAAGGGAAGGGAAGGGAAGGGAAGGGAAGGGAAGGGAAGGGAAGGGAAGGGAAGGGAAGGGAAGGGAAGGGAAGGGAAGGGAAGGGAAGGGAAGGGAAGGGAAGGGAAGGGAAGGGAAGGGAAGGGAAGGGAAGGGAAGGGAAGGGAAGGGAAGGGAAGGGAAGGGAAGGGAAGGGAAGGGAAGGGAAGGGAAGGGAAGGGAAGGGAAGGGAAGGGAAGGGAAGGGAAGGGAAGGGAAGGGAAGGGAAGGGAAGGGAAGGGAAGGGAAGGGAAGGGAAGGGAAGGGAAGGGAAGGGAAGGGAAGGGAAGGGAAGGGAAGGGAAGGGAAGGGAAGGGAAGGGAAGGGAAGGGAAGGGAAGGGAAGGGAAGGGGACACTAGAACAGTGTCCTCCAGTGATGGCAGTGGCAGTGGTTCAAGCCTTAGTTGCAGTGAAGAGCGTGAGGGAAATGATATAAAAACTGCAGGATTTATGTTTCAGCCAGGAAGCAGGGAGGAGTGCCAAAGCTTTAAGGAGGACTGCAGATTTAACCTAGGACTGATAACACATACTAGTCTTTTCATATGGTTCAGGGAAAGAAAAAAGGTCTGTGTAGATACATAGAAATTATACTGGAGAATAATCCGAACATCAGACAGGTGAAATTCTAGAAATTACTGGAATATGAGGGGAAATAGTTAACAATTTGATTAACATCTAACAGGGCTGAAACTTGACTTCTCTGGCAGCCCCCATACAGCTTTCACTGAAGAATGAGAACTGCAGAACAGAGCTCACTAACATCAGTAGATTTAATTTATTAATGTAGACTAATATTCACCTTGGTAAGGACACGTGTACACAGGCCTTACAACCTTTATAATGGAAGCAGAGATAAATAAGGTCTCCTGAAGGAATGGAAGAGAGATGGCAGTAAATATATGACACTGTCAGCCTTATATTGCTCAAATTACCAGTTCTGAACACATACAACTTATAAGTCAAACAGACAAGACCGATGATGCCTTTCTTTGTCTTTCACTCCAATTTATACTAGGTGTGTAGCAAGATATTATTTTTAAAAACTCACTTATCCTCTTGCTGTCTCTTAGAGAAACCTTTGTCTCTTGACTTATGTCCATAATGCCTCTTAGTGCTGCCAATGCCATCACTCCAATAAAAATAAAATTAAATTAAATTTCTACTCCCATTATAAGCCACAATTCCAAACTAGGATGGTTAAAACTTGCCTATTGCTGCTCATTACACTTATCACTGTAGGGCATAGATCTTTTTGTGGAAGTGTTATGCTCAAGGAAGGATGCAGATAATTTTCAAAAAAGAGTACTCGGAGAAGGTGAGGAGCTGGTTCTGACCTCATAAAAGGTTTAAGAAAAAAGGTTCTCTAAAACTGACAATAGTATATAAGGCTCAAGCTCATTCTCAAGAACTCCAGAATCAAACTCATTCAAATGCACTGACATTTAACCACAAGTGTGGAAAAGCACTGAGTAAAACCTAATGTTTAAAATCAAAACAATTTATTTAACTTCCAGATCAATAGCAGTCATCATAAAGTAGAACTTATATCCTGTGGTTTGGTGGTTGTTTTCAACTAAGTTAGACGTAATACAGTGATTTCTTTTGAGGAAAGCATGAATCACAATGGCTACAATTTTCTTGGGCTGGGATGACAGTTCTAATTCTCTCCAAAATAGCCTGAAATCACCAGCCTTTTTACTAATACTTTCTAATGGTTCTTTTCTTGTTAATTAATTCATGAATCTCAATTATTCAAACATAGATAAGCCACTAATCACTCACAGACTTGATAACAAGTCCTAAGTAGACAGAAATGTGTAGAGCATGCAATAAAGTGGCCAAAAAAAAAAAAAAAAAGAAAGGGGAGTTAGAAGGAAAAATAAAACTCACTCCTTCCACCTAATAGCAGGAGATTTGATTCTGCAACACATTATTATGATGGATAAAATGCTCACTGAGGTCAATAGTAACTACAGAAATGAGAAAAATCAGGCTGCTTCTATATAGAATGCTTTTTTTCTAATGTTACATGCACAGGAGAAAATTAAAAGATCCATTTCTTTTGTTCATTTTGGTACAATGTTTGTTGTCCACATTTAGCAAAAGGAAAACATAAAAGAATAAGGGAGGTGGGAAAGAGCAGGTTAACAGTCAACTCTTATCAGCAATAATTAATTCAGAACTGGAGGTTATAGCACTCAAGAAATAAAGAAATTTTATTGCAGGATTAAAACAAGGAAAAAGAAGAAGAGTGCTCTCTTGCATACCTATATAAAGAAAAATGCTATAAAATTATTAAATTAGTTTTCATGTATTGAAGAAAAGCAGCGTCCCAAACAATACAAATTAAAAAAAGTGTGATACCACATTATGAAGCAACATTTTATATTTTTTTATATTTTATGATTTTAAATAATCACATATTAATTTACTCTTATTTTGTGCCTGATGGAATCATGTACCTGCTTGTTACATGCCTACATGCTCTAAATTTATTTCAGTAGGAGTGTTGGGAGTCTCCTCTCTGCTTTCTTTAGATAACACAGTCATGCCCAACTTTAGAAGGGAGCTAAGTTAGTTATACCAAGGGCAACCTCAACATTTATTCAAGTTATGGAATGAAAAAAACATTGTTACCATGGCAACTAGTAAATCACATTGTATCTGCAATGAGATGCAAGGCATCTTGAGTAAACACTCATCTGCCTCCTTGTGTGACCTCCTCCGCAGGGAATGGGTCCTTTGGGGAGGAACACGTGCAGAACTGTGGCACAGTCCAGATTTTACTGTCTCTTCTGCAAGAAGCTGACAGAAGTAATCCAAAGTGTTATTTTTGCATGGGAAGATTTAACCAGATCTATCGTTAGAATAGGAAGAAATAGTGGGGAAAAACATCAAATATTGAATGTTTTCCTGGGATTTGCTACAGTCAAGACCACGAAACCTCACAATGACAGTGTAGCTCAAACTCCTGTTGTACCCCCTGCACCAGAAGACCATTCACAACAGCACTGGAAAGAGAAGCCTTCCTGCCAGCATGGAGGCTGCTAGACATGCAGCAGCACATCGTGCTGGCGCTGGAGCTGTTACCCCTCCAGCCATCTGCTCCACCCTTCTGAGGGATGTTACCACCTCCAAAACACAGACATCTGATCTACCCTTAACCAGGCTGCTGCATGTTTTGCCAGGCTCTGATATTATCAGCACCTAACATACCAGCTCTTCTTCCCTTCTCCACATGGTAGGGGACAACTGTCTTCAGAACAACCCCTCAAACCACTGAAGGGTTGCTCTAGTGACAGTCCCATCCATAAAGTCTCAGCCCATCCATCAGCCACTGTACTTCCCTGCTGCCCTTTTCTAGCTCTTTTTCAGCCACTACCATGCCTACATAAGGCTCCTTCTCTCTTCCATTACATTCACCATGAGGAGCAGCATTGACACCAGGTTCCCAAATAATCTCCCTTGGGTCACTCCCCTTCTCCTTTCTTGAAGTGTCTCCTCCTGAGCAAGCTGGTGTTACCTACAGGGAGAGAGTGACACTCCATGGTGCCACTTATCAGCTTCTGATATCATACTGTATGCACAGTGATTTCTTCAGCCAACAAAGGCTGCAGTGAGGGCTGCATTGTTCACTGACATATACTGTCTGATCCCATTCTTCTTCTCTCATCACATCCCATTACTTTCAGACTGCACACTACAGACTACTTAGACACTGCCAACAACTATTATGCCACCCAAAGAATACTGAAACTCTCACATATCTTGGATCCTGGCTTCCCTTCCCCTCTTTCTAGTTTTGATTCCTTCCTGACCATCCTAGCTTTCTACAGCTACATCCTTTTCATGTATAACTGTGAGATCTCATCTAACCAACTTCTTTCTCTTTGCTCAGGATATTATTTTTATGCTATATATCTCATAATTTCACCTTCTCTCATAAATCCTCCCAGAAATTACTTCTTAAACCTGTTTACCTCACCATTGCTGAGTTCTTCCTTCCCAAGTGGTTGGCCATTTGTTATTTGACCTGAACTTTGATAGATAAGGAGATGCTGTGAGTGAAGAAGACACACAGTCTGGAATTCACCATCTATCACAGAGAATCTGAGTAACAGAAAGACAAAATGAGATGTATGAACAGATGACCAGGTCTTAACTCCCTAATAGAACCCTGTGGAGAGGGTTACAATATCCAAGTACTCCAGGGAAATAACTAATGATCCTTTCTTCAGTGCAGTCATGTTTCAAGAAGCAATTGCATGAGTTACTAAGTGCTTGAGACTACCTCAGTAATTGCAATGATTTATTTTATGCATCATCACAACTACAGCACTAGGTCAGGAGGACATGTGCCTTATGGATGCCTTGAATTTTAACACAGGCACTGGAGGCAATCAGAAACACAGAGACCACCGCGTAGGGTAGGGGAAACACACAGTCTTCAAAATCCTATCTAAAACATTAGGTTTCTGTTAAATTTTTAATAAAATTAATTATATTTTCGGTTTACCCTAAACAGAAGTTGCTTACATTTTCTTCTGCTCCCTAAAATGCAAATGATCACAATCTAATGTTCCTAAAATACATTAGGATTTTTTTTCACTGTAAATAATGAATGTGCAGTTTTCCAGTGTAATTACCCACTCAGTAAAAACAAAGAATGAAAGCATAAGCCTCTTGTCTCTGTCTTATACCTCTGTTTATTCCAGATGAAACTGTCCCTGTGCAAATAAAGCATGTTTCTTCACCTACCCTTTGTCTGTACTGGTGCATTGGCTGCCTGCTGGCAACCAGCAAAGAGATTTGGGATGAGACTTGGGCTCATGAGCATTTACCTGACATGGGAATTATGATCTCTACACACAGCTACTCACCTCACCTATCAAAAGGAGGCTGACCCAAGGATATTTTGTGAGGTCACCCATCCACGGTGCAGGAGACTATGTTTGTGCAGCTTCAGAAAGGATTTGTTAGCAGCTTCCTGGGCACCTCCATCCTCCTGCCATTACTTAAACTCCTTTCTACAGTCACCTTTCCTTTTAGCTATGTAAGGCTTCACTGGCACAAAAGGACATTGTTAGGATAACGATAAGTTAAAGTGTTGTCATCACCAAAACTTTCAGGCTGTTTGAAGATCTTGAAGACAATTTCTCTCCACCCCCATAAACTTCAAGCCATTCCCCTACGATAACTCAAGAAAAAGCACTGCTAACCTTCAGCACTGTTTTTCCAATTACTATGTTTCAAGGTTAGCAGTGTAAAAACACTAAACCAACCCAGTTCTCAAGGTCAAAATAAAAAATGCAGCAATAATATTCCACAGTAACTTTGAATCATTTGGTATTCAGGACACATTCTTTCTGAATATCAAATCACAAAATCATTGCCAATTCATCAGATTTTAAGCTTTAGCTTATTAAACATGAGACTATGCTAAAAATAAAATGCAGGTTTTCATTTATCTTATTAAAATGCTTCTGTACAGCATGATCTAAGTCTCTAATTATCTATATCTCTATACTATCTCAATTGTTATTTCAATATAAGCAAATTCATAACGATGCATTTTAATGGAAAATATTCATATACTAAAAAGTGGTAAAGCATTAGAATCAAAAAGTTGAATGTCAAGATGCCAAAAATGAAAATGTTTCTCTACATTGTGTCTGCCAGGAAAGCAAGAGCTCACATGACATTTGGCAGTGATTTCCCATGATGAAGCAACTCTTTGGTGCTTTCATTTCCATAAAAGCTCTAGTCTATTTAGAGGTAGCTCCCAGCTCCTTGCCCTTAACAAGGCAATACAGATAAAGTTCATTAAATATATTGTCTAAGGTAGGAAAGTGAAGAAGTTTTGCTGTAGCAAGCACTTAACCGGTGCATGGAAAAAAAAAAGTAAAAGAATTGGAACAAATTATTTCTTAAAAAAGCAAAGGTGAGATGGACATATTTGTATTGCATGTTCTGCTGTGTTCACGAAATTGCCCAAATGAAGAATCTCTGGATGGGATATATTATTAGATGCTAATCAATAGGATTTTTTTTTCAAGCAGGCTGGGCATCCAACTATTTGATGCAGACCTTTTCCACACACAAGAGCACTGGAATACCAGAAACTGCAGTATTAATGAATAACAAGGAAGATTGCAATGCCTATTATTTTAGAGCTAATTTTGACAAGATAATGGTCAAGCAACTTTTACAGCTTTTTAATACTTCTGCTAGAATGGTGAATTTTTGTTCCTTCTGACAGCAGGTAAGACATGAATTTCAACCATACTTAAATGAGTAAATTGCTATTTGTTTTACTGTTTTTATTCTTAGGACATCCTTAATACATATTGAACATCACACAGATAAAAAACTAATAGCATTTTAAAACAACAGTCATTGCATGATTTACTGTATAGCTTTTGTCTAATGCAAATATTTACTATTTACATGTCACTGCAATGAAAACAGTATGTGTCAATTGATTAACCAGCAAAAATATTAGACAGAACTGGAGAGCATTGCTACAGCAGCTGCAAAAGAAAGTGGTGCGCTGAAACTGTAGCCTTTTTGCCTACATAGAACAAAAAAACAAGTTTTGCTCCAGGGAAGAGACAGTCATAACTGCAGATATACATATGTGTGTCTGTGTGACAGCTGAAGGTGGGAGAGTGAGAACAGAAGAGTTACAGGGAGCATACGGGCACCCAGTGCAAGAGCAGCAGCTCTGCTCTGCAGGTGGCTGTGGATCCCACACAAATCAGCACACATACCCACAGCTCTGTTGGAAAATTGGAACACATTCCCCCAGTTCCTGCATACCTTCCTACAAAGAAGTGTCTAAAATGAAGTAAGAAAGGCAGATCTTTAGGGGTCCCTGGAAATTAAAGCTATAGCTGACACACTGAAAAAAAAATAATTTATAGGGTCTATTTTTAAGAAAGTACCGGATTTGAGTACCTCACGTTAAAAATCTGCCACCTGAAGCAAGTTTCAGGTGGTTCAAGTGTTCAGACTTAAAAAGGGTATCAGCTTCAACCTATCTATAGTATCACTCAGCCACTCAGTGCATCCCAACTATTTGAACACCCCTTCTGATGACCAAGACTCAGATTTTAATCAGAAGAACTGAAAAAGATATTGAAACTTTTCAGAATCTGCTAGATAAAAACCTGATGCAATCTGAATAGAGGAAGAAGAGGAGAGGACTGTCAGAACAGATGGGGCACCAGGAGAAAGCAGCTTCTTTATGTTAACAACTGAAAGTGTGTGTTTAAATGTCTGGTTCATTCTACAGTGTGAAAAAGGGTTCCATAAGCAGTCTCACTCATAAGTAAGATATTATCTTTGCATTTAGCAAGGTATGCAGTTTGTTTTATGAATAAATATGCACAGCACATGCACACGTAGGCAGGTGTGTCTACATAAGGAGAACTGGGGAACCATGAGCACTGCAAATTCCTTGGTGGAGAAGGATTCTGCCATGTCCTTGGTGAAATCCTGAGAAAGGTCCCAGATGCAGGAGGCCATCACCTGCAGTGTGCAGGATTTGACAGCTTCCCAGTGTGGCACTGGGCACTGCTCAAACTCTGTTGGAAAAATCTTGCGATGGCAACCATGAAGCACGTAGGAAAATCTTACCTAGGCCTAATTTACTTCTGTCTCTGTGGGAAATAGGAGTAAGGAACTCACTGTAAATAGAGTTCTGCTTAGAAGCCACACACTTCTTTTATATAAGTTCATCAAAATCCAAGAAGCCAAAAAGAAATCAATATGGCCCAATGATTAGCTCAATACAGGTACTGCATAGAGACTGAGAATTTATTTAGACAGACTGAATTAATGTGTGGATTCCACTAAAAAGATTCAGGTTTCTCACCTGACGAGACAAAGCCAGAGTGTCAGTACACTTCCAGCTATTTGCCATTCACACAAGGAAGACCAGGACTGAATGTACCTGTTTTTTAGCTCAAAGCCTGAACAATCAGGCTTTGCATATGAGAACTGAAATTCTGGCAACTTTAGTCAGCTCTGATTAGTGTCTTCTCTGACCCTGACCACATCCAGTCTCTATTAACTTGCTAAATATGGCCAAACAGCATATATTACAAACAGTAAGTCGATTTAACAGTTGTATTTGTATCCACAGATGTGTTTTAAACATTCCTGTGGTGAATAATCCCCTACTTGCAATGTAAAAGTATTTTGTAAAAAGGCCTAAACTGATGCTGTATTCATTAAACAAATATTATTAGTACCTCTAAAAAGAGGAGAGGCACTGTGGTATTGCAACTAAACCAAAAAGGTGATGCACATTTTCATTCTGTGCTTGTCTCCTACTCTGCCAAAAAGAGCAAGCCTGTCTTTGTTCCTCCCAGCACCAGACTAAGTAGGAATGCTGCTGCTGATTGTAACACACAGGTCTACCCCCCTCACCTCCCAGGGGAAATGGTGATGAAATGAGGGATGGTGCTCTCAGTCCAGCCACTCCAAGTGCGAAAGCAGCATCAGCCAGGCTGGCAGGGGACAGGGCTGATGCACAGCAGCCAACAAAAGCATGTGAGCTGTAGGCTCTTCCCTTGATCAAACAGGGCCGTGTAGCTCAGCATCACCCCCTGTTCAGGGCTTACACTTGTTCAGAGCCTGGAAATCCATCTAAGATTTGATCTTCAACAAGCTGTTAAAGGAATTACCAGCTCTTCCTGAGTTAGGTCATCCTATTATTCTATTATTTTCCCAGTCATCAAAAGAGGCTGAAGTACTTTTTCCTGCAACCAGCAACTGCTGCCGCTCCCACACGTCAGAGCCTTCCCCGCTCGGATGCTTGCATTCCAGGCAGTGACAAAAAGGGCTGGGAACTGCCTGCCTCACGCTATCAGAAAATATATTCGAGGAAGGCTGCAAGGTCATTGCTAATTTCAAACCCTGTTTCATGTTTCCACATGAAACACCTAATTAAAACTTTTCACTGGGTAGTTAAAATGAAATCCGTGCACATGCACTTGAGACCTCATTTTCATGTGCTGCGAATTAGAATACAGGAGGTGCTGCACACAGCGGTAGGAACACTAATCGAGGAAGGAGAGGGGAATACCTGCTTTGATTTAGAGGGAGATAGTCAGCAAAAATACCACTAATCGCCTGGGTTTTCATTCCTTTGCTCTTTGAGCTGCCACACAGAACCAAGAAAAATGGATGCAAGTGGTACCAAATCAGCGTTCTCCACAGGCGGCCGTGTGTCAAGCACATCTTGCAAAATGCCACCACCCTCCATGGCTACAGTGTGACAAAAGCTTTTGACTCTACAGGCTATATCCTGCTCTCACCAAAAAGTATCTATTAACATCAGCAGGGGCTGAATTAAACTTTAAAATACAGGCACAGTGAGTGACAGAATGGCCATAGCAAAAGGACAGGTTTGGAGGGAGATTTTAGGGAGGTTTCATTATTAAAATAAATAAATACTGGGGGGGAAAAAAAAGGAGCCTGCAAAAAATACAAGGCCAAAATGTCCTTACGTTCCTGCTGTGTATGTGGCTTCAACAAAGAAGGCAGAGACAGCCACTTTACAGCTGCCACTTTTCCAAAAAGTCCTCAGAGCAGATAGCCTGACTGGTCCAGGAGAGGCAGCTGAACATAGGGAAAAGACTGTCTCTGCACTGGCATGCTCCAGGTGGTCTCCGAGCATGCCTGCAGGAAGAGATGCCAACAAATGCTGTCAGGATTTATTCCAGTGAGGTCCTGGCACAGGCCTCATTGACTCCAGAGCATCCTGCCACTGGAATTACACTGACTTTAGCACAGACTCCAGATCTTACTACAGAATTTGTTCAAATGTAGTTTCTATTCAAAACAAACCAAAGTTTGATACGCAGAAATCCGTTCACTTGTTTAAAGACACTCAACAGGCATCTTCCATGTTACTGGCCCAAATCTTCACTTCAATGAAATGGAACGTCCTTCCTGAACTCATTCAGGAGGATAGGAAGAAAAAGAAAGAGAAAAAATGGATACCTGAAGCACTTAATCGTTCCTACACGACTCTGGTCTCTGGGCAGACTACCAAATCTCAGACAACTTCCAAAGAGGAAGCTGTGGTAGGCAGCCAATGGTTTCCAGCTTATCAAAAAGTTTTCCAGTTATCTTGGGTATTTCTTTTCAGCCAGGTCTAGACTGTGAGCCAAAACAAGATGTCCTTGATTGGTTTAAATTCCAACAGAAAGGTCTGGTAACACCATGAATTATTAAAATTTCTGCACCATTGAAAGGTGAAAGACAAAATAACTATTCCTGAAATTCAGAAACTGCTTAAAATTTCTGACCTAAGTTAGCATGGTACATATTCAAAGCATTATCAACCTCTCTTTTTTATCTTCTTGAATTTAGGTAACAAATTCCCTAACTTAACAGAGAGATCCAGACACCTTTTGTTATTCAGAGTTCCCAAAAAAAGGGTGGAAATAAATGTACAGAAGGAGATGGCAGGATATATCCACTATATTATCAGCATAATTGGGAATTTATTGATGTCATGTATCAGGAAAATAAGAGAAAAGAACATTCAGAATGTCATCAAATGTATTTATCACATGGAGAGAGGGACAATTTAAGTCAGAAAACAAAAGAGCAAAAGCTTTGAACTAATAAACTGGCAATTTCTACTTCTCCAAAGGGAGAATATGACAAGATTAATTCTATGTAAGCCTTTGGACAGTCTAGAAACATAAGCAGGTTAGTGGTACAAAATCTAAAGAGAAATCCAGAAGCAGGAGACAGTGACAACCTGCAGATTGCAGCTCTCAGAGAGTTTCTCTAGTTCTTCATGTGGATAAATGGAGTAAGGTCAGGACCAAGGAACCAAGTCTTCAGTCTTGATATCACCAGAACTGTGTAGTCCTGCTGCCCGTGAGAAACAACACTCGTGTTCTTTCCCTGCTCCTGGATGTTGACCCCATTCATCATTCACCCCCTGCAGTGTGCATGTGTGCCTTCATGAAGCCACTTGGTGAAACACAGGATCTAGATTAAAATACTGCCAACCAAAAGAAATGCAAGGACATTTCATTTGACCCAGTCCAGTTTCTGGATTGGGTAAGTCACAAAGCTTTGGGGAATATTAAGGAGGTTGGCTGTGTTTCAGCAGGAGCAGCAGAGTAGCTCTCGCCAGCACAGGTCATCCCTGACACCATATCTCATTCTCACCCCATATCCATGTCCCTGTAACATGAGGGAAACCAATCCAGCTGGAAAATAACCCCACAAGGAAGGTATATTCATTGTATTTTTTAGCTTCATTATTCCTGTCGCTTCACAAAGCAGCACTGCATGGGCCAGCCCAGGGCTGGGGGCAAGCATTTGGGGCAGCACATACCCAGAGGCTGTGTAGGGACTGCAAATGTTTGGTCTCACCTCAGCTATGCTCACAATTTGAAAAAAAAGTTCACCCTGGCTGTCAACACTTCAACCCACTTCCAGCTTCCTTGGGATCCTTGAACCACGTCTCAAAGATCCCAAAGCAATTCCTCAACATTCATTAACCACTGCAGATTTTATGGCACTCTTCAAGGTCCCACATGTTTAAGACCTCATATTGTACCTGGGTAAACAAAGGTGCAGAAAAGTGATGAGATTTGAAGAAGGTTATTTATTAAATAACCAACGGAGTCAAAAATAAAAATTCAAAGTTCTGGCTCCCAGGTTTTAGTCTGCTAAATACCATGTGCCCTTTTTACCCCTTTCAGCACAGGACCTAAGTTATTGTTCCACACAAGAATGAGTCACCATTCCACTCTAAAGAAAGCCCCGAATGCAAAATGTGTATGTGGAATTTCCTCCTATACAAAGTAGTATAATGTTACAGAATAAATCAAAGGGGAGAAAATTAGGCTTTCTTCTCTTTTAAGCACTATGAGCATCTGGAGGAAAGAAAGTATTGTGGGAATATGTAACTTGACTTAAAGGAAAATAGTGAGGTTTCTATTCTATGTGTTCCTATAGTATGCTCACAACATATCATGGGAGCACAAGCATGACTCAAGTGCTCTTTTTATAAGGAGAAGGAACACATAATTTCACCACTCTTTTGCACTCCTGGCATGAGGATATTCTCCAAAACCTTGGCCACATTAAATAGACTCAACAAAAGGAATTGTAAGTCCTCTAAAAAATACTTAGTAAATAAAAATAGTTCTATTATTATTTTTAAAGTGCTGCAAAAGACTGAAACAAGCATGCAGATGATCCCAGTCCTACATCTGAAGAGGAGGAGGATTCTTATCTCTGGCAAACTTCTTCCATTTCAAAAAGATGCCTGTGCCTATTCCATACTGGGAAAAAAAATATATAGCCTAGGACCTGCAGAAGCCTTTTCTTCTCAGTTCTTAGAAGATAAAGAAGATGGCTTATGAAGAACAGGTGATCACCTGGGGCTATGCATTCATTCCAGCAGATGAAAAATTGAGCATCTGGAATAGGACATTCTCTCCAGAATGTGACAGAACTGGATTCAACTCCCTGTTTCCCCTGATTCAGACCAGAGACTTGAACTTCAGGTTACCTCCAGAGTAAACATGTACCTAACCCTTAATTACTTATTCTTACTCAACAAGAAGGTATATACTGACAATCTCATTGATAGATTAATTTTTTTCTTGGCTTATAATTGAAGACTGAATCAAAATTGCAAACTATCATCTCACCTCGGTAGAGCTCTCTGTGCTAGTGCTGGCAGGTCCAAGAGGTATAAAGAGAAACAGCAAACTCCTGTGCTGGCATGCCAAGTCCATTCTGTTTAAATTACTTTAGACATGTATACCACCTCACAGCTATTCAGGCCATGAAAGTTTTTGCAAAACTGTGTTATAGTTGTTATGACCACTTGACCCACAGCTCGGCAAGAGAGGCAGAGCAGCTTCCAAGAGTCAAAAGCAGTAAACCTGTCCCCAAGCTACCCAATAGATCTGTCCCAAACAGAGCAGATACAACAAAAGTGATGGTGTTTTTAAAAAGTAATGCACGGATTTCAGTCACTGACTGTATTCAGACATCATTTGATGTCAATGTTTTAAAGAATATTTTTCCATCAGAGCCCTGATTACTGACCATCAATCCAACAGTACATCATCACGATGCCACAGCTTTGTCAAACTAACAAAAACTGCATTTCTGGACATGTCCTGACATTCATTCTTGTCCCCTTGCAGGCATCCAGCTGGGCACCCTAAAAATACCCCTGGTGTGTCATGGCTGGAATTTCCTTAAGAAATTCCTCAGTCGTGAGTAATCCATACAACCCAAGGCTCTAAATCGTTAATCTTCTGTTGTAAGCCCTCTAACAGCTCCAGCTCAACCACTAACCTGCTTCAACGAGCAAATCATTTGTCTTCCTAATGAGACCACCAATTACAAAAGTTAGTGCCCAGCAAATTAACAGAACTGTTCTTCAAGATCTGTTGTCCTTCTGAAAACATACCTGCCTCATATAATATAGCTCTTTCATCTTGAATGAAGTCACAGAATCAATACACTCAAGCTGTACATACTTGTATTCTTTTAAACAGTACATAATTCTAACTAATATATAGATTAATCTGTAAAAAGATTACAGGGTGGATTTAGGGAATGTTCCCCTTCCTGCTGATGCAGGGAAGTATTGGAAGAGCCTCCTTTAACTTTACTGCCAGTTAGTGAACATCTTATTCAGTTGATCTGACTACAAAAATGATACTATAATCTAAAGAATAGTCTCTCCATTTTCTGAGGTGAAAAGCCCTTTTACAATTTTACTTAAACAATGACACTAGAAACAGACATGATTTTCTTAATTAGTGCAACACTTCATTGAAATAATAACTGGAAATATTGTACAACAAATTTTCACATCTATTATAAAGGCATTATTTGAGTTGTAGTTGACTAAAAGGAATTTCAAAAATTATGGTTTAGTACAAATATGTCTTGAATGCATTCCAAATATATGCTGGAAGGGGAAAAAAAAGCTATGATAAATTACTTCAAATGGCTTTGCACACACAGCTTGCTTTCTATATTATAATTAATGCTAATAATAAGCAAACCTCTCCAAAAAGCAGGCTTGCTCTATAGCTGAATATTTCAATACAGATTTTTCATCTATTTTCTGTCAAAGCAATTTTTTAAGGAAATTAAATATTTAAATTATATAAAAATACAAATATCCAGTTTCACATTTCCCTAGGCTTATGAGTATGATTTGCATGTAATGATGAAATTAGCACTGCAAGCTTGCATAGTTTTTTTACACTACCCCTCATTTGATATTAAAATAATTTCTGTGTGTTTTAGACAATATTTTCATTTTATTTATTTATCAATATTGTAGGAATGCAAAAGCACAGAGAAGAAGCTTAACTGCCTATTTAGAAGCTTATTTAGTTCTATTTACTTTCTACTCATTAGCAAGGCTGAAGTTTTAGGAAACCCAACACATACCGTAGGTTCAGTGCCTTCATTAAGCACCTTATTCTAACACATTAGGAAGTGGGAACAGGGAAAAAAATATCACTGTTAGTTTTTGGTTTTCTCTACAAGGCTGTGAGCACCATTATGGTTAGTGCACTTTGCAAACACTATATTTATCAGAGAAGAAGTTGGCACTGTGTGCTACCAAGGCACAACAGTTCCAATAAAACAATCTAAGCTGGTCACTGTCAGCTTCCAGTGTCAAAATCAATTAAGCAGCTCACATATAACAGAAACTGAGCACAGAACTTTTCAAATTATATCAGCTTTTCAAAGCTCTTTTTTTCATTCAGAAAAAAAAAGATAGCATATCAGACAACTTAAAAAAAAAAAAAAAAAAGCAGTATGGACTTTCTGATTTTGTACAAATCATCTTACAGATATAGATATATATACCCCAATTTTACACCCTCCAAACCACAGCCAGACTAAAGGAATCCCTTCTCCCACCCACTAGTTCCAAACCAAGCTTTCTTCCAGTGAGCCAGCCAGCTGTCACATATATTCCATCTTCCAGACCATCTGCTTTTTCTGAGAAAAAATAATTATATTTCATTTCCTGAACTAGCAACCCAAACCACTCCATGCTTCACCTGTTCCTTGTGGACCACAAACCTCTAACACCACACATCAAAGAACACCTTTAGGTACTTTATCTGCCAAAAAACATCTTGTGCATCCACATGTCATCTATCTTCTTTAAGTGAGTCATTAACTTCTGTCCTCAAACTCAGATGAAGATGGTGACTATTTATTTGAATGACAGGAGAGTTTACCAGTCCTCCTAGTCAACCAGTCCAACTCCCTATCACACTCCACACCTCATTCACTGTACAGGAAAATTACTGGGGTAAAAGATCAGTACCAAATCCTTCAATTAGGCTGAGAACCCTTTCTTCTTCACAGAAAAGCACAAGAATCATCAAAGCTCAATTATAATACATTTATATTTGCTGTTAATGCTGGAAACCCATGTGAGGCTGTGGTAATCTAAAGAGACCTGCTTTAGAAACATAGTGGATGTAACACCAGGGAAGCCACAAATCCATTCCCCATCACATGCCTGGGACACAGTACTTGGAGAGAGGAATTATGCATTTGCACAATTCTAACCCCATGTCCAAGTTGGGGTTTTGGGGGATTTTTCATATTCCTAGAGGACAACAAACTAGAGGAGAACTCTGCTTCAGGCAAAATTTCCCATTGGCCATCTTGGGAAGGGCAGCTTAACTTCCAGGCAGGTTATAAAGCCCCCAGCTTTTAACAGTGACACTGGCCCAGGCTGACAGAAACACACAGCCCTGCAAGCCAGCAGCATTTCTGCTTTGAGCTGGGCTGCCAGGAGGCCAGCCTGGATTGCAGGCTCTCCAAGGGCAGGGAGAACAGCCTGGCAGGGTGTTCAGGACTCTCATTTACAGACTGCATGCCATTCCTTTGAGGAAGGCAGATCATTCAAGAAAGCCTAGTTTGAGCTCCCCAGGAGGGAAAGCTGGTGAAAGCTTTAGTGCAGGGATACTTTCTGAAAAATGAGGGTCCTGTGGAAAATGCACACAGCAACTCCATTTTACTCCTGCACCGAGTGCCCATCACCCTGTGTTACAAAGAAAGCAGTGTAGAATAAGCTATGTTTTTAAAAAAAAAAAAAAAAAAGAAAGATGGGCATGTTACACATAATAAGGACACCACACCCTGAACATGTTGTTTCTCTAACATTTACAGTAAACCCAAGGGACTGGAGAGTAAGCCAATGCCAATTAATCTGCCATCATTTTTGTAGTAGCAGGATGAGATGGGAACGTCTGAAATCCTGGATCCAAGCAGTATTCACTACAGTTTACTCACTACAATCCAGCCTGCTGCTTTTCTCCTTGGAGAAGAGGGGGGATCTCTGCCTGGAGCAGTGAACCCTGCCCAGCCAGTCAAACCTTGTCACCTGCACGTGCACTGGATCAGCTCTCAGACCACACGGGAGGAAGGGAGGGAGAGGAAGGGATGGAAGTTCACAGCTTCCTGAACATATGCAACGCACTGCCCTGCCATGGCAATGTGTGCATTTTTTCCAGTGAAAGTCAGTTACCTGAGTCAGCTAAACTGAGAAGCTATGACAAACCTTGCCTATGTTCAGGGTGCCTTGCTGACAATTCCTAATGAAGTCAGTAGTCTCGTTGGGGGGTTACCAGACACACCCACAATGAGGACTGTAGGGTGTCTCATTTCTGGGCATGGGCTGCCTGGGCCCACCCTACAACAACCAGCAAAGGGCAGAACAGGGGGAAGAAGCACACCATGATTTATTATTACCAGCACTAGCTGTAAGACAGCCCCCACCCAGAAATAAAGGGCACATGAGGAATGACCTGGGCTTCTGCAGTCTCTCAGATGACATTTCTCTTTGCTGTCACCTCTAAAAGCATGTCCTAAAGGTCTAAAGGCATATCCTTGTCTGAGAGCAGTAATTGCTGTGTTATTCTGCTCAGGATGGGCATGAGCAAATTGCTTGAGCTCCTACTAAACTGAAGTCACTCATCTCCTAAATAGCAGCAATTGCTAAGTACCATACTTTTCAAAAGGAGAAGAAAAGCTGAGTGCTGCTTTCCTTTCCATTTTTGGAACTGCACTGTAATCTGTGCAGCTACAGAGCTGCAGCTGACTCCACAGCACCCTTTGCAATGACCAGAGTAGCAGCAAAAATATACACTTAATTTTTTGAGTATCAGTCCCAACATTCCCCTACGTATCTGTAATCTTGTTTCCAAATCCTGAAACACATTAGAAATCTTTCCTGGTTTAAAATCTTCTTTGCTTGAACACCTAAAACTTTTAATTTTGTTTTGTGTATACAATTTAAAGATATATAGAAATTCTCCCAGATGTCCATTGCTAGCGAGTCAGCTGAGAAACAATTTAATCTTGGAGAATTAGCCTGGCTAATTGCCCTCCTGGTTTCTGCACACCTACTGATACAATTACACATCTAACTACACCAGATCAGACCCTCTACACTGCCGAACCGAACAGTACGAAACTCTGAAAAAACACTTCATCATTCTCTTTTCCTTCGTACAGTCTTATTTCAGTAGGAAAGAACTTGCAGATGAGCTGAAAAGTATTTCTTTTCTAAAGCACCCATCTTTTTTCTACTGTCCAGTGAGCAGAAAATGGAATAAATTGCATATACATAATCGCAAGAGACATGAGGACTAGGTGGGATTTTTGTTGTTTCTTGCAGTTATTATCCTCTGGACCTTTAGATGGATATGCAATTAGAATAGAAATCTTTACTAGGAGAAAAAAATTAGGAGACATTGTCCTATAAGCAGAGCAGTCAAGTTTCACTGCATTTTCAATCTAGTTATTAACATCTGAATAAATGCTTTCAGAAGCATTAAACAGAATGCTGCTTTCTTCAAAAGTTACACAAAAGTGTAACTTTTGATTGAAAACAAAATTTAAAAGAAAAAAGACACAAACCGATGAATTCTCTATCCAGATCGTTCTTTTTAATTCACACTGGAAAGTTTCAGCTAATATTTGCATCCAAATATACCCAGAGTGAAGTAATTTCAAAATAATTTAGAGTAAGTACTTTAAGCACTCATATGCCTTATACATTATTTAAATACAGGTAAAACCCAACAATTTGGTAAAAAGCACCCTAAAATCATCTGCTATATCCTATGTGTATCAGATATTAATAACAGCATCTGACAGTTAATGACAACATAATAATTTAAGTGTGTTGACAATTATTGACCTGAACGCACTTTAGAGAAATGTAAATGCCAGAGGAGAGCAGCTACAGCTCCATGACTAATGCGTGCCCTGGATTCTGACCATCAGCTTTGCTATTTCAGTTTTGTGACCTAAATCTCCCTCCCCTACCCGAAAGAAACAAAAAACCCAAATAAGAAATGTCTTACTTGTTCTGCTTTCTCCAGTGCTTTTCTGTCCGCCTGCAAAAACTGGCAGTTCTCTCTCGCCAGCTTTTGGACCAGCTCAAGCCGTCCGATGTCATCTCTTCCCTGAAGCTTGCATAAAACTCCTGCCTTAAGGGTGGGAGAAAGAGCAAACAGATACTTAAATCCACAATCCCAGGACATGACACCGCCACAAATTTCAACCTTAAAAGAAATGCATCTGTTTTCTCATATTTGCGGTACTTCGGTGCCACTTGCTGAGCACAAACAAGTCACTGCTTCCCGGGAAACAACTGGAGAGGAACAGAGGCACATCTGAATCTCCAAATGCATCTACTCTGGAGGGAAGAAGGCAGGGCTAACTAAATCAACCGCTCCTCTGAGTGCAACTATCAGATATGCTGTGTTTTATTTGTTCCTGTCAGCCTGTTTCCTGTTACATAAGAGAACAAGAGCAAGAGGTTAAAAACTCATGGGAAAGTTAGCCAGGAACAGCCCTGGAAAAAGAATGAAGTGCAACACAAGGCACTCCTAAAAATAACAGGCTACAACTCCCTCTGCTCCCACTCCAACCATTTTTCACATATGCAAGACTCAAGAGTTAAAAGACAGTTGTGCCACATTTATTCATTCTGTAAATAACAAATCTGTATCTTTTGATTTCATTCAGGGAAAGAAATGATATTGGCTTTAAAAGCTGTGTTAAAACTATTTTTTCCTAAATCTCACAGTTATTCAAGCTATACTGATAGTGTTTTGTCAAAATATTCAGCATTGGTTGTTTTCTAAAAATGGCAGATAGATACATATAAAAAGATGGATTCATGCTTGCACACAGGAACAGTAGAGACTCATTGCAAAGTTATCTGATATGGGCTAAACTACCCCTTGCAAAGTCAGTGGCTGATATCACTGTCCATGATTTGGTTATGGATATAGCCTCTGCAAACCGAGACCTGGGGCAATGACACCACGCAGCTTTTATTAGCCCAGATGTTTCCTGATGGGAACAGTAGATGCCTTGGGAGGGCCCATCATGTGGCATAGCTATGATATGGCTATATGACTTCAAAGGCAATCTGCAAATAAACATTTTCCCCCCACTTCCTTCATCGTTTATCTTGAGTTTAAACGAATCACTACCTACTCCAGAATTCACAACATATCTTGTGAGTCAGGCCCAAAAACTAGGGATGCCCTGACTTGCTAACCCTGCAGGGTCCAATCCTTTGGCCTTGAGCAATTACTGTCCATGACAGATGAAGGTGTGAGAGTGCCCACCCAAATCATCCTACAGTCTGCTGGTTTCTCCAAGGAAGGGAAAAGTGGGGGTTAAGATTTCTTCAGCTGAAGAAGAAAATAAATCCACTTCATGAATAAGTTCTTGAATGCTGATGGAAAAAAATAGGCTCCACGACCAAGTCCAGAGTCATCCTTACCCAACTCATCAAAAGAAATTTGTACATGCCTACATTCTTCCAGTCAGGGTGAAGACACATCCTCACAAGTCTGCATAAGACACTTCTGCTCTGATGAAGTAAAGGATTTCAGATACAGCCTGTGCCTTGCATGTCCTGTGCTCCCCCCTGAGCCCAGCTTCCTCACATAAGGAGCCTGCTCACTGGTTTAAAGGTCAGAAACCCACAGAGAAAATAAGGAATTGCATTGCCTAATCTCAAATTCCTTACATAGTCTACGAGTCTAGTGCCTTATCTTCTAAATCGAAGGCATTGGTTTATAAACCAGCTCTGACACACTCTTATCCCCTGCAGATCAGCAGTATGACTGATTTTATCAAATGTGGAAGAATATAGTGAGCTAGTTGTCCAGACTTGTTTAATCAATAGAGAAAAGAGGGTATTTAGGAAGAGATTCTTTTTTTTTAATGTACAGTAGACATTTAAAAATGGTCAGATCAATAGTTTCCTAATAGTCTCCTTTTTCTCCAGTAATTTACACAGGGAACCTAAGACTTGGGAGGCCTGATGTCTGCACTTCCAATGCTTTGAGTGCTTGGGGACATCAACTAAATCAAGCTTGCTTATTTCATGGCTGCAGGATGCTTCTAGCAGAGTATTACATCAGTGTAATGTAGGCTAAGGACAATTTCCAAGTGTTATTGTCTACTAGGACCTCGGGATGATAAAGATTTCTACTCTTTCTGGATCTGGGATCTTAGTGCTGTGGAGGCACTTTTTGCACCTTCTTGTTGTGCTGTCCTGGTTTAGGAATGGCACTCCCCAGTTTAGTGCTCCCACCGAGACTAAATGAGGTGCCACTTGCTCCCTCCCCCACCTCCTTTGGGTATCTGGAGAGGAGAACTGGAGGCACAAAAGGTAAAGATCACAGGTTGAGACAAGAACAATTGACTGAAAACAGCAATGAAATAAGTAAACAAACAGTAACAGCAACAATAATAATGACATATAGGGTACAACTAAGAAATGATTCACATGGAAACCCCTCAACAACATACAGCATCCAACAGATCCCTCCTCCACAATATCCCAGTCTGGAAGAGAATCCCTTCCCCCGTCCCCACCAACAATGTGAGGTGGTATAGAATAATCTCTGGGTTCTGGCTATTGCAAAAACTAACCCTGTCCTGGCTGGAACCAGGACATGTGTCCAGAGAAGGTAGTCCATGACCTACAAGCGGAAGAGATGGTTATGAGCCCCTGCTGAACAAGTATTTATTGATCTTCAGAGTGTGAAGAAAAGCCCAATGGTTAAAACCACTTAGGTTATGAAGAGGAAGGGGGCTTCAGTTTTGGGACAAGGGTTGGCTTCAGTACGTTCAAGTGGGACAAACATCCAAGAGAAAGGGAAGGTTTTGCATGTTGGGTCTCGCTCTCTTTCACCACTTGCCCTCCTGTGTTCACACTGGGGTGTTGCTGCCTTCCACGTGGATGAGCACCCCAGAGGAGCAACTCCAAAGACAAGCCAATCAGCCCTTGCACAAATATGGTCTGTATTCAAACTGGCAATTTCACTGAAGAATCACATTGTCCTGTTTCAAATAACCACCAAGTACAAATAGTACGTTTTAACATGTCCCCTCCTCCTGTCACAGTTCTTTAATTTAAAGAGTTGCAGAGAACATGAAAAAAATTTATTTAATTTGGTTTCCAGAGGATAAAACATTTCTGAGAGGGCTAAGGTATTATTAAATTAATTGCATATGTTTGGCTCTGGGAGTAAAGAATGCACTTGAAACACAAAAGGTTAAACAAGCTTTTTCATAATTAAGAAAAAACTATGAATCCTTTATTTTTAGTTCTGGTTTCCTCACTTATGCTGACTTTCCACTACAAATCTTTCTGCTAAATACTTGTAAGAAAACATCCAGGTCAATTAAATAATTAATTGATCACAGCTTCTAAAACCTGGTTAGGAAAATGTTGACGGTCTCCAATTACTGGTCATTTTCACTTCTCAATACAAATTTAATTTTCAGGCAATACTTTGGAAGCTGTTAGACAAAAGGGCAAAGGCAAGTCACCCTACTTGCAAAGCACAATTTTGATTTTCATTTTGTACAGGCACACATCCTGCAAAACCCTCGTTAGTGCTAGACCTGTAATTCCTGTAGATCAAAACAGATACAATTACTAACATACGTGAAGGTGAAAATCAAAAGGTTGCATAGTTTAACTGGCTTTACCTTAATGAATGATAAAAGAATGTACCTTATAGTAAAGCTTTACTACCATTCATGGCTCAAAATTACTATCATTAAGTGTGTTTATGCAATATTTGAAGTGAAATTTTAAAAAGTTTAATGGAAATGAAAGCAAATTAGTCACTTCTGAGGGTGGAAAAAGGAAGACATTGACAACATACTTTCTGTTTCAGCATATCCATTGGAAAATATTCCCTTGGCAGAAGTCATAAATGAGCATCCTAGCAATGACACAGAGGTGAATTAACACATTCCTAGGAAGACAAGATTTTTATTTACATCATTTACATTGTTTACAGCATGTTCGCTTTTGAATATCCCCTTGGCAATTTTTTTCCACACTTCCATCAGTTTTGTTAACTAACTCAAGTGTAAGTCAAGCCTCTCTCCCACAGAGCAGTGTTTAGAGCAGGCACCACACCCTTCAATTCTATTAACAGGAGATTTGTGATGGTTTGGTTTTCTTTCACTGTTCCTCTCTCTCTTTTTGTAGCTGGTGAAAAAAACAGAATTATTACTGCTTTTACCTTTAATCAACCTGAAAACTTAAAACCATGTGTCACTGCCTCAAAAGACAGGATCCCTTGCTTTGCTCCAGTCATATGCACAGTCCCACTAAAGTGAAAAAAAAACATTCACTCCTTTAAAACAAACTGTGTTTGGCATTCACTGGATGTCATTTTTATGGTGCTAACAAACTGGAGCAACCACTGCTTTGATAACACTCCTGCTCTCCTCCCAGCAGAGCACATGAACACTTTTGTTAACTGCTCATTTAATAATTGCATCATTTCAAATGTGTTTCATATTCTTTCAAATTTTAGAAGCTGGTTTACAGTCAATTAAAATCTGGGTGAATCAATACCCCAATAATAAATTTTTAACGGCTTTTATAATTATTCCAGGTAATCTTATTAGCTGGTTACTTAGGAGACTTGTGTGTACATTTTCTATGTCATAAATGGGAACAAACATTTTCAAAAACTATAATTACAGCAACTAACTAAAACTGAGACTACATTAAATCCTTCCCCTCCCCCCTCCCCCCCAAAAAAATCCAACAAAAAAACAGAAAGCCAAATTTTTTGTGCAGTGAGGTCAGTGTTTCCCTCTAGGTCCTTTCTGTATCTCTGTAATGCACTCTTGGCTACATGGCTTGTACCCTCTCAGTTAGGCTTGCTCACAGGCATCAGCATAAATCCTGTCTTTCTTGCATACAACTTTTCAGTTTGGCAAGATGTTAGGGAGATAAATCAGAGGCAGGAACTGCAAGCTGCATATAGGGGAAGGAGAAAAAGTGGCAACTGGTGGGAAACATAACATTTGCAAGAGAAACAGAGGAGAAAAAACTGGGAAAAATCAATTTTAAATTAAAAGCAATAATCAGTACCAGTACAATGAGCTATAGGGTTACACTTGCACAGCTTGAACACATGAATGGAACGATTGAATGAATTGCAGATTAATAAAAAAGATTCACAGAATTAAAAAGGGTAAGCAATTCAAATAAAATATTCTAAAAGCCAGTTTCGTTTCTTCTGAGCAATATCCAGAAGTGTGCTTTGGTTGTAAATGAAGGCAGTTATGGAAAGAAAGACGAAAGTTGTTGCTTGCACTTGAGTGACTAATAAGTATCCCTATTTCATTGCATGTCTACTTACAGTGATTAAAATTCAATCAAAATGTCATATGCCCTTGCCTCCTAAAACACATCTCATTTTACTTTCACATCTGGTATATGCTATATGTATTATCTAAAAGGAGCAGAAAGATAGCTGAAGAATGCTGTCCAATTGCAACATCATGGGATTAATTCCCAGAGCAATCATCAATCTTATTCTAAATAGTCACATAAGATGAGATCCAGCAGACTTTCTCCCTCCTACATGCTCCCTGCACAGAACATCGAGGAAAATCCATTTCCCAGAGCTATTGAAAGCAGTTCTTCAACTTGCAGATCTGAAAACATTCCCAAGACTCCATTCATCTTACACATGTACCTGTGCATCAGGGGTATCCTTGAGGTCTTCTTGTCCTCTTATTTCTTGACTGCTGTTTTCTTCATTTTGATGAATTGCTAAAATAAGAAAGAGGAATATATTGGAAGCAGGCAGGTTTAAATCACAAAAAGCAGCAAAGTGGCATGGCCCACTTTAGATTAAATAGGATGACCATTCAAGGAATGTTTCAACTTTAGCATTCTAGTTAACTCCTGGAGTGGTTTCAGACAGATCCTATAAGGTACACCTTATTGGGTTTGGAAAAATGCTAAATTCAGTACACTTAATTTTTCCCCAGGCAGTAAAATCCAGTATTAAATAGTTATAGTTATGCTACTGTTAGTCCTGATAAAACAATGACATTTAAGGAAACTCCACATCATAACAAGATATCATGACTTGTAAGCAATAAAAAAAAAAAAAAGGTCTCCCTCTTCTTCCATTCTATTGCAGAAGATCAGGTCAGACTAAACAAAGTAAGCACGTTTATCCCTCACCTCAGACTTGGAAAATTCTTTGTAAGCAAAGAAATGTCAATCTTAACAAACATCACCACTAGCCATGAAAGTCATCTCTAGAAATAAATGATTGCAGGAGATGTTTTATTGAAAGCTCTTTGCTGCTGGCACAGTAGAAGAAACCAGCAACCTCACCCAATTAACATGACTTAAATCACTTAAAACTAGCAAGTATTGGTAGACTTTAAGCTCTTGTATCAAACTTGTCATCCCTTGAAGGGTCAAAACCAGCTGTAGCAGTTTATTCAGCTAAAGAAACAAGGAACCTCTTATGAAAGAACACCTTAGACTTTGGTATTGCAAACAGCTTCATCTATAGGTAGTTTTATTATCTATACTCCAAGCTACCCTTTCAGTCAGCACAGCCACCTGCTGTGTTTTGGTGGGACATTGAGCCCTCAGACATTCTGACAGGTGACACATGGCAGGTTGGGAGAGTCACAACAAAACACATGCAAAGTGACTTTACCTTACACTGTACACATCAACTACACTCAAATATCTTTGATTTTGAGTACATATTGAGTGATTTCCTGGTTTAGCCACAGCATTTGTGATACCAGAAGTGTCCTTGAAGCAGCAGAATGTCACATCTATTTCCTGAAAAACGCCTCATGGCTTTGATGGATGGGTGAGAAGGCTGAGCTGGTGTGCTTCCTCCTGTCCACCTCCTCTCTCCTTCACCCCAGTGTACCTGAGCTGCTCATCAGGCTGCACCTGAACAGCCACACCCCACAGCACAGTGTATTCAGACAAGGATCACCAGTCCTGTGTTGCCTTAAAACTGTGTCTGCAAGCTGAGGCAGCCCAGAATTTGATTGATGATCAAAGGGAGCAGGAAAAGGGCTGGCAGGCAGCAGTACAACCTTCCCCAGGCATCCTCACCTATGCTATCCTCATCCCTCAGCCTGAATCTTCAGACATAACCAGGTAACCATGGCCAAGCTCATACACATAACATGAGCCATGAGGTGCAGCTTGGCGTGTCTGCAGGGTGCTCTGGGTCTGCTGCAGACAAAAAGCAGCCTACGTTTAGGCAGCATCTAGCAACTTAAAAGAGAAGTAACTTTGGGCTGTTCTTGACCTCTAAAATAAATTGTATGGATTTATTTTTTCTTATGGCAGGATTGCTGCTGATATTGCTATGCCATTTGCCATATAGGATATAATTTTATTTCCTCCCCCACAGTTATGCTATCAAGAAAAACACCCCAAAGTAATAAAAATGTAATTATAAAAGGGAAAATAATTCATTCTGTCAATACAGTTTATTCCATTATGGGATCTTTTTAAATCCATTATCAAAGGAAAAAAGAGTTCTAACATAAGTCTTCACCATGGGGTTTGCAGGCATCACTTTACCAGCAAACCTCTGAAATTCAAGGTGAATACTGAAAACATGGGGTCAGACTATAGCTGCAACAGACAGCATGTATAATGGCCATTAGATCCCAGCATATTTAAAGCTAGGCAAAACCAAAACACTCTTGGGATATTGTGGCATATCTCTGCCTCAGCCTGGAAAAGGAAAAACACAATGACCCAGTAAGGGGAGGGATGGCCTGAGCAGCCATGTGTGACCCCTGCTTTTCTAGTGCAGGGCAGATTTTCTAAAGGCAACTTTATCCAGCCAGGCTGGGGGCTCTCTTCCCATGTAACCCATCTCCCAGCCTTCCTCCTCAAGAGCTGCCTCATCCTCTTGCACAGTCCCACACACGCATGACCTTGTTCTACCCACTGCCACTGTGGGAGACACAGAGCATTCAGGACACTGATTTGTTGACATCTATGGTACAACCTGCCTGAGACAGGAATGTTGCAATGCTGGAAGGCATTAACAAGTGCTAAAAATCAGTGGTTTGAGCAATTTCTCAAATTGTTAAGTCTGCATTAGCGGAACATTTCCCCAATTCTCCGTTCAATTTTGTGATTTCTTCTAAAATCAATTTGCTGTAGGCACTCATGGGCAAAATATCCCCCAAGACTCCAGCTATTAATCATGGCATTTAAAGGAGTGGCACCTTGCTAGTAACAAGACCATGTGTCCAGGTTTAAGTGATTTACATTGATCCAGCCAGCTTTTCCACAGCCCTGAGCAGACAGGTGCTCCACAAACAGCTGTGCCAGGGGAAAAGGTCAGTGCCTGCCAAATGGCTTCTTGTCACAGGCCTCGATTACAAGTGTCCCCTTCCCTGCCCAGTGCCAGGGCAAACACGCCAGAGTATCTCCAAACAAAGTGAACAGGCAGATATTCAGGGAGCAGCACCTGGCTGGGCAGGCAGGTTAGAGAGTGGATGGTGTCTGGCCAGGGTGACAGTGACAAGCAGCAAACACCCAGAACTGAGGGCAGCAAGATCTCTTACCTGGCACAAAGGGAAACAGAAAGAGCGTCCACAATCCCCAATGAATACAGCTATCCTTGAGTGTAGAATGATTTTAACATGAGCAATTTTAAAGATGATAGGAAAATTGCCTCAGTTTAAGTGTACTCTAAGTGAACGGCTTAAAAAAACAAAGAAAGAAAAAGTTTTTTATCAGCAATTTCACAACTCAACTCTAAAAAACCCTGAATAAGTCTATCATCTAGACCCAGCTCTCCTTGGCTTCAATGTTGTTTAGACTGTGTAAGGAATGTAGAAAAGAAGCAGTAAATATTTTCTTAAAGGAACAAAAAAAACCAAACAGACCTCACACTGACGTTCTTGCAGCTCTCTTGGGAGAGAAGAAGCATTTCGCCTCTTTTTCATGAAATTTCCATTGCAAACTTGATTTTTTTGTCCTCCCTGCCTCTTATCCAAGCCCATAAGAACCAGTCACAACTGAACCATTTAACTACACCTAGAGAGCACCACTCAAGGAATCACACCATCTCATACTTTTTTCCCATCACACGAATACAGTCCCTTGAAGGCTGAAGTGGTCACACAGACAAGCAAAAACCCCTAATTATATTTTCTTGGTTTTGTAGGAAAAGGTTACTATGTGTTTTGTCTATAAAACAGAGAAAATCCACATATTTCTTGAAATATTCTGGTGTATTTAGAAAATTATGTTACCAGGGCCATCACATACATGTGAGAAATTGATTGCAGTATTTTTAGACACAGTATGCCTCCTAACCCCATAACAACTCATAGACGCTCTGGCCCAGGCACTGTTCTCATGGGTTATTGTACATGCAATACAAGTTCTGTCACAAAATATAAGAATTCAAGGATAATTACCTAGTTACTGTTAGCTGGCCATTTATTTTTTGATTAAAAAAATTGACATTGCAAATTCAACCATAGGAAAAGCAAGCGGAAGCTTAGGGTGGGGTGGGAAAGTATTTCCCAGGCAAATGCTGCTCCTGGAACTGTACATACAAAAAAAGTTGTGAACTTTGGAGCTGAGCCAAATGTTTCCTTCTCCACCACCATAAATCCAGCTTTGCTCCCTGATACAAATATCCCATCATGTTTTACAAAGCAGCTGTAACAGGGAAAGGCAAAGATAGTTTACCCTGATCTATATGTGTCTATTTTATGTTATGTTTGGGTTCAGGCTTGAGACCTGAGAGAGGAAAAAATACAAACAAATGTAGAGTGACCAATTCCCTTTCTACCTGCAGCATTTCTCCTTTGGAGGAAAAGTTGCCATGAATGAAAGAAAAAGATGTCAAATGAGCATTAGCTTGCTAATGTGCAGTTCAAATACGTCCATTTGCAAATTAGTCTAGGAAATTCAGAATTTTGATGTTTTATGGTCACTTAAGGATCACAAGGGCCATCATCTGATCTGAGTTGCTTGTGCCCCCACAGAGCAGAACTGAGATTTTGTTAGTAGATTCCTCTGTAAACTTATGTTAGCACAGAGAACTCTTGTGGGGGAGAGGTTTGTCCTTTAGTAATTTCATTTCAAATAATTAGATCAGCAGAAAAAAAAAAATGAAGAAATAAGAAACCAAAATAAATCCTTTTCCTGCTCCTACAGCAGAAAAAGCCATAACACGAGGGTGTGAAAGGAAAGGGAATGTAACCACTCTTCACACTGGAACCAACCAACCAGCCAGGCTCCCCCTGCTTTTAGAGCCGTGCCACAAAGTTCAGTGTAGATTCAAGGCTTTGGAAGGGATTTGTCTTTCCAGCAGCAAGGAGCACTACACACATGCTAAAGGGTTCACCTTAGCTAGACAGGCTGGCATCCAGTGAGGGTAACAACAAACACCAGCAGCACTACAGACCTCCCCTTGCCCATGGAAGAATCTGCCAAGGTTACCCAAAGAGCAGACACCTTCACCACACACTCTTCTTTATGCCACACACTTGAAGGTAAATTAATTACATTTGATGAGTAAGATTTTTAAAAGTCACCTAATATTACAAGCACATTATTTCATTTTAATGCTTAGTCTTGTTCAATATAGCAGGATTATTTGCCCAACTGAAAGTGGGAAGGACAGTTTAAAAAAATCCACTCATAAGGCAACTCCTGGAACCCAGAGCGTTGTAATCTTCCCAGAGGCTTTGCTTTATTGTGCTTTCTTCCTTTTCTATAAATGAAATTTCTTCTTTCTACCCCTTCTGGCTGTAAAGATAACCTTTCAACACAAACCAAGGCACTAGCGTCATTCTGCCGCTGCAGCCAGCCAGACTGGAACAATAACACCAGGAGAGGTGTGAACTTCCTCCGTTTGGCTTAATAGGGTGTTAACTATGAAAGCTAATTATTTAAATGCTTAAGAAAGGACTGTCCTCACAGTTAACCATTTTGCTGCTGAACTACAGGCAAGGATATCTACCCATCTGTAAGCAGCTGGCTCTGGGTGGCACCCACACGACCATTCCAGGACACCAGTTACTGGATTTTCTTTAACTGTCCTTCCCACTTTCAGTTGGGCAAATGACCCTGCTATATTGAACAAGACTAAGCATTAAAATGAAATAATGTGCTTGTAATATTAGGTGACTTTTAAAAATCTTACTCATCAAATGTAATTAATTTACCTTCAAGTGTGTGGCATAAAGAAGAGTGTGTGGTGAAGGTGTCTGCTCTGTGGGTAACCTTGGCAGATTCTTCCATGGGCAAGGGAAGGTCTGTAGTGCTGCTTCCCCATCACTGCTGGCTGTCCCACACCCCCTGTACTAACTGTGCCCCCTCCGTGCTACCATAAGGCATTTGGGATTTGTGAACCGGCAAAGGATTACTCTAACCTGGCTGGGTTTGATGACCTGGCTGAGAACAGAGCACCCAAGGCAGCAGACAGGGGGACAGGACACCCCTCAAAGTCAGGCTGCTGTCAGACTCCTTGTGCCACACAACTCCAGCTGCAGCCCTTGAGCTTGCTGTGAAATCCGCCTTTGGGGCCAAGACTGCCTGACTCTTGGGGACAAGAGCCCATAAACCACCTTCAGCAGCCGTGCTTCTGCACTGCCCTAAGCTGCCCCAGGCACGGCCTCAGTAGCAGCCGAGCATGGGGTTTTCCAGCTGCACAAACACTGCCAGGCTCACCTGGGACTGCACAGGCTGCATGGGGACATCACTGCCCTCACAGCTGCTCCAGAGGTAGCTCTGCTTGCCACACAAAGCTTGGCCACCCCTAAGGCTACACTGCTTATGTACTCAGAGATGCTCCTTCATTTCAAATGTGGACATTGATTTATTATTTAGTGTTGTTCTTTTACCTGCTAACATCCTAGAACATCAAACTAGTCTGCCCTTTGTACGATTTCAGTCTTTTCAGTACCCTGTGGTCATAATTCATATATGAATCTCCTTTATCTAGCCAGTAAGTAAAAGGCACCTACATGCTGTTTACAGATAGGAGACTCATTCCCACCTTGGAAGAGTTAAAGACAACTTCTGAACACAAGAACTTCTTTTATTTGACAAGCCAACAGACTTTCACTGGCTCTCCCCTGCTGGATGGTTACAGCCTGTTGTGGGAGATTTTTTGTCCCTGTCAAAGCAACAAGGCCTCAGGAATCTGCAAGAATATTCCCAGGGGGAAGGTTCCAGAATTGCCAGCAGCCTGCACTATTTGATTTATTGTCAGCTGCTGAGAAGCTCACAACTTCTAGCAGTCTTTTTATAATTTTTATATTCCAAATTTTTAAGAGGAATGTTTGTTTCTCTTCTGGAGATATATATATATATATATATATATTTTTTTTTTTTTTTGGTATTTTAGGTTTTGTTTTGTTTTTTTTCCCAACGGAAGTTGCTGGCATGAAGCTTTAAAAAACCCCACAAACCTCCATTTTATTTTTTTTAATCACATAACTAAGCTGATTTCATTATTTTTGAAAACTTTACTGTGTTATTTTGAACAATGGAACTTGTGATATCCCTTGTTGTTCTTTGAGGAGGGTACACAGCGAGCTCTAGAGAGGTTGGTTACTATGGCAGCTCTGAGCTGTTTGACAGTGTTATAATGTTTGCTGATGCTTATTAATTTATCAGAGTGGAAAAAAATGAATAGCTCATACTGACACCACTGGGGAAACTAAAAGCCACATCCTCTAGGCTACGTAGAGCACTAGTGCTGAGCAATGGAAAAGAAGATGAGCAGCCAGTAAATGCTTTGCAAACCTCGGATTTGGGGACCATTTTAGACCAGACCACATCCTCATGCATGTTCCTGCATTTTCCAAGTTCTGTTTCCACGCTAATGGGGAAAAGTAACAAGCATTGAGTATCTCTGAAATCCCCAAAAGCTCCTTGTAAGAGAGCAATAATCCCAAGAACAAAACCTTCCAACTGAGAATTGGTTCCTTATTTACCATGAAAGAGTAATCTTTTCTCAGAAATTACTGAAAAGAGAAAGCTTTTTAAGCTCATCCTTAACATGTTTCCTTTTATTAGCAATACAAAAATTGCCTTTGAGCTTTCTTATTCCTTCCCACTATTTCTGCATATATACATGCAAATTATCATACAGATTTCCCTTCACTGAGTACATTACATATCTCTGAAACAGTTGGCAGACCCCTGGGGGGGTGTTGCCCAGACAGCTGTGCAATCAGCTGAGTAAATCAGCTAATTAAAGAAACAAAGAAAATGCAAAAATTATTAGAGACAGACTCCCTCTTACAGCATTGTTCAGCACCTCTGTATGTAAAAAGCACAGCAAGCACAAGATGGAATAAAGATACTTGTAAATCAGTGAATGAACTATTGCACAAGTGACAATGATGCCATTTTCTCTCAAACTCTAATCTGGGATGCTATGATATTTATGCTTTGTAGTTTAAATTGATTTAACATAAATTACTCCAGCATTTTATTTCACAATTACAAAAGTGTGTAATGTAATGTTGGTCTCATAACTGACTTCTGTACGTAAAAAATGGTCATTAACTTCTGCTCGACCTTAGGTGTAGAACTAATATTGAATTTGTACAGAGGGTACTCATTATTCTGATTATTTTCCACACAGAAAAAGAAGTTCCCAAGGGTCCTAGTGCTACAAGCCATTTCTCAAATCTCGGATAGGAAACAGGATTCGAGAAAATGATGCAAGAGCATTTCCTCTCATTGCAGAGTTTATCAAAAGAAACAGATAACAGTGAGGGTAGGTATCTGCAATCTAAACAGAGCAAAACCACTGTGCTAAGAAAGGAGGCTGGCAGATGTAGATTTGGTCTTGCTGATCACCATTAAGGCGCCATCCTTCCCACTGCTTCTAAATGACCACAGGAAGGACAAACTTCTGCTTAAATGAGGTTCAGATCTGCCCACATTATATAGCCATTATAAATTAAAAAATGAATGTAACAAGTAAAGCCACCAATATTTCCCAGCTTGATCAGATAATGGACATTCCACATTATGGTACAACTGGTTTGGTTAGGAACTTCTGTTTATTTTATTTATAAGAACTAAAGTCTTTCATCTGGCTTTGAAGGTCCAGATTTCATGCAAGGTACTGGTGTATTAGAAAAACAAAATTTGTAAAACACCTCTGGCTAAATGAGACAGGCATTTTTTAATAGATAAACAATTACTGCTGACTCATGTGGCCAGAGAAGATTTGGTTTTCAATGCCTGGCCCTTTATGATGCATGGAAAATATAAAGCCACATTTTATACTCACTTTGTGAATATATAAAGTGATATTTTTTATCAAGGAGAAAAAAATGTGAAAAATTATATGAAAATGCTGTAGGATTACTACAGGAACAGACAAAAGCAAGGGATTTTGTACCAATCACAGCTCAAGGGGAACCATTTGATGCTTGCATGCAGAAAATTTTAAATTGTATCCAGTAATTGTAGATATTTGCTCTCATGTGCATATTTAAAATAAAAAAAAATCACGTGGTAGTGAATGTACCTGTAACAGTGTTGTCTGAAAAGAGATGATGTAAGGATGGAGAAGAAAGAGCCCATTACATGATCAGAGAATGGTTGCTGGGAACAAATCAAACAAGGAGGTATGGACCGTTGCAGAGCAGACTGGTGCAAAGTGAAACACCGCTCTCTATTCCATGGAAACATCCCCCAGGCATGATCAGGAAAGGAGCAGGAAACAAAGAGGACCCTGAATAAATAAATTCTGTGAACTCATTGTAAATGCCTCTCCCAAAGCCCCAGTAAACAAAATAGTCACCTGGGGGTTGTTTTTTGCACAACTGCTGTCTTTCCAACCTTACTGTGCTCTCTTTGCATATGTGCAAAATACCTTTCCCCTACACAGCTACTCTTCATTGCTGATTTCTTCTATGTGAGTACCTCAGATCATACAGAAAAAACTATGCTCAAGGCTCTAATCCCAAATCCCAAATCCCTCTCACCACAATTCCCAGCAGAAAGCTCTTTTCCTTCTTTTTCCAAGTCTGAATCCATTCTGCTTTATATCAGCTGTTGAATACACAACAGCTGGTAAGTGTTACTGTGTAGTACTTTCACTGATGTTTGTCACAGTGTCATTTGCCACTGATGTTTGTCACAGGACATTTCCCACCCCCAGCATCACCCAGGGTGGGCACAAATGAGCAACTTTCTGCAGGGCTAGAAGGAGTCTGATCCTGCTCTTTTGAAATGCTGTCATTTTCCCTGTGTGCTTGATCTCAGGAATAATGGAAGAATCCCATGTGATGCAATACATCATTGTAACCCCCATTGGTCCCTAGGGGTAGGGATTTCCTTCAATAGGGCACAAAATGTTTTAAAAAGATTGCTTAAAGAAGCAAACACAATTAGAATTGTAGAAACATAAATTATGCTGAGTTAGAAGGGACCCATCAGGATCATCCCTGAGCAGGACACCCCAAGAATCACACCATGTGCCTGAGAGCATTGCCCCAAAGCTTCTTGAACTCAGAAAGACCTGGTGCTGTGACCACTTCCCTGGGGAGCCTCTTCCAGTGCCTGAGGACCCTCTGAATCAGGAAAAAGATATCAGGATTCTTCTCTGAGTGAAGAATCTTTTCCTGATATCCAACCTAAACCTCCTCTGGCTCAGCTTCATGCCATTTCCTTAAGTCCAGTCACCAGACACAAGAGTGAAGAGATCAGTGCTGCCCCTCTGCTTCCCCTCATGAGGGACCACTGTGAGATCTCTCAGTCTCCTCTTCTCTAGGCTGAACAAACCAAGATCAGCTCCCTTACTTCAAGACCTGAAATCACAAGCCTGAAAGAAAGACCCTAACGTACAGTGTAACTTTTAAAATATTGCTAGCTATGTTTTCAGGTGAAGCTTTTATTTTGAATCACATTTCAGTGGGCAGGGGAAAAGTAAAGATACAGTCACCATGACCTAACAGAAGTACAACAGTCCTGTGCCTTCACTTTAAGTGGCCATTTCTCCAGGGTGAATTCTGTATCATTTGCAGAAGAATTTGCAGAAGAACTCTCATTCCACAGAGTTTACTAATTTCAGCCCTTGCTTTGAACAACTGGGTGCTTGGTGGAACAGGAATTTGTAATGAAAAGAGATACTACTTAAGTAAGCAAACCTATTGAAAAGAGATATTAAGAGAACAGAAAGGCAGTAAGATCCTACTGATTTATCCTTTTCCCACCCTTCAAACTTTCTCAATTTTTTCACAAGGGAAAATGCACACCTCTCTGGCACGTGACTGTCACTTTATTCTGGAAATAGGACTAAGTTTTTTCATACCTCATTATGCTCTTTTTCAGTGGTATAAGTGGTAACAAACTGTGCACATTTTACTCCAAAGATATTGAATACCTGGTTGTTTATGAAACACGTAATTCAATAGCACTTAATATGTTTGAAATTTACACACAATGCTGAACTAGTCCATTCTTGAATGACCTTTGATCATGTATTTGTTATGTGATTTTTCAAGTGGGTATGGAAATCTAAGTAAAATTTGTAATGATTTTCATTTTCTATATAACAACACTTCTACAAGTGAATAAAATTAATAACCTAGCATAGGACATTCAGATAGCACCATATGACAAAGCTTTTGCTAATTATTGTAGAATAAATTTACTGAGAAGTCTCACAAGGATCTGTACTACTTGAGGAAATGTGCTGAAAGATAAAGATGCAGTTTCCTGAGTTAACCAAGCTGATAAAACAGCTTAATGCTGCCAAAAGTGTTTTAGTGGGCTCCTTCCTACACACCTCCACCTCTCCACCCTGATAAGAAGCTGCCACCCTCGCTCTGTGTCAACTCTAGCACATGTTGCTGCTATGCTGTATGCTGCTCTGGCTGCCCCATCTCAAAAGTAATGTAATAGATGTAGCAAAGATAATCAGATTTAATGGAAGAGATTTGGTACGAGGAATGACTAGTGGCACAGCCGGGAAATGAGACAACTCACACGGGTACGACAGATGCGCACAAAATCCTGAATAGTATAATGACAAATAGGGAATGGATTATTCCCCACTCTCTGCCAGCAAAGAGCTGCATCACAACAGAGTGAGGGCCACGGGGAATGCGCTCAAAACAAACAAGAAAAAGTATGTTTTAACCTACTACACATGTGAATTGTGAGACTTGCTCCAGTAAGAGACGATGAAGGTCAGGAGTATAAGCAGGCTTAAAAAGCAATTTGATAAATTAATGGAGAAAAGGTCCAGCAAGGGTTACCTACCACAGCAGTGTGGGTACAGCAAAATCCCTCTATCACAGGCAGGTAGATGCTGAGTATATACACCAGAAGGACTGTACTTGCTCTGTTTCTCTACTCTAAGCATCCCCTACTCATCACTCATGGTAGGAGCGTAGCTGGGTGGACTTTTAACCTGACCCAGCCTGACTGTTCTCATGTGTTTAACCGGGCTGACATTGCCTGGAGTGTGTTTGAGTCGACTCACGCAATCAGCTCTGACAGCAGAGCTGTAGAGGTGGTGCAGTGCCTGGGAAAAGGAATAGCTGTTCACAGCTTGCTTTTCATTCATGTCGGCAAAGCTCAAGCCCCAGTGACTGCTTCATATTGAATCGTCTGCACGAAAATAAAAATACGAAGCAAATCACATAGGCAGTTAGGTTCTGACAGAACCAATACAAAAGAAAAGGGGAAGGGTGGTTATGCATACATATATGTAAGAGTAGGGTGTAGGCAATCCAGAAGGTCTCAAATATGGAGTTAATACATTGCAAAAGTCATATTATTATAAATTATTACACATTATTATAAATAAAATGTAAATGACATATTAAAAAATCAAGAGAGCTTGCTAATTCATGAATGGCATGACTAAAATGTATCTAATTATATAGTGGAAACCTGAACATCATTCATTAGAGGGAGAAAAACCACACACAAGTTCTAGGGCATTTGTGGCTGCCCTGCCTTTCACGGTGGGAGGGAGAAGCACCCACAGACCTGCCGCTGCTCCTGCAGTGCCTGGGGTGAAGCTGAGTCACCATCTTCCTACCTCATCCATACCCTGTCAGCTATTATCTTAATTAGCCCCTGTATTCATAAACACAAAGACAAGAGCCATGCTCTTATCAACTGATCCTTTGCACAAATAAAGTTATAGAAATTCCTTTTTCTATAAAGGGATTTGCTGGGTGATGCCACAGGGTGAAGCTGGGTTTGCACACAGAAATGCAAGACATCTTGTTTGTGGATGGGATTAACACCAGTACAAAGCATCTACCTGACAGGTTTTGATCAGCTCACATGTACCCGTGTAGCTTTGCCACCAGCTTAAGTCTCCAGCCTTAGGCTATTTGCTGCTTTTTATCCTTGTTTTAGCTACCATCTCTAACACATAAGAAACATGTCATGAGCCATGACAAGCAATTGAGATAAATGCCAACCCTTGTAAACCTTCGGACAGGAGGCTGCATTTATGTTACGTTTCAGCACATTAGCAGAAGCTATCAGAAGCCAGCAAGGTATAAATAAACCAAACAATTTAATACCAAGTGCCTACAATTAAAGAAAAAGTTCCCTTCTGCTCCAGTTACTTGCTTCCCCAAGACCTTTTACCAAACCACAGAAGACAGCATTTAATCTATTTATTTCTAAGGTTAGGCAAGAATAATTTCAATGCATTTTTATAAGCCACAGAGAAGTGCACAAGCTCATTTCCCCCTCCCAGGTCACCTTTATCATGAGAGCTTTATTCTAATGAAATATAAATGTGACTTCAAGTCAACAGCGTTACTGAGGTCCATCAACACTTCTGAATTACAGACACTTGTTTTATTCCTGTTTAGTTTTATTTGCAAAATAACTAAAAGTGCTGAGCTCCCTCTGCATGAAGGCTCTCAAGCATGTCTCTGTCAGCACATGCCTTGTTATCAGAGTGGTATACTTGCAGAACACATCTGGAATATGAAAACAGAGCTTTTTTTCCCACAGCACAGAAGTTTTTCATTTTTCAGATTCCTCGTTTTTCTTTCAGCATCTGCCAGTTTTATGAATTTCCCCTATTCTTCTACACCACAGTAAAAACAGAAGAACAGCTCTTGGGGAAAGGCATTCTACCCCGCACCCTACTGGCTTTTTATTTTTCGGTAGCATTCTCCATCAAGTCAGATCCTGTACTAGCAAGAATTTGATACTGTGCCCAACCCCACAGCAAGTTCAGGTCTCTACCTCTGTTTTTGTCAGCAGATACAGTGTGGAAATCTCTGCCACAGCCAGAACTCTAATAGTTGCAATTACTACCTGTCACATACATATACTAGGTAGCAAGCCCAAGCTTTATTTAAATAAAAACAAAGTGTTGCATTCAGGTAACCTAAGGCAATACTTGCCCCCCACCCTCCAAACACAGGAAACCTTCTACTTGGAACCTCTTCACCTCTTGCACAGGGAGCTGTGGCGTTTAGGTGCTTGGATAGTGCTTTCCATGCAACTTAACAGTGTGATAACTATAGCAGCTCTAGAAAAATAATGCAAAAACTTAAATCAGTCAGTCCGTCTAGTGCAATTAAATCACTGTGAAGGGTCTCTCTAAGGGCAGAAGTACATCCAGAAATTAAATTAGTTCAGGAACACATTATATATCCTTGCATTAGGCAAAAATGCTGCCTTTTTTTTTTTTTTTTTTAATGGAGGAAGGGGGGCTGCTGATCTCTAGGAAAGCTTTTGGTTAATGAACCAATTACCCTCTGCAGGCAGGTTCCAGACAGAACCAGGTTCCAGAAATGAGACCATGCCCATCGCCCACTTACGAATCCCAGGGTGGATGAGCCAGGCTCCCACGCCATACACACCAGCCTGGAAGCTACCCAGGGCAGCTGGCCCAAGAGCCATGTTCCACTGTTTTCAGGCCAAAATAAACTCTTTGTCTGATTTTTGGTGGCTTATTTCCTGGAATTATATGGAGTCTTGGAGAGGATTAGAGGAACAATATCTTCGAAAGATACTGTGGCTTACAGCTTCAGAAGTACTTTCTCTGAAACGTGCTTCACTTCACCAGGCACAGCCCACAACAGCTTGATTACTCACAGTAACTGCTACACTGTGAATTTAACCACCAGCAATAAAATAAAGGAGCATATCCAACCACCTTAATTTACTCTGCACCTACTTTACTAAAGGCATTAACTTAAATTAGACCTTACAGTTATGCCTGATCATACATCCATTTTTTACAGGCATCCAAGACGGGGCATAAAGAAACGCAAACTTCAACAACAACCATGCACTAGTTAAACTGACTGAAGAGTTCTCTTTTGTTCAGATCTGAACAGATATTTTAAGTGTTTACATTAATGTATTAGGAAAGGCTGGACTGCACTGCAAAGCTCTATAAGGAGCTTTGGTTTTTTTAAGGCTGTGATTTTTAACTGAAATATTTCTACTTGTTCATTGAGGATTGCAATTACACCAGTAAAAAGGAGACTCCAAGAGATATTCTCCTTTTAGATTTTCATCTCTTGCACCTCATTCCTAATCCAATGCCCATCCCATTTTCTACTCAACCAACCATCCACCAAAAGGAAACAAGAGGCTAATTAAAACTCTTCTTTAATTACAGCTAGTAGCAGTAGTAACATTTGTTGACCAAACTGCTTAGAAGCAGAGAGATTTCTTAAACCTCCATAAGCAAGAAGTGAAAGTACATGGCACCATGCTCATCCCATCTAACAGCAAAACAAAAGATTACCTTGAGCGCCTCTTTAAAAGAGCCTGTTTTCCTCTGCACTGAGCCAGAGCAGAAGCATTTCCATGTTCAGCCATTACAGGTCAGGTGGGACTGGGGTGATACCAGGTAAGGGCAAGCAGCTGAGGGGTGTTGACATCATAAACCACTACAGCACTTTCAGAAGCAAAGCTACCACACAGAAGCAATTCAGGTCTGAATCCACACTCACATTCATGTTTGCTTTCTACAGATTTACATTTATAGATGATGTAGGTATAACTTAGAGGTACTTCTATTTTCAGAAGAAAAATTCTAGGCATCAAACTGTGCCTAGAATATTTTTTTTTCATACTTACATATTCACAAAAAAATATTTGCAGGTACACCAGCCACATCATCTTAGTGCTTCCAGTTTACAATACCATGCTGTGTGTTGTGCATGTGTGTAGTAAATTTTGTGCTGTACTTCTAAGCCACAGACAGACTGACAGATATTATGATGCAGCACAATGGACAAGTCAGAAAATAGCTCAAGAAGTACAAGAACTGTGACTTCGATTTCTAGAAAAATCACTGAAAATCACAAGAGATGCTCAGTGAAAATGCACTCAAACACCTCAATGACTTTGGGAACACGCTGATAATTTAAAGCCACTCCACCTCCGTTTTACTTTATTAATAAATTCAGCTTGGTGCAGAAGACACTGCATGAAAAGTTAACCCTGTAAAGAGTCAGGTCTGGCCAAATAGGTTCTGTTGGTTCCTGTGCAGTGCCTGGAAAACACAGTTTCCCTGCTTCTACTCCAGCTCAGCAATGCAGACTCAACCTTCCAGAGCACCTGTGCTACCAAACTCTAATGGAACTGAGATGGCTGCATATTTTGGTGCCTTTGTACTGTGGCACCAGCATTGGCTACCAGTGCTTTCACTGTCAGAGACTTCCACGGGTTGCCTTTCCCCTTCTCCTGCCCTGATCAAAGGCTTGCCTGTCCAGCCATACAGATGTACAGTCAGGAAAGAACGCCCTCATGCATGGAGTTGTCCTTTTGCTTTAGCAGTAAGAAAAACACCTCCTGGGCCAGCAAGAGGCAGAAAAGATGATGGCATGAGATGATTAAAAAAAAAAGGAAAATTACCAACTTATTTGTCTTAAACATAAGTCAAATAAAGACATCAGGTTTTTTTAGAAAGTGCAAACCGAGTGATTTTGGTCAGAAAGAGACCCAAGTTCAACTGTAATACTGATTTTATTCACTAGGTTATTAGACATAATGAGCTGGAAGGAGAGAAGCTTAACTGTAATTGCATTGTGCTGTATATACAGATTCTCCATCACTATCTTTTCTTCCCCATATTAAAAAGACAGCAGTGACAATTCAGATACTTCAAGAAATGACAAAAGGGAACAGCATTACAAAACCCCTCTGAAGTTCAGCCTGACTCACCTGACTTTCTTGCTTTCAAGGCAATGACAGCAGCCAGTTCTCTCTGTACCTAAAATATCAGGAAAAGAAAAAGATGGTTATAGTTCCTAGCACAGTCAAATAAAACAAAATAAAACACTGGTAAGATAAGAGCTATCAATGCTTTGGAGCAACCAACTGCATGTGGAACTATGCCTGGTTTTGAAACTACAGTCAGTTTTCCTAGCAAATCTATCTCTTTTTCAGCTGGGAATTCTGTGACTTTAATTTCATGTAAATACCACACATTCCTAAGGGAGTGGGCAGTTCAGTAGCCTGACCTGCAATTTATTTGCACAGCATATCTCTTTCACAAGTGCATACTTGAATCTTCTCCCTTCCCTTGTTACATATTTGTTTTGCTTCTGATGAGCACACTCTAATGCTGGATTTATTGTGTGACTCCAAAATAAGAAAGTCCTTCATGCTGAGGTTTGACAAAAGTTCATGTATACAATTGACCTTCACTTTTTGGATCTACCAGGAGGAAAAAAAAACTTCTCCTAGTATCATGGCTGAGAATTTCAGGACCAAAATTTCACTTGAGACGAAACTGCAGAACTCAGGGCTATTTTCAGTGTTACAGGCTCCCTCAATAGCTTGTGGTAACAGAGCCCTGACATGCTAACCAGCTCCCTTCCTCATCCTCTTTTCTCTGCATTCTTCATATTCTCTGCATAGACCAGCTGCTCTCTCTCTAGCCAGCTCAACTCTACATCCACTTCTCTCCACAGGTCTATTCCTTTTCATATAATTTCTTTTTCTATACATTATTCTCATGCTTCCTACTTCTTCACTGTTATCATCTGTCCCACTGCAGCTGCTTGCAGTTGGCCTACAGCATCCCAAATAGTCTCTGCTGCACACACCTCAGTTCTTCCCTTCCTCTGCTCCATCTGTGCTCTCAGATTCCTTTAAAGATCTCTCAGGTCATTCCAATTTCCCTAATTTTCCCAAGACAGCTTGTTTTCAGTATTAAAAAAAAAAATATGGCACATTACTACTTTTTTCTAGGGATTGTCTCACCTCTCTGTACAAAGTCTCCAGCAGTGCATACTAGCCATCTTGTCTAACCTAGGCAAGGCTCAAGGCTATTCTGCAGTGGGAGGTTTGACATGCAGTTTCTGTGAGACATGAAATTTCAAGATATCTGGTTCAGTCATAAGGAACAAAGCCCACAAAGGATTCCCAAAGTAATGCAATTACTAACAACTGTCGATATCCCACTCCAATGACTCTGAAGAGAAGTTTGAAAGTGTGAAAGAAGAATAGTTAGCATTATACTGGTCTGAGCAGAAAGACAGACAAAATCACTCAGGACATCTCAGTAGAATGATAACTCCAGCACCCACTGGTCAGATACTCAGGAGCCACCCTGCAGTTCATTCTGCATGTGGCAGAAGGCAGTCACACCAGAGGCCACATCCTTCCTCTGCTTGCATCCTTCTTTCCTTTGTGGCAAAGAACCAAAAAGATTTTTTTGCTGTCCTTGCAAGGGAAAAGGATCTTTTCTCTTCCTTATGCTGCCCTACTGAGAGGGATGGAGTTTTCTGCCACTCCAAGCAGGAAAATATGAAGGCAGTGCCACGGTTTTCTTAAATGTCATCCTGTTTCCAGCACAATTGTGCAAGCTGGCAGCATTGCCTTCTCTTCCTTCCTTCCTGTACACTCATTCCCATGTCTGGAGAAATATTAATCATGGATAATGTAAGCATAAAATTCAAGTAAAATGGGAAAGAACTGTTATTCTGTGGAAAAACAACTTGTGTGCTTTCTTGCAGCAATTGCTATACACAAGTATTATAAAAGTATATACAAGCTATCTAGTAAAGAGCAGGATTTTCAATAAAGGCCCAAGTTATTTCTGAATAACAGCACCATGACTTTTGATGGCTACACTTCTTGGACCCTCTTCCTTCATTAAACTCAGAAGAAGGTACCCATGTCGATGCCTCAATTCTGGTCTATTGTCACAGGTTACTGACAGTAAGAAGCATTTCACTAATGTCTAATCTTTATCTTTTAGCATGTAATAAATACATTATCCTAAGATTATCCTTAAGACACACTACAACCTGAAAAAATTGCAAACATATCAATTAACCAATCAAACGTTCAAATCTCTCCATGGCTGCAAAGAAAAACCCATCTTGTCAGAAGGCAGCATTGTGGGATCCTGCAGTTGTATTTGCAGTATTGCTTTTGCTTATAAGGTGGCACCTTTTAGGTTTGAAAGAGTGCTAGAATCACAGGTAATTAAAAGGCTGGGTTTCTATATTTTGTCTGTGTCAAGCTAAATATCTCACAGTTTGCTGCTGGCCAGGAATGCAGCTGGTCTTTTACTTAACTTGAGCAAAACCAGCAAAACCCTTCAGATAAAGCAGGAGGAAAATATGTTTCTCCGGTGTTAACAGTAAGCAAAAGTTCCATCATCAAAGGGTTCCATCATGATAATCTGAGCTCCCTCTTACAGGATTCACTGCGAGCACAAAGAATTGGTATTGCTGAGCACCCTTCTGGATTTGATTGGTGTCCCTAGATTCCATAATCTATATGCTTTTGTCTATTTTAGTATAAATGCACTTGACATCCCTGCTGGACATGCAACTCCTCTGCATCATTACACCAATGGAAATCCACGTATAACACTCACTCCTCACTGCACACATGCTGCCCATTATCATACTTCTTCCTAAGAGGATTTCAGTTACCGCCTGTTTGACAAAATCAATAGTTGCACATCACATGGAAGATAATAATCCAGACACAAAATAAAATACATAAACAAGAACTATGCCTACCATATTGACATATTAAATTTTAAAAAATGTTTTCTACATACAGCTTGTTGGTACAAAGCTAACACCATCCAAACAGTATGAGTAGCACAGCAGATGTCAAAGCTGATTCAGTTTAAAGGCCAGTTCACCACATAATATTTACAGAAATATTATTGAAGTCTTAAAGAGAACATTTTGAGTGGGTAGTTGGCATGTTACCACATCTCGATCAGTTTTCTTTCTGCAATATAGAAGAGCGTGCCTAGAAAGTGATACCCAGGTATACTTCTGCTTAAGTACAAATGGCTCATTTATGTGGTGAATCTTGTCTTCAAAGAATAGAGAATTCTGAAAAGTAAATGACAACTACTCCTCTTCTTTTATCACAAATTTTATCATTTTGTCATAGTGGACATAACTGTGCATCTAGCAGACAGTACATACCACCTCTACTTTTGTCCTTTCTCTTTTTTCTGCCCATAGTAGTTTTTTGTGAGACAGTATTCTTGATGCCATTGTGTCAAGCAGGACTTCAAATCTAGAGACAAAGTGCCAATCCTTACAGATCCTCAAAATGAAATGCTGCAGCAGAAGGCTCTAAACAGCAGGGTTTTGAAAAACACTAAGAGTCTAGTTCACATTTTTGCATCTCAAGTTATGATAGTTTGGTGGGCTCTAAATAAAAGTAATATTGGCTCATGACTTAAAGTACCAGAAAACTATTTTCCTGATACACCTCATTAACATCCTAATATTATCTTCTGTTGTATCACAAGGTAAGGTAAAAAAAGCTTTGCAGTGGAAACACTTGTAGCTATCCCACCACGTTCTTCTTTTAGCACACAAAACACTGAACATGAAGCTGCTCTTCAGGACACGACAGGGGATGCATGACAGCTCTGGAATGCTTTTTTAAACCCATGAGTAATCATTGCCTTTTTTAAAAAAATTCACAATCAAAATGATTACCTGATGCAAATGTATTTCTGATGGCATTTTGCAGTGCTTGTCTTTAGAATTTAAGTTTGATGGTTTAGTTGGCGCCTCATGTAATGGAGCTTATGATATAAGCACATAATGTGATAGGTTAAAAGAGGGATTTATATTTTAGGCACACAGATTCCTCCAACATTGTTTAGGCTGGATCCTCACAATCAGTGTAGATTTGAAAATTTGGAATGGAATCCCCTGAAAAAAAAAGCTGACACAGAAACTTTCTTCTGACCCGAAAAAAGTGTTTTGTTCTATAAAAGGCAAAAAGAAAACTAGAAGAGACAGTGGTAGGATTTGCATCTCCAATTAAAAAGCCAACTCTAATCTTCAAATGCTTTAGTGCCGGGCTGGAAGTAGGGATGATTTTGTGGGGTTTTTCACACTTCTGAGATACTAGTGTGAAGAGTATCTTGAGCAGGATTTTCCATTATGAATTCTTCAAAGAAGAATGGTTTAATTTTGTACAAAATACATAAACATTCAGTGAGCCAAAAAGCCAGTGTGAACACATTTCCAGTAACAACTAATAACTTCACTTTCGGTTTCCAGCTCCTGCTACAGAAAAAAAAAGAGAACCTAGATACTGGATAGTCTAGACCTCTGTTGAATGGTGTGAGCTGAGGTTTCAAACTCTTCTGGGACTAAAAAAGACTTTCCATAAGGTTGCAGTAAGTATTTTATGTCCCAATCTACTGTATGGAGGAAAAGCAATATTCTGGGGGTATAAACAGGAAAAGTTCATATACAGATGTTAAAATTTGGAGGATTCTGCTCTGGTGTTGTGCCATTTCCCCAGGGGTAGACTAGAAAATCATTACAGAGGCACTACAAAGTTCTGTGGAAAATCAGAAAATGCAGGAGAAAAGACCAGATTCTTGACATCACCGTGGCAATAGATGGGTCTCAGGCCATCTGGAGATGGAACTGCCTAATTTTTCTTCAGCTAGTTAGTTACAATAAAAAAATGGTTCATTTAAGAAAAGACTGTCTGTGTGCCCTACTGTTGGAATGACTCAAGATGTAGTTCACAGTCTTGAGCTTGCAGATGTGAAACACTCTGAACTCACTGTCAATTAGGTGTTTAAGGATATGCATGTTACTCAAGTGCATCCAGCAACTGCTAGATTCAGTTCATAAACTCAAAAGGTCATTTTGTTTTGTTGTGTGTCCCTTTTTTTAACTGGCAAAACCCCCCATTATTCTGTTTTTGATAGACAAAGCTTTTGAGGAATACTGGCAATGTTTTATAGAATTGGTGTTCTGCAAGTTTTTGAAAAAAATGTAACTTTACAGAAAGTTTTTCAGAGTTTTCTATTTTTGCTCCATATGGGGAAAATGGAGGATATTGAGGTTCAGTTTCATTTTCAGTTAAGGACAAAAGCAGAGAAAACAAGGAATTTGAATACTGAGACAATAAAAAAAAGACATTTAAAACACAGCATTTGCTTATGTCATACATTTTAAAATACTCTTGCATAAAGTTGAATATACAGAATCACTAACTTTCCAAACACGTTACAAAATGTGTTTTGTAAAGACATTTGTCTTCGCAAAAGACAGAAAAAAATCTCTTTTCCTTTCATTTTCCAGCAGTTTCAGGATAAGACTTTACTTATTTTTCTTAAAATAGCTCTTATCCTCATGCCTTTTTCATAAAAACTTTACCTTGCTTGCTTCATTTTTGTCTCTGTATTTCCTCCCGTGCCAAAAACAGAACTGACACTAATTCCATGTTTTGATGATACCATGACTTAGGTGTGGTGTTCACAGAACTGCACAGTCACAGAGTGGTAGAGGTAGGAAAGCAGCTCTGGAGAACATCTGACCAAACCTCTGCTGAAAATCATGGCCAGCTAGAGCCTGTCCATCAGGTATTTGTACACATTAGTAAGGTCCTCCCATAGCCTTCTGTTCTCCAAACTCCACTCCCACTTCTGTCAGACTCTCCATGTAAGCCAAGTACTCTATTCCCCAACCACCCCCATGGTCATTCACATACACTCCAGGACATCCATATCTCTTGTACTGAAAGTGCAGAACTGGACCCAACACTCCATATCTGGCACACCAGTGCTGAGGATGGGGGAATGATCACCTGCCTTAGCCTAAGGACAATGCTCCTACTAATGCAGCTCAGGAAGCACTTGCTTTCTTTGCCACAAGGGCATGTTTCTGGTTCAACCTGCTGTCTACCAGGACCCCCAGGTCCTTTCCTGCAAAGTTGCTTTTAAGTCAACCCCCAGTCTGTATAGAATCCTGAGGTTATTTCTCCCAAATGCAGGATATTGCATTGCCCTTTGTTGAATTTCCTGAGATTCCTGTTGGCCCATCTCTCTAGACCATCAAAGTCCCGCTAAGTGGGCTAAGCACAGCCCTCTAAGCACGACCATAGAATCATAAAATTATTTTGGTTGGAAAAGACCTGTAAGATCATCAAGTCCAGCTGTTAACCCAGCACTGTCAAGTCCACACTAAACCATGTCCCCAGGTGCCATATCCACACACCTTTGAAATACCTCCAGGGATGGTGACTTCCCATTCCTCCCAGTGTTGCATTGCTTGCTAATTTTCTGAGGGTGCACTCTGTGCTATCATACAGATTACATTAAATTGAGTCAGTCTAGCTTAACTTTCTGAAGTCCTGTCCATCTGCTTCTTAGAACATTGATGTCACAAGAAAAACAAGATGCACCAAAGTCTAGCACAGACAGAATAAGGTATATTGTTTATTATGGTGAAATTTACTGAGGCTAAACATAATTGGGAAGCTCAGGTTTCTCAGGTGGGTCTCCTCAGAAGTTTATGATAATCTACACAAGGGCTCCTGAAAACTTTTCTCTCACTTTGTCTCCCATTGATGTACACTTGACCAAGAGGGGTGAGTGCAAAGCACATAGCACAAAAGTCACCTTGATCCTCCAAGTTGGTATCTTCTGGGCCATGAATAGCATCTATTACGAGCGCAGGCTGCTGCAGTCCTTGCTTGGGTTGATTTTAATAGCTTTGGAATTGTACACTAAGACCTCAGTAAAGCTCTCCCCTTCCAGAGACTAAAAAAACAGTCTTCATATAGAAACATCTGTTCACTTAGAATAAGTCTTTCATTTGAAAGGATCCAAAACATGACAATATTTCAAACATGATCAGTTCAAACTTTGATGCAATGACCTTACCGCAGAAGTGAGACGAGCAAGAATTTCAGCATTGGTTTCTGCTGTATCTTCTATTTTTTGATCAGGCCTTAAAAAATAAAAATAAGATTTTATTATTTCTTTCATTCTGTTTCAACATCTTTTGATTCCTGGAAAGTAAGGAACTGTGTAGCCACAGGCACTAATGTAAAAGGGCCTTTGAGATTCCACATCAAAATGGGGACTGCAGCACGACAATAATTAATCACGTCAGTAACGACAGAGTACACCCTTTGTCCCTGGCTGTCAAGAACTCTTTTGATCCGACCTACGTGAAGCAGTGAGAGAATTTTCCAGCTATAAAAAATATGATGAAGAAATGGAGAATGCGGGACCTTTTAGATCAGAGTTGCTTATTTGACTGCATCTTTTGCTTTGCTAAAATCATATTCTATGAACAGAGCAAAGAGTTTTCTATCTGCTCACCACCCAGCTTTGCAAGGTGTGGAGCAGCACCTATGGAATACAACTTCATGTAGATGAAAACAGACAACACCAAAATAATTTTGTGAAATTCGATATTCAGGAAAAAAAGAACTGAAAGTGAAAATAATATGTTTAAGAAGCCATAAATAACCAAACTAAAGCAACAGCTGAAAACAATATTAGGTTGTCTTGACAATAACTCACAAGAAAGAGACTTCAATGTGTCTTTTCAAAAGTGAGGCACTGAAGGTAGAACCCTCCTAGAAACTGTCCCAGAAGTCTGGCCCACATGGAAATAGCCACGCAAAAGTGGACAATATAGGATAAGACTGTGTTTTTCTTTAAAACAGTCTAATTTCCATCACTAAAATATCTGTAAGCCTTTCAGAAGTTTTATTGACAATCAGAAGCATTATATCAATATGATAGGGTTATAACTATGGGAAGAAGTAAAAGAAAATGCCCTCGAGATCTTTACTTTTCATGGTATTCAAGAAGCATGCCAGCAAGCTGAACAGATACACAAAACTGCAGCTGCTGTAATAAACATAAATCCCAGGTATTAGCAGAAGCTTCTGTCTTTGACTGAATTATTTAATTGCTTATTTGCCTTGATGTCCTTAGGGAGAGAGCTGGCAACACATCTGGAATATGCAGCTGGTATATTGTGGTTTTTACATCCCATGAAATTTCATTCCCTGATATAAAAATTAAGGTCAGAAAGCACAGAGTGACACATGCATTCATTTTGGAGCAAGCAAATTCAGATCAAAATGGTAATTCAGATTAAAATCACAATTATTTTCACAACTGCCTTTCCTATCAAAGAAAATGTGATTTAACATTTTAAATGTTATAAGCAGCCCAAAAGAAATAAATGAATGAATTTTCATTCACAAAGACTGATTTATTCAAATTTTTTCTTTATAATTTGGAATGAGATTAAAATAACTGAACTCTTTAGATGCTTCTCTACACATCTGTTCTCTTCTGATCTCTCAGAACCAGGCTAGGACCTGATTCTTCCTCTAAATTGGAGGCAGAAGATAGCAGCTCAGTAGACACAGCCACAGATGCAATCTGTAAACCCAGAACAGCACATAGCATAGCCAGTTCCTTCTTGGGCCTTTATTTTGGGCCTTAAAAATACTCCCAGTATTCATCTGCATATGAGCATCAAATACTTCTGAAACCATGAATACACTAAAAATTACAGTCAGCTCTTCAAAATCAAAGAGGAAGGGTATATTATGATACCCAAGCCAAAGCAAGAGTTATCACCCTAATTTTTTCAAAAGTTGACAGTTAGAACCTAATAAGTCTGGTACCAAACAGGAGCTACAAAGTCCAGGCAAATTAGTGCTTATACAATTCAGTGGTCTGTGGGCACAGACTGCTAAGTGGAGTGAGATGCAGGGATGCTTGTCCTAGATCTGCAAGTAGGCAAGTCAGTTTCCATACAGTACTTGAGAGTTGTTTGTGTTCAGCAAAAGCTTTCCAGGAATTCCATAAGGCAGTAACTAAATCAATATCCCATCCTGGCTATTAGCATTAAAAACAAATGACTTTTAAGACTGGTTACTTTTCTGATGCCAAAAAACCGCAAATTGTTTCAGGACAGAAGACGGAGAATATAGTGCAACACTCCTGAAAATAAAAAAACAATGTAAGATTAAGAAAAAAATCTCTGCTAACATATCTTCCAATAATTTTTAAAAGTATTATGGGATACATTTCAAGAGTCTCAGGTACCGCGTGCATTCTTGAAATGTTCAGAGTCTACCAGTGGTTCTGGGAATTGTTATAAACACTCCCATTTACCAGGAAGGAAATAGAAGCACACAAGGATTAAACACCTGATACAACACCATTGCAGTAACTGGAAAAGAATTCAGAAGGCATTGAATAAGAGCCTCAGTGAGTGCTCAAGGCTGTAAGGCAGTCCACGGCACAGCTTTCAATTCAGATTTTTTGTTCCCAGGCTATTGAAATATTCACTTGTTTTCTACTCAAGTAGAATGACTGTGATTAACACAGGGTGTTTAATGACCCCAAGAAGCCTCTTCATTTGTCCCATCTAATTTGACAACATTTACAAGGTCTGAATCCTGTGCAATAGGCACAACATTAGCCTTCAGATTAGCATGAGCTGCTGAAAATCTGCTATATCCTGACTTGTTTTCCATGGTGAATTTCCACCAATGTTATGTTGAATGTAAGGAATTTTCACCAAGGCCAACAGGGAGCATTTATTCAGGAACCATAAGTACATCTCAGACTTCAAAACAGTATTTTCATTGTAGAGTTCCCTATAGTAATTTGGTAACACCACTAAAACTGACCAGGAACAAATACAGATCCATCAAAAATCCATACAGCAAGTCAACTCTGAGCTATGTTTATTTAACAGGGTTTTCAGAATAGCTGCTGAAGGAAGCCCCCAGAGCAGCTGCTGCCTACTCAGGTCTAGATACCCCTTCAGGGAGAGCAGAACTGTGGCACTCCAGAGGCCCACTGATGCACCCAGCAGCCCAGGGAAGCACAGGGCTGCTGCCCACAGCTGCAGAGGAGACAGATGTCATCTGACCTCTGGGACCACCAGGAGACAGCCAATGTTCCCTTCTGGCACATAAGCAGGCAGTTGCTTCTGATCTCATCAAAAGCAGAGAATCTATTTAATGAAGTAAGAATTTCTCTATCCCTGTGTAGGTATACAGTTAATGCAGTCAGCATAGATTGTGAGAAAAGCTAAGACAGAAAAATGAGTACAAAACTATTAAATTATAAAAAAACCCTATGCTTCTAATGGTATGCAAAACAGCTTATATATTGAAGAAAAGACAAACACCACTGGGAAAGGTTTTTAGAACTGTCCTCTTTCCTCATGGAAAGGAGTTTACGGCTTTATTTAACCAGGTCAGACAACTTCAACAAACATCTCATCACACCTATTCCCTTTCTGACTATGTTTTAGCAGTTTATTATTTGTATCAAGAATGAGGAATTTTGAACCTGGAAAAGTCTCCTTCTGCTTTAATATCACATTCCCTCGAGGGTATACCATTGTTTAAAATTCAATTCCTACAACACATACTTTTTCAAAAAGCACCCTCACAATCTGACAGGTAAAAGCTCCAGAAAACAATTTTTCTGTGACAATATTCCCAAAAGGAAACCAGCTTCAACTCAAATTTGAATAATGTGAGCAAGCTGGAGCTGGAAATGTACATTAATGAATAATTGTTCAATTCATGTGACAGGGATCATCTTCCACTGGAAATGACAGTTGCACTGAAATAATAAAACTGCAAAGCAGACCATAAACTTGAACCTAAAAAGCCTTCAATCCATTTTCCTACCCAGCATCCTTCACTAACACATCAATATGACCTATCTGTTCTGTCCTTTTGATTCAAATCCTTTGAACAAGTAGAAACAAACCATGAAAAGTAGTTTGATTTACAATGATGGGAAAAATCCCAACTCCCACTAAAATCAAGATCAAAATGCCCTGATATTTAAGGGACAGACAAACTGTTTAGCACCACAGTTGGCTGTAAGACAAGAATTTCTATTTACAAAAATAGTCAAAGGTTTTCTCCCATGTGAGTCAGCTGCCTAGAAGATCATATTCAGTCCTGCTGCTCTAGCCAGCTTGGGGTTCTTGTCACTTGCCTTGATCAAATAAATGCATTTTGAAGGGAAGCATTACTCCAGAACTGCCAATATTTGATTGGTGAGGGCAGTCAGTAGGGAAGGGAATCAAGTTTCTGCCCTAAACCATGTAGAGAAATTACTGAGGTTTTTTTCTACCAGCTCAACATGCCTGAATATAAGAATCTGGGCTTGAGACAGCTTACAGGGTCTTTGGACTTTGTGCTCCTTTAAAATATTTCTTCTGGACATTGAATGAGCATTTTTAAAAGCTAGTATGCAGAGAAGGAAAGTACTCATCGAGAAAATTTTGTCTTTGGCATCAAACAGAATAAATTCCAATACTGCCAGAGTAACAGTTCTCCAAAGTATTGGGTTTGAGATCATCAAGCTAGGGACAATGAAATAATTTAACTCAACTTGTCTGTTTAGGCCAACTCCTGCAGATTTCCAAAAGTATAAATGGTCCAGAGCCTTCACTAACACCTCTCTCCTCTATTTTGGCCTCTCACTGTGGAACAAATAACTGTTTTCCTTCTAGCCACTCTAAACAGACAACCTTAGAGTGCAGACACATGAGCACAGAGAGTATAACATGCAATAGTCAGGTGAAAGGGAAGACATATAGGAAGCAAAACTGTTAAAAGGCATATTCTGAAAAAGAGATAATAATGTGAGTTTACAGAACTCTGGAAAACATACAGTAGAAAATTAAAATCAAATTATTGAAGTTACGACATTTCCACCCATCTTGTCAATCCATCTGAAAGCTGAGCCTGACATATCACAAGGGCATCTGATCTGCCTAGTCAATCAGCACCAGAGTATCTCTGCTGCCAAATTCATGCCAAACCTCCAAATGGAAGAGGAGACAAAAAATATCACAGGTAATATAGCAAGCTAGAAGAAACAAGCTAGTGCCTAAAAACTGTAATATGTCCAAAATCCCATGTCAGGTGCCTCCATTTTTCTACCCATACTGACCTTTTCAGATGAAAAGCACATCTCTACAAGTTTTGTCAACCCTCAAAAGAAAGCTGTCTCATTTGCAAAGTGATTTTGGGGTAAACAGTGTCATTATAAGGCCAGACACTTATAAAATAGTCTGTAGAAGTCGCAAACAGCTGTATATGCACACTTACAGATTGCACATGTCTATCCTGGGAGGAGACAGTGGCAGTAGTTGAAGTAGGAGCTTTACTCCATTCTTCCATGCTTCCTCTTTCTCAAATTCACAGAAAAGGTAGGTACATTCATCCGCTGAGAACTGGTAGAAAGCATGACTGTCTTGAAAGTAGAGTTGTCTGTCCACTGTTAGAAAAAGTAATATTAGATACCCTTTAAACCTTCACCATGTAAAGATTCTTACCACATTCTGTATTACACTTGATCTTAATGCTGAGTTGTACCATCACACAGGGCAAAAGGATTGAATGCTCAGCATGAAAACAATCCTGACCTCTCCATTCGTTTCAGTGCATCCAAACAGGAAAACCCCAAAACCTCAATTTAAAGGTCTACAGGATCCTGAAATTCAAGTATTAAGACTGATGAGTATTTAATCAGTTTTGGAACCAGTTCAAGTTTAGGGAATAAAAACCTCCCTCTTTTTTGCTAGATTTCTGAGTCTCAGTTTCCACTGGTTTCTAAACTATTTTCACTAATGCTCAGGCAGTAGTAAACAATGTTCAGTAATGGGAATGCAGCCCATCATTATACCAGCTTCTCCTCAAATTCAGGGCTACTGGATTTGTAGACTTGACCTGGACAAGAAGATGTATCAGTTGTCTTTGTTGAAAAAACACAGGATTTAATGGGGGGAAAAAGGACAGAGTCCAAAGCCAAAAGCACAAGTTCCTACAACAAGTAATTGAGCCCTTGCTGAGGCTGCAAGACCAGACATGCTGTCAGTTTAGTTGAAGAAAACCTTAAGGTACACTGTCAGTGTACATATGCAGAAATCTTCCACAGCTCCTCACCTTTTCACAAGAAAGAGGTTCAGTGTCTAGCACAGACCTCAGGGTGGGCTACCTAAGCTGAGCTGAGCTACCTAAGTAGTCCCAGCCCTGAAGTAAAATTCATCAGATATCCAGAGGCTGTGTCCCTATACAATTATCACAAACCTCATTAGCTGGACCAAATCCCTCAGTTTGGTGGGGGAGTTGGGGACAGCAGGGTAGAACCTGGCCTCACCACCATCTCAAGGAGCTGGATCCTCTCTCAACCCATTGTAATTAAAAATTATGGAAAACAGAGAGGAAAAGAAAATCATTAATAGCTACAGAAGTCATCTGGCAAAGCCATGATCTGCAGCAACTAAACAGCTGCTGTCTTGTGAGAAACCTAAAATAGCTTGAGGGGGAAAAAAAAGGCTGGAAAAGACACGCATTCTGTCTGCAACTTGATAATAGGCAATTACAGTTTCAAAAGCAAAAGGAACAAAAGTGCCAAAAACAAGGGATTGATCTTTGGTATTTATGAAATGAAAGGTCGCAGAAGTGAGCATCCCAATAAGAGAGTAGAAGAAAGAACTGGCAAGAAAATGGGATCAATCTGTGCTTTTTTTCTTTCTCTCCTCCAATCAAAACCACGACTCTTGTCCTATGCAGGAGAAAAGGATAGCCTTCCTCACAGTGGAAGTACTGGCAGGACTGACCTGACAATATAATGCCCATATCCAGGAGGAGCTGCCATACTCCAACTGCTGTAGATCTGCACTTGACAAAAGGACACTGCTCCAAAAGCCAGTCTACGAGTTCTGATCCGACACAACTTCTCCTGAAAATAAACAAAATATCACTTTTTAAACTACAGCAATGTTAAAACGTTCTTTTATAATAACGAGCTAATTTTAAAGCTATCAAAAGTCAGCCTTTTTGTTCAGCAGAGAAAACTCTTAAGTCTCAATTCCTAATTTCTGTCAACCTATTCATTTCAAGGGAAGAAATTACATTGGCAAGCCTTGGGATACCTCTAGCTACAATGAGGGAACTTATGTTAGATGAGCAAGTTCCCTTACACACCTGATTTAAGTAGCATACTTTGCAATATGTAGCATTTTTATCAATTTGTGCTGCATACAGTTCATCCAAAGATGCATAAGGGACAAATAAAATCCAACTTTTAGCCTCAGGATTTTATTTTCTTTCAGAGCATAGACATAATCAGTACAGCTAAACAATATGTATAAGATCCCTATCTGCTGACCCCTGATGTACTTCATCTTTCATATTATTGGTAAATGTATATATTTAAATAATAATAAAAAAGTAGTGGATTTTTCTTAAACACAGGTGTGAATGAATGGTGCCATAATAGAGAGCTGCATGTTTTGGTGTAACTGAAAACAGAAGAAAGCATTTATTCTACAATGCAATACAAATGGAAAATCACTTCATTACAGAAATATTCCATAAATTACATGCAGAAATCAGTGTGTCACTAAATCTTGGAATCCAATTAAGTTCTTTTATAACTCCAAGCCAGGGCTGAAATTAATACTCTTTCTTTTCAACCAAGCAACTGACAAACACTATTGTATATGAAAATCATAAGCAATTGAATTAATGGATCTATGATCAGGCCACTGCTGCTTTCTGACAACTGACATTGTAATGTAAGAAAAGCTATTAAGGTACATGAGACTTTAAAGAATTTTATTAAGAAAATATTTTCAATTCTTAGTGACATACGCAAAATCTCTCTCAGAATTTATTCTCTTGTCAAATCAGGGCATAGATAAATGCAAATAAAACTCTTAAAATTGATTAAAATAAATTATTTTGATTTACCTGCAAATGCCAGTAAGGTACACCCTGTCTTTAATCAGGTCAGAAGCTTGTAGAGTAAAAATATTCCTGAGAGCTCTCCCAGCACAGGAAGAACTTTCTCCATAAATCTGAACGAAAAGAGAAATTGAAAACTGTGACAAACAGGGATTTTTTCATGCTGTAGTAAATTGCCTTGCCACTGTCCACTCCCTCCCTTTGAGCAATGCCTTCTTCACAGGTAAACGGCAAGCAAGCACTCAAAATCTCATAGGAAATGCACCCCAGCTTCTGCCAGTTGTATCATGGGTTGCAGATGCCCTGTGAGCTGGGCTGATTTTAGATTTGCTGCCCTAGAAAAGGAGAGATTTTACTATCCACCAGCTTCACCTTTTAACAACAGACAAGTTAAATGAAAACACGTTATTCTAGCAAAGCAGAGACATGTGAACCACTGCAAAATTACACAGATACAGTTTAAAATAATTTCCTATGTATTTGAGCTAAAGAATTTATTTCAAGCCTACTACACATTGAAAGACTATTTCATAGTCGCTTCTTTTTGTTCAGAAACTTTGGAGGTTTCCTGTGATAGCTGTAGATCAGTTTATCCATGCATTGCCAGGAGGATATGGTCTTTCTGAATGGACACACCTCTGATTTCCCCACAGCTGCAGCCTTGAGGTGCAGGGCAGAAATCAGATGTGTCTGTCAAAGCAGAACCCAACTCAGTCTTGCATAAAACCATGTTCCACCCAGACTCTGTGTACCACTCCTTACTGAAGAATTTACCTTGGGCTTCTGTTGTGATATTTCCTCACTATCCCAGCAAAACACATCAAGTGACACAAAGAACTAACTTGATGCTGTTTTGTTTCATCTTTTTGTTTGCTTGCTTCCTATGTTTATGAATTTTTTAAGGCATATAGAATAGGCCTAAGACAGCAAAGTGTTGTGACATGCAAACCAGAGTTCTCAAATACTGTAAAAGTAAGCTAAACAGAAGCAATCATTTAAGTGATTGGGAACCAAGTGCACATTTGAATTAACAACAATTCAGTTTGCAAACTCAGTAAATAGAAGGACGTGATTTGTAACACACACACACAATGATAACTTCTAAACTGGATTTAACTGCAGGTCACATTCACAAGTGTCTTCAAAGCTACAGTTAAGAGGCTGAACTGAAGCAGAAGCATTCCTCGCATGTGTTTGATGAAACAGAATCAAAAAGAAGCTTCACAAGTACCTTATTTGCAGGAGTTTCCAAATATGGATTTGAAATTCTTCTGGACAGGGTCTGTAAGATAATTTGGTAGACTGTTAGTTTTGTTATAGTTTTTGCATGGAAAAAAAAAAGTAGCCACAACCTAGTCTTTTAGCTATTGAAATCTACATAAAAAGAATTTATCAAATCATCTGAATAGTCTAACATATGTCTCCAAATAATATTGTTTTGAATCAGGAAAAAGATTTGGTAAACTCAGTTCTGTAACTCTTATTACATTTATTCTTGATCTGGAAAAAAAGAGGAACAATGAAATGGCAAAGCCTATAGATACACAATTATTGGGTCAGGAAAGATCAAAAATGACAGTGAAGAATCTCAAGATAAACCTAAAAAATGCTGGGTGAAAAGCCAGTGTGATGAGCTCAACATTGAAATCAGCATGTACTAGAGGGAGAAAATGTAATTACACATACTTTAAAAGCAAACTTTATCAATTCAGTAGAGACACCTCAGGGTCACAGAACCCTTCTCAAGGAAGCCCACTCTTGTAAATGAAATTCTTAACTGTAGTTAAAAGAAATTAGGAATGGTGAATAAAACGGTGACCAGTAGGGAGGTAACTAATGTAGATCAGAGTTATCTCTACCATGCCACACGTTGTGCTGGTAACAGTGTCTCAGGAAATGAATGCTCCAATGTTAGAGGGGATTCAGACAATAATAGTAGTAGGAATAATAAAGGATTTGGATAAATTTTAATCTGAGAAAAGACAGAAAAGGCTGTGACTATTTACCTTACAAAGGAGAGATTAAAAGAACCATAATGCAATTATACAATATGGCACAAAGAAAAGACAGATTTTCTGTGCTCTGCTTTACATTACATGAGAATAACTGATCTCTCAATAAAATTAGCAGGATTCATATTTGAGGAGACAGAAAGGAAAAATCACAAATAAGTCTTCACAGCAGGGAAACGCAAATGCCAAAGTAGTACCAGTGATCAATAAAGACTGGGATTTAAAATTATAAAATTTACAGTGAACCATAACTCTGAAAGATAGAGACAGGACAAACATTTCCACAAGAATCAGGTTACTCCACTCTTACTCACCATGATCCCCGTCACTATTAAAAAGACAAGATATTGTCTACACTGACGCTCACTTGCAACTTTTATCTTACTACAAGCCACACAAGACACAAATAAACAATGCCCAAAATAAGCTTGGAAGTAGAAAAGACATTGTGGAGGTGCACTGGCACTGCAACAGGAAGATCATGTGGTGCTCCCTCACATTATTCCAACTTGTAAGCAGCATAATTAATTCCTTGCTTTGAGAAGGATCCAATTCTCACTTGGTATATTGCAATCATAAAAAAATCATCCTTCACACCCTGTAAGAATCACAGAATCCATATTTCAGTCACACCACCTGTTTTTTCTCCCTGTATTCTTGTTCCTGTATTTTTAGAAAGGGAAGGCACGAGGAACCACAGAAGCATCTATCACTGTTTACCCTTCCATGCTCATCACAAACCTTAGTATAGTTCCATGCATTACAGTAGCTCCATATGGAAATACTGCAACATATAATCCTAATTTCCCTCTCCCATGCCCAACAAAGTTGATGTAAGAGTGCAACACTGCCTCAGATCCCACTTACTCTTCCTAGCTGGCATGTCATTAACACCTCGATTCTGTGGCAGCCCTACATACCATCACTTCTCTTGGTTTCTGTCCAAGACTTTGATTCCACAAGCCTCACTCACTGCAGCAGCACAGTCAAAGTTTATACATTGACTTCCCTGCTCCCTCCTCCTTTCCCAGGCTGGTGCTGACAGAGGACAGGGAGTGTCACCCAGGGAAAATCCTGGTACTGCAGTGTGCACTTACATGACAGTGTAAGATGAAACTCAGAAAAAAGGACAAAATTGGTTGCCTTCTACAACAGGGTTACAGTGGTGATGGATAAGAGAGACTGACATCATCTACCTGAACTTGTGGAAAACATCTCATACTATCCCACACAAATCCTTGTCACTAAAACGGAGAGACATGGATTTGACAGATGGATTACTCAGTGGATGAGGAAACGGACTCCAAGAGTTGTGATCAATGGTTTAGTGGCTGTGTGGAGACCAGTGATGAGTGGTGTCCCTCTGGGACCATATTATTTAACATCCTCATGTTAACATGACAACATGGATGGTGGGATTGAGTGCACCCTCAGCAAGTCTGGGGATGACAAGTTCAGTGGCATGACTGATACTCTAGAGGGAAGGGATTCCATCCAGAGAGACCTGGACAGGCTTAAGAGCTGGGCCTGTGAAGTCCTCATGTATTTCAACAAGGCCAAGTGTTAGGTCTTGTGCCTGATTTGGGGTAATCCCAAACATGGACACAGGCTGAGTAATGAGTGGATTGAAGCCAGCCCTGTGGAGTAGGACTTGGGGGTGTTGGTGGAAGAAAAACTGGACATGATCCAACTGTATCCTGGGCTGCATCAAAAGGAGGACCAGCAGGTTGAAGGTGATGATTCTACACCTCTACTGCACTTTTGTGAAACCCCCACCTGGAGTACTGCATCCATTTGTCACCTTCCAAATATAATAAAGATGGGGACCTGTTGGAGGAAGTCTAGAGGAGGGCCATTAAGTTGATCATGAGAATGGAGCATCTCTCCCATGGAGACAGGCCAAGAGAGTTGGGGTTGTTTCACCTGGTGAAAAGAAGGCTCGAGGGAGATCTTCCAGTATCTAAAGGGGGACAACAGGAAGAACCTAGACAGACTTTTATCATGGAGAGTAGTGAAAAAACAGCAGGTAATAATTTTAAACTGAAACAAGGTAGATTTAGATTAAATATTAGGAAGAATTGCCAAGGAGTCTGCAAAAAGTGTCTGATGCTGAAAACCAGTAGAGAAAAAACCCCCAAACTTCTAGTTAATCCTTCAAGCCACATAGTGCTAGCTCTGGTGCACAGAAGAGAGGAGGAATTCACAGCTCTGAAATGGGATGAGGGAGGACAGGTCAGTGACTTTTCAGTGGCAGCCTGAACCCATATCAATGTGGAGCAAAGATGAAACACTGGAGAGACCATGAGAGTACATTTAGCTTGCCATACAGGAACCTGACCACCCAAAATTTCTAAAAGCATAAAGAAAGAGAAACTGGATAGGAGAAAATAAAACAAAACAGGAAGTGGTTTTCTGGAATAGGAAAAATGATCTTTCATGTTGATGCTAGTCCAGCCTGTGTAATGTTGAAACACTCATTGCAGCTAGGCCAAACTGATACAGAAATTTAGGATTTTTATATCCTAGCTACCATGATAGATCCTGTCTGGTTTTGGTTTTGGGGTTTTTTTTTCTTTTTGTTTTGGGGTTTTTTGTTGTTGTTTTTTAACTTGCCTCAATAAACATTAGGTACTGAGCACACCTCTGTTCAGCAGACTCTGCTTTGGCTGTTGGGAACAAACTGGGCAGTTGCCTACAGGAGAGGAAAAGGTAGTGGATAAGTGGCCCAGCATATCTTCAAAGACCTCAGCTTTTCAGTGGCTCTGTTGGGAAGCACCACTCCCCCCTGGAGATATCTGGTAAATATAGGCTGCTCCCCCAAAATTATTTTGATCCACACACCGATTGAAAATACATTTGCAAATCACTCTAAGAATGAGCCAAGCTGTGCTTTTAAATTAATTAGTCATCAAACAAACAGCTCATCTCTCATGAAAGCTACCTTGGAACAGTTATTGATGTCCATGCCAAGTGCTGCTTTCTAGCTACTGCTACCCTGGCATCCCCACGTGCCTCTTCACCAGCTTCAGGAGAAGCTTTGCCAAACCCCATCTCAGGGAGAGGACAGGGTTGTGGCAGCACGTGTGGTCCTGGGACAGAAGACCATATGGGCAGGAGATCCAGAGCACTGGGTGTCCTCCAGAAGGGCTGTCCCACCACACATGAGTAAGTGTGCAGAGGCAGCTTCATCTTCCCTGCTGGGCATGCAGGAAGGAGGAGGGAGGGAGAGGTCCGGAGGGCTGGACGATCCAGAGCCTGAACTACGAGCGTGGCACAGGCATGGCATCATCCTAACTTGGGGACACAGCCTGCATGTGACAGGAGAGGACAGCTGCGACAGGAGGCCCAGAGAAGGTTTTGGAATAGGACTGCTACTATCAAATCTGAATACACCACAGAAAATTTAGTCTGAAATTGGGAGACATTATAAAGGAGTTCACTGTGGTATTTAAAATTACTAAAATCGCAAGGAATAGAGTAAAAAAATGAAAAGAAAAAAGTTTAAAAATTGTGAGGATTAAAATAAGGTGACCAGCAAGGAATTGAAACAACCAGAAATAAATAGCTGTCTACAGTCTACATGATCAGTTTATAGAACTACAAGCCAAAGAATTAAATATGCCAGGCAGATTTTTAGAAGCAGAGGCTAATTTAACAACTAATACTACTATGCAAAGTCTATATCTAAGTTTAAATTAGTATTGCTTCAACTGTACAGTTATTTTTAAAACAAGCTGAGAATTTCTGACATTATTTAAAGTTAAGCATGCAAAGAAGTCAATGATAATATTTTAATATATCAGCACAAAATGATTTTTTAGAGGTTTGGAAAGAAATTCCCCCACAAAATACTACACAACAAAGTATACTAATGGCTCCGTTGGAAAGAACAAGCTGTACCTTACTGTCAGATGCTGACTTAGTTTCTTCCTTGGGAGAGTACTGAACTGGGTCCACTATAGCAACTGTGCATTTACTACAACCTGGTCAATATTCTGTTCAAGGGCTAACGGTACTATAAAGCATGGATTTAGTCATTTCTTTGGAAGATACATTTGAATTTTCTCCTCATTTTTAGACCTGAGATTTTTGCTTTGGCCACATCTCAGCTTGAGAGAATGACTTGCCTACAAGTTGTTTGTGCCTCGCCTCCTGCCCAAGCTGTTCCAACAACTGCTGATATTTCTGCCATTGCCAGCACTGCAGTCACAGTAGCATCAGCAATGCTCCATACATCTGCTAGCAATTTAATCACCAGCATGCCCAGAAAGAAATAAAGCAAGAGTGCTTCGAGCTCCAGTTCAAGTGCTTTCCTCAGCTGGGATTTAGTGCTGTGGTAGCAGCCAGCAACCTGTCTACACTAGAAGTCATAATGTAACACCTCAAAAGAGGCTATAGAAATTGCAGGAAAATAGTAATTTCAAATATGGAACAGAAATGTTTTACCTTTCTTCTAAGAGCTTCTGATATTCATGTGCAGTTAGCAAGAAAAAAAAAATGACAAAAACAGGAAGGAAAAATTTCTTTTTTAGTCAAGATTATTCCTTTTACTAAATCTTCTAGAGTGGGATTTATTTTAAAACTAACAGATATGAATGAGGAAAGGCAGAATCATGGCCTTTCTTCCCCAGTAAATTGTTCAAGCTTCCACTCCAGATTTTTTAAATATCTGGGTTTTTAACTGGTTGTGCTTCCAAAATATGAGCATAATATTCTATGCTTAGGAATTTGCAATGTGCAACCAAACTTTACCTGTTTTCAGTTTACAACACACTCATAAATATTTGTCTGTTTGATCAGAGCTTAATTTACAAACTTGCCCATGATCAACTCCATGCTGCTGAGCAGTTCTAGAAACATTTTTGTTATGTACAAACATAACAAAACAATTGTTCATAGTTCCAGGGCACTGTCACTATGTGCCTAAAGAATTTAGTATAACAGTTGTGCATTTCAAACTGGATTACTTAACATACTTAAAATTAAGCTAATTCTTCAGTGTTGTTATTCCGTAAATATAAATAGCCTGAACAAAAAATCATCTCATTTTGAAATGCACATGGTGTAGCACAGACTCCCTGATAATGAGATAATTTCTATTCCCTGACAGGGGGATTTCTGCAACTATTCAACACCTGAATCCTAAATTGGCTAATGTGACCACAAAGGAAATTATATATTCAGACACACATCCAACAAGAATTTAAGCATCCAAACCGAAAAATACACTTTCACAAGTACTCATGCTGGAAACTTCTCCTATTCCAACCATGAGAGTGTATGGAAAGGGATCACAAATAAAGCTGAATACAAATTCACTCTCAAAAATAATCATCTTCTTGTAGTTTTCTCTCCAGTGATCATTCAGCTCTAAGAATACAGTGGCTCAGGAAAAATTTTAAAAATCCACCAGAGGTATTTACTGAATTTCCCTCAGGCTTCTCTCCCACATCACGCACAAATCAAAAAATAATTATTTGTGTCTCAACCAGATTTTGTTCTCTCATTATGAACCATGACAATGATAATACCATAAGAGTGACAGAAACCTCAGCAACTGTTACAACTGATAGAAACCTATGGGGGTTTTTTATCAAAAAGGTGTGCTGGAGTTGCTAAAAGCAAGCAGCTACAATAATTAGAGAGTTTCCACTCTAGCCCTAATCTGAACACAAATCCTGAAACAAAGCTGGGCTGTACCTGCCTGACACACCCTCCTCAACTCACAACACAAGAAGGCAGTAATTTCTGCAGGAGAATATGCTTTTATTCCCAGTGCTTACTCGTGCCAGGCAAGGAGGGGGGGAAGGGAGCAAAAAATTACTGAACAATATGACTTATCACTTTGCCTCCTTTGAATTTTTGACACCACTTACTACTGTCTAAATGATAGTTGTTTTAAGCAGCAGTAAGACATGGGTGTTGTGTTTAGGAGATGAAATGCTACCATTCTCTGAAGGTGGCTGGATATAAGGGAGTGTTGTCATGAATCCCAATCTGTTTCCATGTGGCAACAGATTTTCCTTGTTGCTAAGGCACAGCAAGCAGAGTTGGTTGGGAAGCTAGCTGACTTTCAGTGGATATCATTCATATGAATCCGTAGAATATGCCTGACTTTCTGCCAATAATATTTGTCAAAAACAACCTTCCCCCACTGCTCCACTTGAAACTCACTGTCAGAATTCACAGGTAATGAAGAACAACCAATGTGACAGTTCTCTGCATTAATATTTAAGATTAAATATAAAACCCTTTATAAAGGATCTTTTTTATAAAGGAAATATCTTCTCCTGACCATCTTAAACTTCACATACTTAGGTGTAGCATAAAAAGGTCAAAAAGCTGTAAAAAGAAAAATCTGTATTCAGCAGAGCTTGCAATTTTAGGATTCCCAGATGAGCCTGAAGAGCTCTCTGGAGAAATTGAAATGGGTCATTAATGAAAGAAAACCAGGGAGGTATTGTCATCTGTTTTCTGTATAAAAAGAACTTACAAAATAAATTATTTCTCAAAGGGGAAACCCACAACTCATGGTTCATTCTCACTTCCTCCAAAACAGAAAGGAAAGTGAGAAGAAAATGGATGCTCTTTGTAAAGAAAAGCAGTGCTCTTTATATTTAAAGACTTATTTCTGAGTCAGTGACAGTTAGGAAAGTTACGCATTTAGAAACATTTCTTTATTTTCCAGTACCTATCAAACTAAATATGGCTGAATGGGTTTATGCTTCAAATAAAACTAATTTTTACTTAATCTAGCATAAACCATCCACTTTCAAAATCTCTGGAGCCTAGCAAGAAGTGTAATTTAGTGTCCAAGAGCAAAATTTATTTTCAATGCCCTTTTCTATGCCCAAAAGAAGTTAAGAATAGAAAAGAACATCATAGAAGAATATGGCAGGGCTGGCTGGTTTCTCTCCTCCCTCTTCCTCAGTCCTAGCATGGCGAAAAGCCCGGGATAAATCCAGCTTAAGGAAGGCACCAACACAGGCTCCTCCATCTGTGTCCTGTGCCTCAAGTAAAGCTGCAGCATCCTAACACCCACCCAGATTGGGAGAAAGGGAAGAGTGGTGAGCCAGCAGAAGGGGGTGCCTGGGTTAGGAACTTTATGTTACTAAAGAAAGGAGACAGCCTTTACTCTACAGCCCTCCTGCTAATGATGGGTTCTATGATCAGATTAAGTACCCTGAAATGAGGCTGCTGACAAGCAGGTCATGTCCTCTCTGCACCTCCTGCTTCAGCTTCCCAGTCCCGCCGCTCTTCTCCTTTGTGCATCCAAGCATGTCCATGAAGCCATGTCCTGAAGCAAGCTGAAGGACCAATGGCTTTGAATCGGCTCATTAAATAGAGATTCATTTCAACAGGGATGGTTTCCCTCGGTGGGGTCACTGGGGAGCCACACAAACACCATCCCCAGCAAGGAGAGCAGCGGGGGCACAGGCCAAGGCTGTGGGACACAGAGGGAGGCAGGGAGGGACAGCTGTGCTCAGAGGAAGCACTTGTTTATGCTGAATTAAAACTATCCAAGGAATGATGGCATAAAACACGTCTAATAAATCCGTTTTATGTTGACAGAGCAGAGACACTGCTCTGTCAACATGCAAAGGAAGTTAACTACGCTCACAAAAAATGACAATACAAAATTCAAGGGTGTCAGCAATGGGGAGCTTCACTTTCAACTCCATGTTCACATAAATGCATCAGCTGAAGCAAAAGACAATTCCCATGTCATCCACATCTGTAGACTGCACAGGCATAGTTTGTAATACAGAAACAGAGTTTTAACAAGATTTTCTTATAGAGAATGGACATTTCCAACTCATATGCTAATACAGTGTTTGCAATGAGATTTCACTAAATATGAAAACAATCAGAATTTTACTGCTTTTTATCATGTTTTATGTAATATTAAAATATGCAGAGTACACTTAATTGTCTATTCATGTTCCTTCATTAATTAAACTTTATTGCAGCATTTGTGCTCTAGTTTGCCAGTTTTCCATACATTTCCTAAAGCTACCTTACAAAATTCCCAGTGCATTTCACACTTCCTGGCTGTCAGCAACATTTCACAGGAAAGCAGTATCCTCCCTTTCTTCCAGTGCAAAATAGGCACTGTACAGATTGCTACCATAAACATTTAGCAACACTGTTGTACTTCTATTTTTTTAAAACTCAGCACCTAATAAACACAGTAGATGGTCTTTGTCATCTACCCTTGTGTCCCTGACACCAGCATCTGGTCTGGTTTTGATCTGGAGGGCAGCACATACGAGAAGATGGGTAGGGGGGTTTAGTGATTGCTAAAATTTTTTGTAACAGCTAAGATTTCTAATGATGCAAGTAATAATTTGATAGTACACTATTTGGGGCTTTCAAAAGAATGTGCACTGGATATTTCACACTGCAATTAAAACAATGCTCCCAGTGACGGGTTACTGTTTATTTTAAAATAAATCTAAATGAAGACACCAACAAAACAGTTAAAACAGAGATCGGGAGTAGGAAAATGCAGATTGTCTGCATACTTAAAAGCTTTTCAAAGTACCTCTGTTGACATGTTTCTTGTGTTGCCAGCAAAATACCTTCTCATGACACATTTCCAAATGGAAAAAAAAAAAAAAAAGAAAGCAACATGGCACATCTACTTAGCAAAGGCATTCTGAAAGCCAGGAAGCCTGACTTACAAACATGCATTAGTAAAAAGAAATTTATGAGGAAATTGTGTGTCAAACACAAGAATAAATGCTCAGGTTGTAAAATCTTCTTCCTGGAGTTTTTGTAACTTCACCAGACAGCGTCCTGCACAATTTCTCAGGCTTTGAATTTTGTCCTGCACAGAGCAGGGGTTGGATCAAACAATTTCCTGGAGTTCCCTTAGCACTCAGATAATTCAGTAGTTGTCTCCTGCTCTATCACTCCCAGATAATTTAATTCTGCTAGTCCAGCTGGCTGTACCAGGCATGGGAGAAACAGTCTGTGGAGCTTCAGGGCAACCAGAAGTACCTTTCTAGGTACATTCTGTGTTTAAAAAGAGGCTCCTAAAATCACATATTTTCATGTTAGCCTTCCACCAAAACTTTTCCCTGTCACATTACCCACTGTGCCAGGCCTCAGTTGCTGACATACCCCAGCTGTCAACATTACTGCAGATAATACTGGTGCCAGAACCTGACCTTCAGCAAGCCACGTTTTTCAGAGATTAAATATAATAAAAATTTTAAAGCAGACAATCAATTAAGTGATTCATCTCACCTGTCACGACCAAGCACCCACACTATGTGAGCGTAAGTTCAAACATTCCCTCTCTGGTATCAGGCAAAACTAGCATGGTTGGGTACTTGATTTTTGCCAGCACAGGCTCAGGAGCTTTCTGATGAACTGCCCCCATAACCCAGCTGCAAGAATGCTCACCTCCACCAGAAGAATTCTAGCAAACAGCAGAAGGGCAAAAATATCCAAGACTGCTGCAGCTATTTCAGTGAATGCAGATGCAGGAACAAAACCTCAAATATTAGCAAATATTCAGCAAATCAGCTGTGAGCAATGACAACAAATGACTAAAAATGTCAATATAGAGTGCATATATTATCAAATAAGAAAATCCATTAAAATCTTAATTCATTCGGAAGCAATTTGTAATTAAAGAAACAGTTTTATTGTTTTCAATAGCTAAAGTATCTTTAATGTTCCAAGTACCAAAAGACAAAGTTAAAATTCTGAGTTCTGATTATGATTTATGAAAATACCTCTCAGTAAAATGCATTAATTTACTACTTGAAAAATGCCTTTCTGGCAACTTTTTTTAATTTTCTTTTAACAGGCTGCACAGAGATTGTCCATGATTGGGTTTACAAGTGCAAAAAGGTATGTTTTTAATGTCCCTATAATTAATGTCCCTGCTCCCAGAGAGCCCTGCTTTTACCACTGCCTGCACAGAAGGTAGGTCACCCAGTAATTTCCCAAACCTTTTTCCTAGTAGGAGAGCAGTTACTCCTTTCTGGTACAAGACATTCAAACCATTTCCTCTTTGTTTCTGAGAAACTGATTTTCTGATTTTGCAGAGACCAAGTGGCCCACTGGGAAAAGCACCAGACTGTTCAGTGTACCTCAGTTTTATTCCTGAACGTGGTGTGGTCACAACCTGCAGAGAGACATTTCCCTTCCCATGCAATGGGAACAACCATGAGCACACTCTGAAAGCACTTTGAGACCCACTGGTAAAAATCTGCTATCAGCTAAGGGCTAGAAGCACACAAGCTCTCCTCCATGCACCCAGGGCAGCCCCACTCTAAGTTCAAGTATCTACAGGACATCTAAAACACAATTAATCTAGAATAAAACTGCCGACTTCTGCTTTTCTTGCTTCTGAGGTTTTCCGAGAGCAGGAGCAGCCTGGAGGATGGGTGAACAAGCTCTGCTAAAGAGTTTTGCATTACAGCCTTAACAGTTTGAGAATCTGCAGTGCTGTGGTTTGTGTTGGCAGCTCTCCCTTACGTGACCTCTTGGGAACAATAATAATTTCACTGACAGTAGCTCTTGGCACAAGCCAATGCCAACCTACTACAAACTGGAGAGTGGGAGTTCTTAACCACTTCCAGAAGAACAGCTGTAATTCACTTTTTTGCAGGAAAAACTATTAAAGCTTAACTACTTTAGTTTCATGAAGCAGTCAAGGCCTCACTGTATGGAGAGTTAAAAACACTCAATATGCAAAGAAAGAATAGAGCTTTTCCTTAGAGCATACAAGCAATATTTTGGCAAAGAAGATCAGGAACTCCTCAACTGCCCTTGGCAAAGCTTCAGAAATACTTGGAACTCAGCTACCAGCACCTTCAAACCATCTGCAGAGTGAGATTGTACTAACTCTGACCACCTTGCAAATCTTTAACCTGGCCATTAAAGCAGGAACAAATGAAAACTCAAGTGCAAACCACTCCAAAGGGAGGTTTATCACCTCTAAGATAGGGAAGGACCTGAGACACAAGGCAGTTCAAAAACATCTGAATTTTTCAATGCAGCAGAAACCACTGCATGCCTATCGAATATTCAATCCCAACTGCTTGGCACACAGAGCAATGTGGAAAGCAGTGTGCAATAACTGTTAGATACGGAATACAATTAGAACATGAAGAGCCTAGAATATATGAGCAACTACTAAAAGCTGCTTAGGTAAATTTAGCTTTCACTAGACTGAGAGCATACAGAATCAGAAAATATATACGCAAGACACAGATGAGTTTTGTGTATTTTGTTTTTGCCTCAGGAAAACTGCTCAAGTGTCAAGCAGCTAAGAGATGAAAACTTTATTTAGTATGATAAAATCAAAACCAAATAATATAAATTACAAATCTTGTGCAAATTAATCTCATACGAAAGTAAAAGATGTGCTCAGCACCCCCAGAAGGTCACAGATACAGTTCAGGCATCTTTAGACCGGAACCTCCTTTGTGAAAATAGGTTCAAGAAAGAAGTACAGCCTTTCAAGTGAGGCAAGACTTCCACCCTAATGAGGCAGATTTCCTTAATTATATTCTTCATCCCTAAATTTAATTACCTGACTCTCTTCTGATATATATCTTTATTTTCATTCTTGATTCATATAAACAACTGTTTGCACACATTTGATATTACTAGCACATGGATATGTCACATCAGGTTTATGCAGTATTATCTTGAATTTTCATGCTGCAGATTTACTCACTCTAAATTTAATTAAGTCTACAAGTCCTTCTTCATACCGCTGTAGGAAGTTTGGTCCCTAAGTGGAAGGGTTTTCTTTATCTCTTGAGATTTTCCAGCTGGTACCATGGAAATTTCTCTTTTTGACCTGCAGTTTTGAAAGGTAGGGCCTTGGTCTAACAACAGACTTTTGAAAATATCATTAATAGAAACTGTCCCATTAGGACTCTCTGAGTTTATTATTTATTTTCAAGACAGTATGGGCCTCAGAAATGATCCCTGCACCTCTCCTCAGGCTTAGACTATGTTCAGATGTGGAGCCAAAGTCAGTTTAAGCAAAAAGCCACAAAATTTGACAAGATACTATTGCAAAATTAACATCCTCTGAGATGATAACCCCACTCAGATTCACAGAAAAAGAATATATTAAACTGTGTTGCTCTAAACTTTTTGTGGAGAAATTACCTATGAAAAAACTATTTTAGGCAGCTTGACTAAACAAATAAATCTTGCTTCAATTTGTCCCACACCAGTCTCTTGTCCCCCATGATGTCAATAACTTCCCTCCAGCAAAACTAGACCTGGCATTTAAAGCAGAAAGTTCCTATCCATTTGTTCCATTTTTTTTAATGCATTACAAAGCCTTTAAATGACTTTTAAGGCACATTTTTCCCAGTAAAAGAAAAATAGAAAAAACCCTCACAATTTGAGAGTCAAAGGATTAGAAGATTTTTCTACTTTCTGCATCTGATTATCCGAATTAATTAACCTTTAATTACATTTGCAACTATTATCTAGTTTTCCATCCCAACAGAAGTCCCACCATATGATATCTATATCCTAGTCAATCTTATTCTCATACTCAAAGACATATGCAAAAGAAGAAAACAGCTAGAGTGTAAATTAGCATGAAAAACATGTGTGCAGTGGAAAAACAGTATTACAGCAGAGCAGGGATCTGAGGTGAATTGTATTTTATGAAACTGAACACACTTGTCTGTAAGATGTGTCTCTTGACAAAGAGGTTGAACTCTCTAAGATTTCAAAAGATCTCTGTACATCAGGTGCTGAAAGGAAAATTACTCCTCCAGAGGAACTGTTGTTTTAAACCAGAAGTCTTTTGGCATGAAAGTTGTGGATGACTTTTTCAAGGCTGTTTCAAAATACACACGAGGTGCACAGCCTGCACCTGCAGAATCTGAGATAACCACCCAGGAGAGCACCTCATCCCTCACTGGGGACAGCAGCAGTAGCACTGTAACTATTTTTAAATAAATACTCATTAGAACACGTGAGAGAGAGAAGCAGAGGGACACAATGTGAACAGAAGCTTGCTTATCAGTTGTGTGAACAGAGCATACAGAAGAAAAGCAGAATAGCCTCTGCATTACTCACAGTCAAAGTACAGCTGAGTGTATCCTGAACAGAGCAACCTCAAAGAGCCAGCAGAACATAGTACAATCAGAGGAAAGGACTCACACATCACTGCCTTTCTACAGGGTCACGTTTCCACCACCTGAGGACAGCCAGGCCTGGCAGCCAGTGCTAAGAACAACACTTGGAGGAGCTTCTGATTACCAGACTAAGGAGCAGCTCAGGCATTTTGTGTGCTACTTGAAGCTGCACCTTCTTGCCCTACCACACACACCAGTGTCCAGGATTCTTCAGGGTCCTCCTTTATGTATCCATGGAAAAGCAACAACATAGAACTGACCCACCTTCTTCTGCTTCACCATGTTAAGTCTTTATCCTAAGATCCACGAGAATAAAAGGTAAAGACTGACCACATTTTTTCAGGCCTAGGGGCAAAGAGAGTTAACTCTCTTATTCTTCAATATTCTGCATCACAGCCAATGCTTGCAACGTTGATCATTTCAATATGCTGCTACCCTCCTTCCACTTACCCACTGTATCCTAGTTACCAGCCTACTCAGTTTTAAAAGTCACTAATAAATATAATTTTAAGTCAGCAAATGTTTTCTGACCTACACAAAGCAGAAGGTGGGAGAGATGAGGAATTGCTGTCTTGAAAAGTTGTTTCAAGCAATATGCATTGGAAAATTATAATTTAGATTGAAATCAGGGAAGAAAAATTATCCAAAAGATTAATATATGGCATTATTCCCCCCACAGTGATTGATCTGTCAGAGAGTAGCAGAGATGCTCTATCTGTGTTTCCATGAACACTAACAAAAAGCAAGATGTCAGTGACATCCTAACAGACTGCTGGGACACTCAGTTTACTCTCATCAATTCACCAAAGCAGCCTGGGCAAAGAAGATAATTTCTGTTCAGATTCTTCCAGCCTCTTCACCATGACAATCTCCAAAGCTCACCCAGCTCAGTCACTTATTCTGCAGCAAGGACACACAACCCATGGGGTTAAACTCTGGCCCTAGAGGAGACTGATGGCAAATCACCACTTACTGTAAGAAACCTTCGTTTTGAGATATACTGTCTTCAAAAAACAGTTGATGCTCACCCCCATCACCTTGCTCCATCCTTTCCCACACTGTTTTTTTGAGGGGTGATTTCAAACCATCCTTATCTCAATGGAACAGCCACCACAAACCCCAAGGGCTTCATCCATTTTATTCAAATCAGCCTAAGCCTATGTGTTAACTACCTATTTGGTAGCTTCTCCAGCACCAGAAAAAACTACCAAAATTAAAAGGATCTTACAAAACTCTTTGGTATGTTGATACATACACAGATACTCCTTCAAAATGAAAAGCTTTCAAAAAAAGATCAACAGAAATTTTTTACCTCTATGTAATCTATTTTCTGCTTTTTCTTTATGCAATGCCATAATGTCTGTTTTGGAAACTGGACACACCAGCAGAAGTTAACTGAAGAGGGCCTCTAGGACATTATTCCTGGTCAGTAAACCCTTGCCTTGGAATTCACCTCCCTGCTCCTTCCATCAGCATTTGATCAAAAGATCAGATGGGTTCATGAAAACAAAATAATGGGAATGGGAACACTCTGGGGTTTGGAAGATTACATGGGAGGTTTGTTTGCATGTTTTTAGCATGCCTCATGCTTATTGACGTTTTTAACCTCTCCACTTGTGCCAAGAGATAACAATGACTAACTTAGGAGGGAAAAAGTCATGGTTTAAGAAACAAGCATACACATACTGATGCTGGAGTTGGCTCAGGCTGAAAAGAAGATGACTCACAGACCCTCAGCATTTAGCTTTGTTTCTAAAAGTCAGATAACACCAAGAACTGCTAAAGCAAGGGATAAAGATGCCGTCTGTTTTCCTGCTTAACTCAAATTAAAAAAAAAAAAATTAAAATCAGCCTTCCAGTTTCAGAAGTTTCACAAAATTTACCATTACCTTTTCAGTGACCAGGGACAGTTTTTAACAAGAAATTATTGTCTCTGGATAGTTTCCTTGAAATTATTTTTATTTACAGAAGGGACAACTGTGATGTTTTCTTATTGACTCCCACCATCCTGCCATAATTTTTTTTGTAACATGTTTTGCTCTTAATAAACAACTGAAGCAGGTACTTTTCTACAGCCAAAATAAATGGATTCTCAAAGAGCCTAAGTTCATATTGTTTTTTATCAGACCACAACTCTGATTTAATAGCAGTGTTGCTCTGTTAGCTACACTTTTATTCTTAAATGCAAAAGACCACTCGCTACACAGACATTTTGTGTCTCTGTTTTTAATGAAGTGCTTTACAAGAATAGAGAACAAATGCCTGTAATGTGACATTCTTCAAAAGTCTTTGTTGGTTTACCTGTTAGATAGGTTTGTTCCTAATAGCAGTTTTGCCATAAAGTTGCCTAAGCAGAAAAATAAAAATAAATTATTTTTAAAAGAACAAAAAAGGGCAGTTTTCCTCACTGCTCTTTCCTCTTTGATGTACCGGGGCAGTAGCTACTTCTTAACAACTTATTCTCCTCTCCATCACTAGAGTTTTTAAAGAAAATACTGATAGGAGCAGAGTCAAGAGATACTCTTGCACAGAACTCTGCTCAGAGATTATGTGACAAAGTTGTTGGTTACTAGCCTGTGGAAAGCCTTCCAAACACTTGTCCACCCACCAAACAGGAGCTTCACTGGTCATGAATATTCTTACATTCCTTAGAAGAACAGCAAAGCCTTTGACAGAACATGTTGCAACAAACTCAAGACTGACGTGCTATCATCTGCTTTTCTAGTATGTGCAGAGACCACCTACACAGCAACACTCTACAGCTGTACCTCATCCTTCAGCAAGGACAGTATGGACTCACCCTAACATAGAAAACTCCTCAAAAGAAGCTGAAGCAGTCTTTCATGTGTAGATAAAACATTGCAGTTGATCAAAAACACAGAAGTAATGAAGGACAAGAACAGGATTAAATGGACTCTTTTCATCGTGAAAAGGAAAATACAAAGATGCCCCAACGTTGTATCCTAGGCTGGATGCTGTTTCATTAAACATATTTATGATGTCAGCATCAAGATAAGCAAATTTTGCTCATACAAATTTGGTTAGTCACAGTCAGAAGCCTATAAACAGTTTCAAATGGGTCTAGTCAAGGTAGGAAAGTAAACAGTGCTAAATTATGTTTATCCACACCAAAAGTAAGGAAAAATATGCTGACAATTTACATGGCTTTAAATTAACTATATCAGTTGAAAGAAAGCAACCTGAATGGCTGGGAAGACATTTTGTGTGAAGAACTAATCAGTGGCCTCAGGAGCTCTGAAGAGAAAGCAGATTGTTAGGATGAAAATCCTGCATGATGGGGAGAGAGAGGAAATTGCATGATTTATATAAAACAGTGGTCCAGTCTCATCTAGAATATTACATTCAGCACAAGCCATCACTAGTCCAAAGGGACACTGAAGAACGAGACAGAGTTCAAAACAAGGTAACAAAAATGATTACAGCATGGAAAGAGTCATCTAGAGAGACTGCAACTGCTTGCTTGAAAATCAGCTGTAAGAAAGAATAAAAAGTTAAATGTACAGAAGCTGGATGTTCCCTGCCTCATAGGAACAGAGGAAGGCTCACTAAATTTAAAGGCAGGATATTCAAAACTGATCAAAACTAAATGCTTTCATCAACAACAGGATAAAACAAAACTTAGTTTCCATTCCCTTGTAAAGTCATTGTCACCAGATTCTACAGAAGAGCTTTGTAAATTTGTGTTTCAAGATGAATCTGAAAACAAAACACCATCCAGATTCATTAAAAGTCTGGATTTGTAGATGCACAACATGAAAAGCTGTAACTGAAGTGGTTAATGTTAACAAGTTCCCAGCATCAGAGTATAAACTGACTATTTGAAACTAGAAAAAAAAAAAACCCAAAACAGAGTGACAGAGGCACGCAACACAACATTTGCCCACACACTCTCTTGAAACCACAAGAAACATTATATCCATGGCTAAAACTGTTACCTGTTAGATTAACCTTAAAACTTATGGATACAGGACTAGATGAACCATCATCTTGACCCACCACAGTATGTTTTTATCTGCTCTGGTTCCTCTGAAAGAATTGCTTGGGAATTTTTTAAATAAAACCTTTGCCAGAATAGTGTAACTATTTTTGCCACACTGAATTGCAAATGATCAATTTATAAATGGAACTCTTTAAGCAGGCCTTCAAGTAAATTCTCAGTTTATGCATACACTGTATAAAATGAGGACATATTTGAATGGAAAAAAAACAAAGAGACATCACTCCTGCTACTCCAGCTTGGAGACTCACCAATATTAATGCATGTCCTGGCAACCTAAGAGACCTATTGATTTGCAACCATTCATTCAAGTGCACTGAAAGCCATAATTAGATAAATAGCTTTGGTAAAACGAATCTGAAACTAATTTGTTTTGTTTAATGAGATAAAACAAGAAATTAAATATCTGGTCAATGTTCCTCTTTGTATCCTTCAGCACAATAGTAAAAATATAAATAAAGAGATATTAATTTGACTACCATTATTATTTTTTGAATTTATGTATTTTGTTGCAGCAATTGCTGTCAAAGGCAATTACAAAGACGCTATTTATGAATTTCTGTGCTCCAACAGGCTGAGCATTTTTATCAATCTCTTTTATACATTTGGAATAAAGAGAACAGGTCTTTTAATCATTTGCAGAAACTCTTTGAGCTGACAGAGTATAACTTTAAGATGGTATGCATGGTATAAATCTGCAGCAGCAGAATTTCAAGTATCAAAATTCCAACTTTAACATGATTATGCCATTCTTTGTGAATGGAAATTAAACCGTTTAAGTTTTCAAAGGTGTTTATAACAGTTAAACCTAACAGGATTATTAATTTTGGTTTCTTAAGTAATTTTTTCCCAACAAAATGCAAGGAAGGCTACATTAGAGTATTCCCACACATAAATCAGCACTACCACTGACAGATGTTACAGTTTATCCTGCCTAAGTCAAAACATACTTAAGCTTGGGATAGTTTGTGTCCTCCTCTGTCTCCTTTGGCAGCTAACTACTAGATTCTGCTTCTGTTCCTTTAGGGCTTGGATCTCCCATGGCCTTCCTTAACAAACACCACACAACTCAGTCTGTCCTGCAACACAGATTCAGCATCAGACTCACTGCCCACACCCCCAGATTTATTTTTACTGCCAAGAGGCTTCAGGCACTGCAGAAAGGACAAACCACAACAAAGCACTGGATTGTGCATGAGCTGGGATACAGAGCAGATCTAAGTGATACTTTTGTCTCATTCTTTCAGCCACCCAATAAACAGCAGCTTCACAACTTTCAAAGCTAACCATGTGTGTGCACTGTTTTTCCCCACTTCCTTCCATATTTTAAAAATCAATCAATGTGTCACTAAACTTCATTCACCTGTGGGATGAAATGGAGCATCTGCTCAGCAGTGTGCAGCAGCAGTCTATTGCAGCAAATGACTACCACATCCATCTGAAATTACAAAGTGTTTTAGGTCCACTGGGTCTAGCTCTCTCTTGGCCAGAAAACCACAATTAAATGCTTATCATCTTAAAAAATGTATAAACAAACCCCAAACACCTGCGCTCTCTCCCTCCCCCAAGCCACATCATAAATTCTTGATGTTCACAAGTGGTCTGGACCTCAATTTTCTGTTGGGGTTTTTCTGTGGGATTTGAGGTTTGGGGTCCTTTTTATTTAGTTTCAGATTTTAACCCAAAATGCAGTACTTCCTCCTTCTCAATATTGACCTACAAACTGCACACCACCTACTTCATCATGAAGGGCATGGTTTGACGTACATTTCTTCCACCAGTGGTATCATTTCAAGCAGCCACTGCTCCTTGCTTGGTGCCACTCATTCCACAGTCAGAGTACTGATACTGACACATGCACGACCTGCAGAGAGGCTGAGAAGGGGCAGCTGCAGGAGAAGCTACCACAATAAAACACACACACACAGAGATAAAACATACCCATAATTAAACAGCAGACTGCTGGAGAGGCTCTCAACTATTTCCTTCTTTATTGCTTTAATTCATCTAGCCCATGAATGTCTCAGTTTCATAAAGGCTTGAGTATGAGGTTCAGGAAGCAAGGAAAGACAAGCAGTTTCCTCAACAACAAAGAAAAAGAATTTGCATTCCTCACAATCAGTATTTCAAATAACAAAAACTAGAAATCATCTGGCATTTTAAGATTTAATGGGTTAATTCAGTTCTAAAACTGAAGGCAGAAGACCCTTACTGATGCTATGAATACACATCTACTGCTATTTATAGAGACTGAAGGGCTTTTTTCTCCTTCAATCAGCAGAATACTTTCTTTTTGCACAATAAGAAAGTATATTGACTTTTAATCAGTTAGACCACTGTGTCTCTCTGCAGGAAGATATCTTTCAAAAAAGGAATTAATCAGACAAAATGGTATACCACAGGATTTAAATTATTAAATTAATAATTGACCCTAGCTTAATACAATGTCCGTAAGAAGATCATTTTACAAGGTCAGACTAGCCCAAACCAAACAATAAGTTAATTGACATAAAAGACATAGTGACAATTATGAATAGCTACTGCATTTTATACCTAGAATTTGCAAATACTCACATCCTGCTTCCATGGCTTTTAATTTTAAAGCCCAAATGACTTCTTTTTTATCCTTAAACTCACGCCAAATACACAGGTGTAACGAAAAATGTTTAAATAAAAAGATGTCATGGATAAAGTTCATACCCCAGATACTAAATGCAAACTAAAATATCCTGCTGAAATGGATCCACCATTCACTTGAACCCTACAGGATCTGCAGAATCAGCCTGATTTGGGGGAAAAGGGTGTTTAGGAGTTTGTGCACAGGAGTAGAGCAGTGGGTGGCCCAGCTAAGACAGCCCTCAAAGACTACAGAATAACAGGGCACTGTCACCCTGCCCAGAGGTACAAGGTGTCGCATTTGATTTCCAGCCCTACAGCACCCTACTGAGCCCAAACCAACCTTAAAGCTCTTTTTCTAAGCATTAATATGAACCTTTACCAGGAGATGGCACATATCCCAAGGAGGTGGCACCCCAAGAGGCACAGAAATGCCGCCAAGCCCATCAGAGGGCTCAAGTGCTTCAGCAGAGCCAGACCAAAAGCTTGCAACCAGAACCATCACCTTCATACACTGGCTGCTACATCCAGCACCTGCCTGGGCTGAGCAGAAACCATGGGTAGGAAGGAGCACTTCACCTGGTACTAAATAACCAAATTACACAGTATAAATATAAAGTTACATAGCATAAGTCACATAGTGTAAATATAAAGAACAAGGACCTTCCTTTCCTACACGTGAAATATTACTTTAATTGTTATATAATTAACATATATATGTTTTATTACAACGGTTTCTGTGAGTTGGGTTGAAAAGTCAGCATATTCTGCTTTCCTTTTTTTTTTTTCTTTTCCCATTTTGAAAAGCTATCACTGTCTATTTTCAGCATTTTCATCAGCATAAAAATGCACAGCTTGTTTTGCAATTTTCTCACGGCGCAAATGGAATTCAAATCACTGGGGACATACAAGTAACAACAGCTGAATACAAATCTTAACAGAGTTTGTCATAATTGTACAGTATGGTGTTCTTCATTCATCCTGGCAGCTGGGAAATCTAGTGTGAATTAACCAATAATACAGGTTTGTAACCAAGCAAATTAAAGTATACAATTCCACTAAGTGAATTTTGTTTATTTTCCTGTAAGTATGTAACTAAGGGGACAATCAGCTCATATTTAAATCAAGAATTTCAACAGGATGTAACACTAGCAGAAGTTTTGCAAATAAACTAATTTTACTTCCAGTGGAGTTGATCTTATTGCCTACATAGACTTCCCTGATAGGTTTCCAAGCCATACACAGCAGTACCACATATGAGGACCTGCAAGCTACATCCCTTAACAAGGGGAGCAAAACAAAAAGTGAAACCAGTGAGATCCTTGTCCAACTGGACAAAAAACATGCAAGGCTGATCAAACTTGCTTCTGCAGTCCTTAACTGAAGGCTTTATTTCCAACACAAGACAACAGGCACTTAAAGACTGAGCACAGACAAAATGAGCTCAAGGTATTTTCAGCTGGAGCTCAATTTGCAGCATGGCAAAAGGGGTTACAGTCAAGTCTGGTTTATGGTAGGCAGGTCAAAGAGAGGCTCCAGGATGTGCTCTGGACCAAAGCAGAGAAAGGAAACAGAACCTCTCACATAGTTTAAAGCAAGCTGCTGCAATTTTGATGTGTCAAGAAATCTGTGTCAATTTTATGCAGCTTCCATGAACATAAGACACATGATGGCACCTATTCCCCATGTGTTGGCAGCAGCACCAGCTAGTGATGCATCTGGACTCTCCCAGGGATGCTAGAAAGCAGCTGACATGTCAGTCCAGGAACTGCCAGCCTCATTCCCAGCACCAGTGTAAGACCACAGGCAGTGGGCATCATCCTGTCAATCAGGCTAATCCCGAACCTCAGGGAGAAAAACAGCTTTGCACTCTGAAAAACTTACGAGGTTACTTCCTAGGGCAGAAGTGTGGGTTTACTTTCCACTTCATTCAACTGTAGTTAATCAAATCCAGGCATAATTTCTCAGATGCCATAACACATGGGCTAATTAAGAAGTATTCTCAATTTAGTAATTCACTGAAGACTGACTATGAAACAAATTATTATGCAAATAAACACATGAGATACTGAAATTCCCCACCAACTGCCATGGTCACTGTTGTTAAAGCTATTTTATCCCTTGCTCAATATTTCATGTGTCACTAATCACAAAGCTGACAAGTTTAAGGATACTATGCGTGATATGTGAAAGATAATTATCTTAATTGAATACATTTAGCAGGAATATATAATAGTCCTGATTACAATAGGAAAAATTCAAGACTACTTACCACAACTATTTTTAGTCACGTAATAGCTGTGAAAGTGATGGGGGTATTAAGTTACTGAGTAGAACGTCTGTGGCAGACTTGAAAGAAAAATGTCACCAATATCAATCAGTCAACTTCGATAATACTTCTGACAATAAAACTTCCAACGCACTGAGTCAATCCAGCACTTTTGTGTGCTGGTTTCAGTCAGTACAGCATCTACATAAAACATCACTGCATCTTTTTAATGCAGAAGAAATGCCAAAATTAAAGTCTCTGTAGTATAAACATAGGTACCAGAGAAATTATTATGATTTTTTTCTTCTTTTCTCATTAGCAACATTGGTAAAAAGAGCATAAAGACGCTAATGAAATGTGTTGATGGCACAAAACTGGAGGTATTGTCAAAACCCATGTAAACAGAATGGTTTACTGGAAGATTAGGAGTCTTCAAGAAGTGTAATGTTAGGAAAAGAGTGTAATTCAGCAGCATGAAATACAAGGTCACTCAGGCACCATGAAGATGAGAAGCTGCCAACAAGAATACGAACTGCAATAAATGTCAGTCATTTGCGAGAGGATTATCTGGGTACGAAGCAGATCTATATGCTCAGCTAAATCAAAACCTAAATATCAACCACCACCACAATGTAGCCATGGAAGGAAGGACTGTAAATTCTGAGTGTTTCCAGCAGCCAATTTCTAATGCCCTGGCAAAACCTCATCAAAAACACTATAGTCTCCCCAGCTGCCAAATGAATTGATTAGAGAATAGCTACTTGAATGACATAAGCAACTGAAAGCTTCTAATAGGAAATGAAGAAAAGTTTAGCAAAATGTAGGTTGAGAGGATCTGATACTTCATTTAATTAAAACAGATTGCATATAGTTTGATTTTTTTCCTCTGCCAAAGAGTTGTCTCCAACAGCATGACAACTGCTAGTGCCAGAATACAAGATAGATATCCCTAATGCACTCCAACCCTCCAGCTATTTTCAGCTTGGGAACCTTCTGTGCCTAATGAGGATTATGTACCCTCAATACATTTCTCTTGCATGAACTTCTCCAGACTCACCCTGAACTGAGTCTGTAGACTTTTAGCAGCTGTACCGCAGCTTCTGTAGTTTATTTTCAACCTGTAACCCTACAGTCAGTTTACATCCTGACAAACATACAGCAAAGTAGCTGCTCAAAACAAAGGTGAAGACAGTCTGAGAACATCTGCCTGGCCAAAGACCTCTAGGAACCTCACAGAAGTAACTACAAGGTCTCAGAAAAGAAAATAGTCATGGTATCTCTTCAACTTTGATCAAGCCAAAAGGTACATCCCACAATGAAGGTTTCTACAGACCAGCAGGATCTTTCGCAATATCAAATTAATGGGGTTTGACATCATGACATCCAAAATGTTTTCCAGATCCATTACTGTGACAAAGAGCAACACTGATGCTCGTGTATAACAGTATTTATGTGTGTAAATATGAACCTAGAAAACAGAAGAGGTGATTAAAAAGGTGTGTGCCTGTGTGTGTGCAAGACAATTCCTCCTCCTTCTGAGCACTTCCTTGCTTTCTCAGGAGCAGTATTAGCTCCATAAAGAATGAAACTGAGTGTGGTGAAAAGGAGTTTTGGCATGATGGAATGGCCTGCAGGACCTCACTGGTGGTGCTTCCAGAGGCATGGAACGGTATTTCATCACTAGTCACAAGAGAAAAGGGAAGAGAAGAAGATATCTTGAACAGGCAGCAGGAAGAGTAGCAAAGACAGTTCATGAGCAAAGCACTCATGCCTACTACACATACACTCAACACATAACTCTAGGAAGCAAACTGGGAAACAGAAGGGTCTTTCCAGAGATTTTGAGAAAGGACATGGCAGAGGGGAACAGTTCCACAGGGCACAATGATCCACTACAACAGATCCCTCCTCTGCCTCTGCACAAGCTCTGACACACACTCAGCTACAACAGCAAAAGGTTGAGTCATTTTCTGCTATTTTATCCAGCAGAGGATGATGAGTAAAACCTACACCTCGCAGCTCACTGCACAAATGCAATCTAATCATCCATACCATCTTGGATAACTGTGCTACACCTGCCCTAAGAATGAATTTAAGAAAAAACACCATCAAGGACAAGTTCAATGTACAGTTCGAAGTTCAAGAGCTTTAAAAGAAATATTGGGCTCCCCTAGACAAGGAACTGGATGTTTGTTTTATCTAAATGACTGAAGCAGCGGAGTGTATTCGTGTTTACTGTTCACAGCACAGAAACATCCAAGCAGGATGGTTACTGCAGCTTTTTCTACAAGGTGCTTTTCCATCTCCAAGTTCTTTACACATATTAGTACTGGACACATCCCAACACAGAAAGCAAAAAAAAACTATTTGCTCTCCAGTTTTGGGGGTCGCTGAACTGAGAAGAAATCTAATTTTGTTACACTGTATTTTCAATTATCCCCATCTCTGGCCACAATTTTCAGATAGTCTAGTGTGAAGGGCCAAGGACTGAGATGTCCAAACAGATTGAAAAAATTTACTTCACTCCATACTGATTTTCAAAATGTAATCAATTCTTTTAATGTATATTACCCTCTACTGCACAATGCTTTCCTTCCCCCTGAAGCCCAGGAAGTATTTGAACAGCATGAAGTGAAGTACATCCTTAAAACAATTATAATACCCTTAACACTTCCATTATATTTTATTATCCATAGTCCCCAGGCATGCACATATGTAGATTATCTGTTCTTTATAGATGTGGAAGTGAACTGCACTGCAGGCAGTCCCTGAGCAAGTCAGCATCAGAAGCAGAACCCCTGCTCGGGGGTCATAATATTTTTCTAGGAAATTAAACAAGCCAGGATTTCAGCTGGTCAGCATTTACATGAAAATAGCTCACCTAAGTGAGCAACACTCCTGAAACCAGCTGGACAAATAAGACTCTCAGCTTGGTGTTTGGACAAGCAAAAAGGCACAAAGAAAAAGTCACCGGAGAGGAAGAACAGACTACGTTTTTTTCGTAAGCAAACAAAAGCCTCTGAAAATTAACTTTGGATTAACTTGAAATATTTTGTTGAGGTGGAAAAAAAAAGGAATCTTTGTTTCATGTGTTTGTGTTATTCCTTTCTCCAACCTTATTTTAAGACTTAAAATTTAAGGGTCATGTTTAAAAGGAAAAGTATAAAAAATGCTGCATTTTATTGTTCTAACAAATCCCTTTCCTCTCCCAAATACTGTCATTTTCCTGGTTTAAGTTCTTCTTCATATTAAATAGAAGTATGTGAAAAGTGTCATGCCACTAAAAGTCCATTTTAGGGGGAAAGGCACATGCACAGAGCAGACAGAAACCAACAACAAAACCAACTAACAAAAACAAACTGCTCCCTGGATGATCACACACATAGGGAGACACTCCATGCACTTCAGGTGCCCGCTTTGTCTCCAAAGGCAACAAGTGAATTAACAACCCTGCTGGACTCTTTGTATGACCTGCTCCTTGGAACACCCCACTAGGCACTCATGCTGCTGAGTAATTCCATCTGCAGGATAGTCCCTGCAAACCCAGAGCTGGCAGAGCACAGCATTCCCATTCTCCAGATGGGACACAGACACTGGTCTGAAGGTCCTGCTATCCAGCATCTGCACACAGCATCTCCCACTGCTCCAAGGTCATAGAATCATAGAATGGATTGGTTTGGAAGAGACCTTAAAGACAATCTAGTTCCAACCCACTTGCTATGGGCAGGGACACCTTCTGCTAGACCAGGTTGCTCAAAGCCCTATCCAACCTGCCCTTGAACGTTCCCAGGGATGGGGCATCCACAGCTTTTCTGGCAATCTCTTGCAGTGCCTCACACCCTCACAGTAAAGATTTTCTTCCTAGCAGAAGGTCCAGTGGGTTGACTCCAGGCTGCCTTACAGACTCACCATCCTCCCTCCAGTCTTCCTATCAAGACAGATGGTTCAAGAAAAACTTCACAAGATGACCCACAGGGTCCCGGGAGGTGAAGCCATAGGTGACACCACCAGTAAATCTGTCACACTGTGTTTTCTGGTCCTTAACACAGAACATCAGCAAAGGCAGCCAGACGCTTAGCTGGAACGCTGTGAAACAAGAGAGGACCAAGGGTTCATCAAGCTCAAGTGAGGAGCTGCGTGACCCAGAAACTACTCAGGCTTCTTGCAGGGGTGTTAACTCACCCACAGCAAATATTTACATAGTAACTGTTATACCGATCACTTGTCAAATGCTTCCAGTAGTGATGAGGAATAACCAGGAGAGTAAACCTGAGGCTGCTCTGCATGGTGTCTCCCTGAAGTGTCATGAATTTGTTTTGTTAAAAGTGTTTCAGACCTGCCTGCGAATTTAAGCTGTTACCAGCAGCAGTTCTGCTTCTCTCCTCCCCACTGCGCACATACTCCATTTCTTTGGTAGTATGCTTTTAACGAGGAACAAACCACACTCAATTCAGAAAAGGACTTTCTTCATTGGAAGAAAGATATCCGTAGCAAACATCCTCCCAGGGCAAAGCAAGACTTAGCTATTTAACTGAATCACCTCAGCTCTGTGTTCATATGGACAACTTGAATTGTAATCAGGTGGATTACTAATTCACCAGAACAATAAAAATGATTAGACATCCCCACACAGGTTTGTCTTTATTTTGTGTGTTGAATGTGCTGGAGAAAAGAAATTAATCTACAACTGGAATCTGAATCCATATTACTCAAAAATAGCTATTCTACCATGAATTTATGTCCTACCTTAATCCTAATTATCTTCCTTGCCTATATATCCTCTTATAACAATGCATTCACCCAGGAAGTTTGTTTTGAAATTCACAACCTGGTATATTTCACAACAACTTCCCCATGCAGAGAATTCATTTATTTACATGGGCAAAGTACTGCAAAGTTGATGAGGGTACAAACACACACCATGCTGACTTCCCCCAACTCTCTGCAGGTGTTTATCAGCGCACTGAAACAAAACAGCAGCTTGCCTGATTTCCCCATGCAGAAAACCCACGTGGATCAACCTGCCTCTTCAACTGCTCAGGAGGTGGGTTACAATCCAGTGTTGGCCTGCAAGTAAGGTCTGACCAGACTGACTGCCACTGCTCTGACAGCAATGCCACCCTCATATATGTCTCCAGTCACAACTGGGAGAGTTCAGAGCCGTGAGCAGCTGCTCACCACTGCAGTTCCCAGCCACGGCAGTGTCACGCTGTACTTCACCTGAGCACTGACTGCCCTGCGAAGACACACGACCAGCCTTTTGAAAAACGGGTGAAATTGAGAGAAATTTAGCTGGGGATCTCGGTGATGCCCACCTGACCCCACAGCCTCACTGTCAGGAGACACACGAAGCTGAGGGCCAGGTGTGTGCGTCCCAGATTCGCCCCATCCCAGCTCCACAGGCTCCAGGGCACGCTGGAGTTGGCTGCTGGAACACGCGTGTGCACCGGTGTCGGAGCACAGGCGCGCCGTACCTCCTGTCCGCGGAGAGCAGGCAGCAGCCCGCACGAGGGGAAAAGGACAGAGGGGAAGAGCCACTCGAGGAGCCCGGAGATGGGACAGGGACCCTTTCTCACCCTAGTATCCCATGTTGTACCAGAGCTGGCAGCGGTGGCCGGAGCCCGGGGCCCCC
>JANPWX010000172.1:640840-730370 GCA_024734555.1 Trochalopteron elliotii
CGGGCGGCGCAGAAAGCCCCGCCGGCCCTGCACCGCTCCCGCCCCGCGCCGCGGCTCCGGCGGTGATAAAGTGCAGGTAATGAGGAGGGTGGAGGAGGCGCGGGCGGGAAAAGGCAGAAAGTCCTGTTAACTCCTTTGCGCTCAGGAACCGCCACCCGGGCTGCCCTCACCGGCCCTGGCACCCCGCACAGACCCGCACCCACGGCGAGAACACGTGGGAGAGTGGCCAGCGCGCTCAGAGACGGCGGGTCCGAGCCCAGGCGAGAAGGGGTTCGGGCTCCTCCAGGGGCTGAGTGGCTTTGGCTTCCTTCTGGAGGCTGTCAAGACGGCGCTGGAGGAAGACCCAAGCAGCCTATTGTGACCCCCAAGCACTGAGCTTGCCTGGGCTGGAGGCCTCCTCGCGTTCCCACTTGCCCGAGTTACCCTCTGGTCCCGTGATTATTTATGGCTGTAGGGGTGAAGACCTTCTCTGTTCCCTTCCCAATGGTTTTTTGACTTAAAGAAGTGCTTCGTCCTCCAAAGCCAGCCAGCACTGATACTGGAGAAACCAAGCAGTTCATCCCAGGTGAATGATTCCAGTGATTCAGGCAACCCCTGGAACAGAACTCCCAATGACAGAAACCAATTCTCTTACTATTGTAAAAGACTTGTCTAGAATTCAGTTCCATGAGTTATGGAGACTTTATTTAGTCTCTGGAGCCTGCCTTTTCTAACTCATGGTACAGAAATTGCTTCATATCTGCCAGACTCTATTCTCTCTTACTTAGATCACAGACCTGATAGTAATGTGGATCTCCCTTACATGCATCTTCTGCCTCTAAGCTACAAATAAGGCTGACCTGCTCATCCAGGATGAGTTTACCAGTGCCTAAACGTCTAAGTGAATGATGTTATAGTCAAGTCAATTTCACAGTCATGGTAGAGAGAGCTATTGCCTTGTCCCAACCAGGCAGTCCCACTGGTTTCAGGACTGACCCTAGTACTCCTGCAGCCACACAGGGAACTGGCTTAACCATGACACTAACCTTGGGGGGAAGAAAAAGTAAAATGGAGTAGTTTTTTTTCATCACTGATTTGCTCCCTAAATCAGCTCCTCTGGGATCACAAGGTCACCCATAGTAGAGAGATGGCAGATGACAGTGCCCAACCTGTGTCAGGGTGCCGAAACAGAGAACAGCCTCTTCCAGCATCAGTGTGACGTTGGGTTATCTGTCACCTGAATGCAGCAGCAGCCTGGCCTTTCAGCAGCACTGACCTGACCGCAGGCTGCTGTGAAACAGTGATCCTGCCGGCAACCCATGGATGAGTTATTCCCTTTGCCACCCTTCCGTGGGATCTGGTAACCATCAGACTCTATTCAGCTGATCGATCTGGTGGAAAAATAACACCTCAGAAAATAATGGATTTTCCATTGGCCAGACAGCTGAATTGATCCACCTTGTGACCAAACAGCTGCAGGATTGAGGAAGGCAGAAACCTGAAAGTGAGGTAAAGCAGAACTGCTCCTTTCAGTAGCAGTTAAATCAGCTTAACTCCATCCTGTGTGCATGATTTGACGAGCAGCGTGACTCAGGCCAACCTGGGTACTCTTGAAAGGGACAGGGTTTGCTTCAGCCACGTTCTGGCACCACCTCCATGCTGCTGCTATTGCCCATTACATTAGCCAGATCTGAATGGTTAAGTGTAAAAAAATAATCACCTATTTTAGCAGAGTGATATAGCCCATTGCATGATGCCTATTGCTGACACCAAAGACAGAAAAGAAACAGGACAGTGACAGCCTTTAGACAAAAACTGCACTGCAGACCTCAAAATGCCAGAGAAATCTGAGGGTCCCAATTGGCAACATCAGCGCCAATACTTTTGCAAGGACATGGGTGATTATGACAATCCCAAACATTGTTGTGTCCCAAACATTTTATTATTATACTTGATTTGTGCTTTCCCACTGCCCTGCAATGTAGTTTTGACAGCTGTGTTGCCTGGCAGCCACTTTGTCACAGCTCAGGATGTAATTACGAAGAGAAGTGCATCTACGCCCAAAAGAATAATGGATCCTTAGTCTATGGGATTCACAAAAGGACCATGCTCTTTGTCTGAGTCTTTAGGCGCTGCTGCAATACAACCCACAGTAAGACAACTCAATAAAGTGGGACTTAATGTGACAGACCAGAGGATAACCAGAAGTCATTTGATTATGTTAAGAAAGGGTAAAATTATGCCAGTGCTCAATTTTTTTTGTTTTTTAATTAAGCAAGATAAGTATAACATGTAAACAGTGCCAAAAGAGAAATAAATATGCCCTGCAGTGTGTTTAAAAATTATCAGCTGCCTAACAGCATAATATGGACTATCAGTTGTCAAGAAAATTGAGTAGATAGTAGATAGGCCTCTCTAGCTCTTGTTTGGATCATTGCAGGTTTGGGGAGGATTGTGGTAGAAATTGTATAAAATTAAATTTTCTGTTGTTTTTTGTGTTAAGTCACTGAAAGTTTAGCATGGTGAATGAGTGAGTTTTTTTGGCACAGGAAAGGGATGGCAATCAGAGAGCAAAACTAGATCAGGTCAGGAGGTATTTGGCAAAACAGTTTCATTCAAAAAACCCAGAACAATGTGTTGCACCCAAACTGTTGTGTTCAGACCATCTTGCTTTCAGTGAACTGTCACTGAAGGCACAGCAGGACTGTGAGGGACTGTGGTCCCTATTCTAAACAAGTTTGGCCTCCAGGTGACTGGATTTCCTGTCCCTTGTAGACACCAGCAATAACACTAAAGGAATATCAGATCCACTGACCATGTGCAGACCTTGGGAATTTCCAGTTCTCCAGATTAAACACTTATAATTTGGTCCAATATAAAGCAAAACTAAGGACACACTCTTATCTGGTGCTTTCTAGTGAAAAATCTAAACTTGAATATGCCTTCCAGAGTGGAGTCTGGACTAGGCTTTGTACCCTTACTTGCAAGAGTCTTCATATAAATATAGAAACATCTATGTTTAAATAGATACAGGATGGAGTCAGGAGACCTAAACAACTCTACTGCACTTTGCAGATGTGGAGCCTGGGAGTGTCTGCTTTTTGAATGTGTTTGTTTTTCTTTCATGGTGTAGCACAATCAAAAGAAATGCAGTAAAAACAATGCAAGCTGTTTCGTGCCTGTATGTGTTTCACATCAGTTTTTAAGTAGATCATTGCAAAAAGAAAGAATTACCTGGTATCAGACATTTCCTGACACTTCTTTTGGGCTTAAAGTATTAGGAGTTCTTGACTGTGTTGGAATAATTGATAGATGCCACTTTAGTTTTCCCTGCATGAAGTGAAGATAGGCAATGCAGAAATAGAATTGCAGAGTACTGGTATGCAGGAGCCATATATCATTGAGAGGCAGCAGTCCTTTTTGAACATTTGCTCTCCCTGACCTGGCAGGAGGCATTTAAAAGAAAGCAAGTTTTTTTCCAAAACAACACCACCACCCGCTACACAACCAGCCAAACACTACTTCCCCAGGCAGGCCTGCTGGAGTAGGGATAGGGGTGGATGCTTTCCTACCCTTTCAGAAACTGAATTGATTTTCTTCTCCCCATCTCTTCAAAAAGCAGGCAAGCAGGTTTTTGTTTGTAACACCTCTTTTCCCATTCAGGAGGAGGTGAGCTGTGGACTCTCCACCTCCCATAGGACATCCAGATGAACATCAAAGGAGGTCCCTTTTTGTGGGATGCTCTCCTGACAATTGTATCCTACAAATTTTAGTTTGCCAAATGTTACTCCAGGCCCAATGCACATGAGTTGCAGACTGCCCCTGTCATGCTCTGAGATCCTGCCAGCTCTCATGCTCCTAACGTGGAGAAGCCTGGCCTGGCAGATTTTTGTTTCTGGCTTTAAACACGACATGTGCAATGACTCTGTGAAAGAGAAGGACTGGGGAAGGCTTTGCTCTGTTCTGCCACTTCAGTACCTCACAGCAGTATTGGGACACATTTCCCATTCCCAAGAAGGGAAGTGTGTGTGGCCCTCATCACTTCACCCACAGCACAAATGCAGCAGGTGACCATTCAGCCTCTGTGCTGTGAGCTGGAGATAACTGCAGAAATCTGGGCACCTCTCACCTTTTTCTGCTTTGGCAATTCTTCATTGGTTCACTCAGCTTCAGAACAAAATCAACCTGTCCACACCTCAGAGCTGCTAGGGAGGTATCTGCTTTCTGGCTGAATAACTGGATTGAGATTTTTGAGTTTTTATCTCTTTTCCACCTGATCAAAGAGTGGGACCTCAGTTGCATTCTAAATGTTGAATATCACCAATTTCCTATAGGTATAAATAGCACAAAATCATTATCAGATTGAAGGCATGTATGTGGCTAGTGCATGCTTAAAAAAAATTATTTATTTTCTCAAGTAATTTTTTTGAAAAACAGTTTAGTACTATGTCATCATATAAACCAAATATTCAGTGACTTAAGCTCAGAAATACTGCTTGTAGTATTTCCAAAATGTGGAAGATCTGCAAAATGTAATGAATGCTCAGCAGCAGAAAGATACCAAAATGGAAACGGGATGAGGAAGCAGGAAAACAGTGCAGGGTGTGACTTGAAAGAAAGCAGAACAGGAGAATAACTACAAAAAAGAGGGAAGAGGTTAAAGATAAAGGAGATGTATGAGTAGGTGAAGTATTTCAAGTAGTTTCATGATCTGTGTGACTCATAGCTGGAAGATCTGAAGATGCCTCTCTTAATTCAACCCCCAGTTTTCGCTTGACAGCCTGTGAACCTCTTCAAGTTCAGCATCTGACCCTTTCTCCCTGCACCTCACTAAGAGCCTGCCTGCCCCTCTCCCCCCAGCACCTCTTCCAGCCTTCAAAACTCTCAGAGCATCTTCAAATGGCTGCTCAGCCTGTGTCCTGCCTGTGAATCATCCATAGAATTGGGATATGATCCCTGCTACTGACTCTTCAGCACTGAAAGATAAGAGAGCTCAGGAGCATCCTGAGCCACTGGGTTTGTTGCTGCTGTGGTTTGAACCCGAATTGTGAGAGGACAGGTGTGCAGGAGGGTGTTTGAAATCTGAAATGGATCTCTTTGCATTTCTTTTAGCAATCTGGCCTTTTTTAAGAATCACTGAGCCATGATGACAAGGGCAAAACTAATGTAAATACAGCATTGTATTTACATTGTTTGGTGCGTAGCAAACTTTTGCTTTCATACAAACCCAAGGAAGAACACATTTGCTGTGGTAACTGTGATTTGCCAGAGCTAATGAACCTGACTCAACCCTTCAGTTTGATTTGTCTTTTAAACATACTTGGTAGCAGGGGACCTTATGACCCCTCAGGGAAATTAAAATTCTTAAAGCTCATCTATCTGGCCTTTTCTGTCAAAACAGTGTTGTCATCAAGCTATTGCTCTTTCACTTACAGGCCAAAATTGAACTCCAAAGCCAGTAAGATCCTCATTGGAGTTTGTTCAGTTTAGTTGGTTGGTTGGTTTTTAACTAAACATAGAAATCTCAAAATGACAAATCAATATCTTTTAATTAAAAATTTAAAAAGAAAACACAGAAGTGAACCCGTGGAACCGGGGAGTTTTTCTGACAGCTACAACTGAAATTCAAGTTCCTTTATCCCCCAGACATGTAGGCATATACATGATTTTTTTTTTTTTTAATGTGAAATGCGAGGAGCTTTACATGCATTTACAGAAGAGCTTGTGTAGGAAATTTTAAAAGAGTCAAATTGCAATTAGGTGCTCAATTCTCACAGGCAACGGAAGATTTCCCCTGTGTGATTAATGGTTAATCTGCAAATGTATCTCCTTTTCCTTAGCTGTTAAATTCTCTGTTCATGTTTAAATTCATGTTTTCTGTTTTAATTCTTATTTTATGCTTCTTCTCCATACATGGGTGAGGATGCTTTAGCTTCATTTTGTAGAAACTGTGTTTAAGATACTGTGCTACCTCCTTGAGCATCTGAGATCTCTCTGTGAGTCTTCAAATGCTTAATCTCATCAAGCACATTTGAGAGGCCTTGAAATCCAAATACTATTAAGTCCTTAAAAGTATTCTGAAACTAGGCAGCCAGTTAAGAGCTGTGGTTAATGCTTCACTGAGGTAAAAAGTGCAGCACTTCATATGAGACCTCAAAGTCCAGACAGGGTCTCAACCTCAAGACACAAATCCATGCAAAATCAGGCTCCATTGATCCCCCTGCTCAGAGTGTTACTGCAAAAATGAAAGAGAGAGAGAGAGAGAGAGAGAGAGAGATTTCTATAGCACATATATTCCTAGAGTGTCTGCTCAGTTTTCATATGAGGGAGCTACTGTAATGTAATGACTTTCTCATATGATTATATTATCATTTGCAAAAAGAGATGTTTGCATATATGTGTACAGAGATATGAAAGGTCACCTTTTGTTTCAGTTGGAGTGTCAGTATCTCTCGATGCCTCCATGTAAACAGACCTTAGCCCTACATAATTGCTTTGATGAAGGAAAAATGCAAAACCATATGCCAAACCTTTTGAGTTTTCAGCACAAACCTGGATCTATGTTGACAAGCTCTTCCCAGAGATAGTAACATCAGTAAAATATTTTCATTCCAAGTTCCTGAGAGGTTGGAAAAATCAACAAAAGAATAGCATGAGATAGATTGCCAGAAATAATATTACTGTTTTAGACATGAAACCATCTCACAACATCATGTGAGTACTGAAATGCTCTAAAACGTTTTCTTTAATTTGATTTGTTTGTATTTGTTCTGGGTTTTGTTTTGTTTTAACTATGCCTGATCTTTCCTGCTGAATAAAAGGACTGCAGCTCTTGCACAGAAACAGGGAGATAGATGACTGGAAAAGAAAATCATGTTCAATTGAGGGTTCAGAAGACAGTCTGCACTGTGCAAGTTATGGTGTAGGTTTGCTTAGTGACCAGATAGGTTTCTCTGGTATTGTTAAGAATAACATTAAAGGTAGTGAAGTACAGCCATACCAGCACTAGCAGAAGTAATGAGGCTGTGGACAAATGCAGGTGGCTTTGTCCTTCCCATTTGGGTGGTGGTAAAGAAAGAAGGGCTCAGTCCAGCAGGTCTGCTGGCATGAGCAAAAGTGCAGGGAGAGATACTGCCTTCTACATCTGCCAGTGCAGCAAGGCAATGGCCATGTGCTTAGGGTGTAGTGAATGAATCCACACAAGGACATTTTTAACTCTGTGTCCAGAGCTACAGCTTGATGGGCCCTCAAAATCACTCCTGGGATCCCTGACTATTCAGTTGTCCTGTGGGACATCTGCTCAAAGGGACTGTGGGAAAATATGATCAAAGCAGTCTTGTTGTTGAAGGAGCTACCAGACAGCAAGGGCAGGGTTGGAGAAGGAGAGGTGGCTGGCCAAAACAGCTCTCCCTGTGCTGAGGTATCCAGCGCACCTGGAGAAAAGGAGGAATTGTCTTTGTCCTGCCCATGATAATCTCCTCCCATTTCAATCTCCTCTAAGTGTTTACAAACATGCCTGGAGACTTCTGAAAGGCAACAGGACTGAGGGAGTTAGAGAAATTAGGATAGCAAACCAGATTGTCCTAAAATGTCAACATACATCCAGTTGAGACCACCCATGGAAAATTACAGATGTTGGCTTGTGAAGAGGTGGGTTTTACTGGAACCTCAGCTACAGAGGTGTACTTCTGCATGCAAGCAGTACTAGCTCTGCAGTCTGCATGCATTTATCTGTCTGGAATGTGCTTAGATTACCTGGAGCAGCCAGAACTATACAACAAGGCTCTTAGAGTCCAGTCTCCCATCAAGCCACATCAGCAGCCATGTAAAACCTGCAGAAAGAGAGTCACAGTAAACACAGAGTATTGTACATGCAAAAGAGATGAGATGAATCTTTCTTTCCCTCAAGAAGAAACTGTTCCCTCTCACTGAAACCCTGAAAAAATTCCTTTTTTTGTACTTGGCCTGCAAGACATTTACAGTATTTTCTGAAAATTGGATACGTTGTCATTAGTAAAGAGTGTTATACCTGTAACTGTGATGAAATAAAATTATACATTCATATAAAGATAAGCTATTTCTAGCAATACACCAAACCAAATTAATCTAATTAATAAGTTGCTATTGAACATAGTTATTTACAGACAAGCAATTTGTAAACTATCTAACGATGTATTAAGTAAACAGCAGCATTTATCAAAGGAAATTTGAGACATTTTGTCAACTAGAGGACTTGGCTAAATGAATACATTTGTAGCTGGATCTAATTATTGAATTAGGGCTTAAAAATGCTGTTATGGCAGCCTGCCTGGACTGTTGTGATTAGACAATAGCAATTCTTCCCTTTTCTTCCAGTGTTTTCATTCATTTACAGCACAGTTTTTGAAGAATAGAGCTTGGAAGCCAGTCCAGCATCCCACATCACAATTAACAGCCAAATGTATAGGATAATAATTAGGACATATATTATTGCCCCAACCTTATGTATGACTGCCTCAACAGAGTCAGATGTTTACTTCTGTCTAAACATTGTCCTTAGCAACAATTCTAAAACAAAACCCTAACAGACACTACAGAGAAAAATATTGAATTACATATTTGAGTTTCTCTTTCCCAGTTCTTGCCAAACTGTATTTGTCTCAGGGAGACAGATCTGCAGTTTAATTAAGACCTAGGTATCTTTCTGGTAATAATAAACAAATGGACTGGTAAACTACTTTTACTGGGGTGTGGTGACTCAATCTCTAACACTGTTTGGTTCTTTTGACTTGTTAGAAGAGGAAAGAGTAAATGCCTGTTGTGAATCTTTCAAAAGTTAAAGTGTCTCACTTCCCACACATTTTCAACAAGCTAAGACACCTGGGAAAAGAAGAATATAGGTGGCTGGAGAAGGCTGATAAAAATAGGATGAAACTTAGTGAGTCCCCCTGAAGCTTGTATTAGGCTTGTATTACAAGCCAAGAACATCTTCTTATCAGCTTTCACTGAAGATAACAGTCAGTAAGAACTGATTATTAATTTAGTAATTCATGAAAAATTCTTTTTTGGCAAGTAAGAATGCTGTCTGAATGGGAAGTTATTAAAATTAATTGGGTCATGTAAAACCAGACAGTTTGTCTGTGAGCTCCACTAACAAAGCTGAGCCAACTTGGGGAATGGCTGAGTCCTTGCTCCGTTTTAGAACTTTGAAGCACATTGGATCTCATTAACAATCAAATAAATGCATTTCAAAATGGAGAATAATGTAATGGAATCACTTCCTCACTCTGATTCTTCACCTTTGGGTTCTATCCATCTGTAGTCTATCTGCATAAGAACCACTAAACTAGGCCCCCTTTTGTGTCAAAAGAGAGAAAGAAGACTTTGTAGGTTTGAATTTGGCCACTGGGTTTTGAATAAGGCAAGTCTTAAAAATGACGTTTTTAACTCCACTGACTACAAAATGAATTAAGGCAAGCAACTCAAACCTAGGCAGCTGCACTGCAGACACCTAAATTTTGCACTGGGTTTTCATTCACATTTCTGTAAAATGGGCAAAAAATATAGCTGAGCCATGAGAGAACATTTACATTAACCCTCATCCAAAGGTGACAAAGCTCTCAGGTAAACATCTAACATACATGCCCTACATATTCATTGTCTTGGATATTAACTACATGCCTTAATTAAATAAACAGGGTTTATCTGTGGTTACATCACAAGAAAACTATAAATTGTTTCAAAACTCTTTGTTAGGATCTCCAAGATAGACTCCATGTCTGAAACCTTTGTGCTACCCAAGGTGTAGAGAAAACAGTAACTGTAAGGTAAGGCAGATCCAAACAGACCATTTGTTGTTTAACCTGTGCTCTGGAGGCTATGGTGTTGCTACGGATGAATACACAGCACTTAGTCTAAGGACACCATTCAGCCTCACTGTTTTGCAGTTAGTAGGCACAACAGAAGAGAGGAGCAGGAAAGGAGCAGGGAGTAAAATCACATGTTTGCATTCTGCCGCGGGCTGTAGCATCCACAGAAGAACTCACTGGTAAATTGAAGGTAGTGAAATAAATCAGTGTTCACCTAGTTTCAACAACACTGTGGTGAGACTGCTGGACTAGAACTGCCAAATTCTTCCCTTTTTCTTCTTTAGAACTGTCACAGATAATCTCTGGTCAAGTAGCAAGCCAGGTGCTGCTTGCCAGCCCTGCTATCAAGATTATGAACATCACAACCATCATTTCATTAGGACACCAGCCATAAGTCCAGAGCCTCTGGCTTGGCCACAAAGACGTCAACAACTACCAAGGTCTGCTAAAATGCAAATGGCTTCTTCCCCAGAGGAAAACATGAGAGGCTTATGGGGCATTATCACTGACAGCACTGACAATCAGCACACTGACTACCATATGGCTCTGTCTTCCTACCATTTGCATATACCTCCCTTGCTTCCTGCGCCTGTACAAGTTCCCCTGCCAGAGGCATGAAACCAAAGTACCAAATGGCAGAAAATAAAAGCTGAGGTTGCCCCATAGTCTCATTAAACCTTCCTGCCCACATCCCTTCCACTGATACTGCCAAATCTCACCCTAAGCCTTCCTATGATTCATAGAGGATTTAATTAGTTCTGAACAGATAGATTTTGTGATCAAAAGAGTGTCAGAAATGCAAGGTAGCGTAAAAGGACACCACTACACCCAGAATTCCATCAAGGCTTCCAGTGCCCATTACCTTCAACCTGCACAAAGCTTCACATACTGAGGAGAGGGCATGAACCAAGAACTTGACTACAACAGTTACTTTTCCTCCATCAGGGTAAGCTGGTGCCACTTGACAGAAATAGCTGATGTGAAACCCAGAGAAGAAGGCTCTCTTCAAAGACACTATTTGGCATGCAAAGTGTCCTGGGTGCATGGGTAACAATCTGCTATTGACTATGGTTAGCTCTTCTCCATTCTTCCTAAACAATAACCCAGGATTAAGTGTAGCCTTGTATAAATGAAGCTGAATGGGTATTTTCAGATCCAGGACTTGGATGAAACCATTTCAGTGGAAACAAAATCTCCTCTAGTCAGTGGCTGAACAGTAAACATCCTTTCTCACACTCCTGGAACTACTTAAAGCATTTGATGCTGTTTCAGAGGTACAGTTCCTTTTCCTGAGATAAAAAGGCAAAGGTCCAGGGTAACAATCTGAATTGGTCTGAGCTTTTTCTCCAGCAAGGCACTCAAAAAATAATGAGACAAAAGTGCAGCTTTATCAGAAACTATCATACAGCTCTTTTTCAGTGTCTACAAGCAATCACTATGTACAGCAGTTGGAAAACCAAGACTTATGTTCCAAGTTGTTACTTGGAAAGTCATTTATACCACCTTTCCAGACATTGCATAGCATCATCTAGCAGTCATTCCTGGCTGGCTAGGAAACTTGTCTCTGTTAGATTACAACCTGGTTTTAGTAAGTCATGCTTTGATCATCCATCAACTGACTATAGCATGCAGTGTATATTCACAGGAAAGTGCAATTACTGTAAAACACTGCCAGGCACCTTCTTGGAAAAGCAGGCTCTCACACACGTGCTACATTTTGCTACCAAAAGAAACCATCCTGGTGTACACGGTTCTTCCCTCAGGAGGAATACACAGTAAAGCACACCATGGACTTGAGTCAATTTGTGCAGCACAGTGCCAGAATGTGCCCTATAAGAATCCCACGTAAGTGGGGGAAATGTATGTTTATGAACACTCATGCTCATAAAGACTGCATGAAAGACTGCAAGTGATGACAAATTGAAATTATTTTTGAAATTGATTTCAACACTAAATTATGCTCACAGTTAAAACTTTGCTTTTTAGAAAGATATTTATAACAGGCATTTTAGTCATCTAATTAAAATGTGATTCAGAACTCATGAGCCTGAGAGCCCAACTACATGTCCAAAGGGAAAGACATGGATACTAGCACATGGCTCAGGGCACCTAAGTAGTTGTGCAGAATCAGGCAGTGTAAATATCTGTCTTTGCCCTCATTAGTTTAAGATAACCTAAAGTCATGTTCCAGTTCAGGTTGGTCACCTTAACATAACTACTTTTGATATGCAAAGAAGTTGAAGCAGAGCAAAACTGTTTTGGACGTAGTGAGTGTCACACTACTGCCACATGCAATCAGAAGCACAACTGGAACTTCAGCCCACACTTCTGCTCCTTGCTGGCTCGGGATAGGCTTAAGCATGGACTTATGCCCTGCTCAATGGGGCCTGTAGAAACAGATTTCAGCTGTTATAACAATGCTTTTGTCTCTGGCACACATCCATGCAAGGGACTCCAGCTTCTCTGATTTCCTGAGTATTGCTAGTTTCCTGGAAAATTTGGAAGCATCACAACATTCTTCCCCGTTTCTTTGCCAGCCTGTGCTGCAGGGCAAAGGGTTCAACTGGTTTCATTCTCTTTTATCAAAGTTTCTCTTTTATTTTCAAAAGAGTGTAAAGAAATATCTAGGAAATCTAGATAACAACATTTCTTTTCTTTTCTACTGTCTCATGGCAAAACTTAGCATTGCAAAAGATTTGTCTTAGATTCACACTGACTTCAGTGGTTATTTCTTCAGTCATTAAACTCATCTTGTGTTCTTCTTGATAGCTGTTTTCCAGCATATCCGGTAGAGTAACACTTTGGGGCAACTCTAGGGGCTGCTCTTCAGAATGTAATGCTGCTCTCATAGCAGCACAACACTGACTTGTGCTGGTGTGATCAGGGGACATGGAGGTGTTCAAAAGCCACTGAGATTTCCAACTGCTGGCAGTGGCTGTGTCCCCGTATCTCCCACCCTCATCATTCTCCTGTTTTATCCCAGCATAAGGCTCAGGAGAAGAAACAAATGGCTAAACAGAATTATCTCAGGAGGAGAGCAGCCTTCAAGGTCAGCACAGGTAGGCAACTTGCTTTTTCTCTGTATGTTTCAGTTTCACATCTCACTGGCAAAATCAGGAGCAGAACAATGTGAGGCTGCCTCAGCTTTCTGAATGCTTGAACATGTGTTCTCCCTCTGCTCCCAGATGGCTTTAAAGCAAAATCACTGTCTATTGTTAATGCTGTTTTGCTTTCTGAAAGATTGAATTCTACATCCTGGCTTTCAAAAACCCAGTTCATAGTGTTCTGTCTCTGCCTGCTCTAGTGCATATAGAGGCAGTAGCAGAATGCCAGCATGGGAGTCAGTGTAGTGTGACTGCTGCAGTTTTGACACTCAGCCATGCAGAAGGCTTTGGTCCATACAGGAAATAGTTTTCTAACTCCTCTACATACACTTTTCTGTTGGAAATTTTTGCAGGTTTTTGTTTCCCCTCACCTGAAGCTTTACAAATGAATCACCAACACAAATTGGACTCTCCTTATGAATCTTTTAAACAGCCCAGCTAGAAGCCATTTCATATTCAAGGGAAGATGAGGGGAGAAGAGTTAAAATCTAAACCCCCATTGAGAGGGTTTTAGAAAAGCATGTCATGCTACAATGTCACCTGACCTTTTCTCTTGAGGCTGATGCTTCTGAGAAAAATATGTAATGAACACAATGATAATGCACAAATACATTCACACAACATATGCACCTTGAGGGCGTGCTAAATTTTGTTTACCCTTACTTTTCTTTTTTTTCTTTTTTTTTTTTGGCATCCCCATCTAACTCTCTATGTTTAAAATCTGCACCACATCTTAGGACAGACTTAACTGTGACCTTGGTGTAGCTTGGAAGCTCCCACTCTTACCTGCCAGGCAAGAAAGAGTCAGAACTGTTCATTAATATCAGATTACAGTACAGAAAAAAAACAAGGATCAAGAAGTGCCCACCAAATGCTGCTTTGACCAATGAGGCATAAGGTGTTTCCACCACCTTGGGCCGGTCAAGATAGTGAAATCTGACCACATCATGAATTGCAAATCTTGGAGGTATATGGTCCACACCTCAACTCTCAGCAGTTTCAGAAAATAAGAAAGTTACCCGAAACAGAGAACTGACATTTCAAAAGATCCCGTGAGACACTGTTTTGTAAATTTGGGCTTCAGTATGAAATTATTTAATTTTGACTACACAACCTAATTATCAACTAGATATGTAACATAAAATGATATCATAATGCTGCTACTGTTCCTTGTATCCTTTAATAAAATCCGAAACAATGAGTGCTCACTAATATAGTGAAGTAGGTTATTTGATACTACTGAAAAATCTACCTAATATCAACAAACCAAGCACAGTCAGGTATTTCTTTTCAACCTGTTCAAGTTCTATCAAAATTCAAAGGCTTCTGTGAAAGTTTTTTATTTGCAAAAAGGATGCACTGCTGCAGGGGAAATATCTCCTTCCTTAGTCAAACAGTGAAACTACACAGAGTGGCATAAGTGCTTTTAGTGCTAGCTACAAGTATTTCTGGGTGTATATGGGTTTAATTCCTGTACAAATCCATACTTTGCTTGTCCTGGCTTCAGTCCCTTCACTTTCAACCTTAGTCTTTCCCACACTCTCCTTTCTCAAAGACTTCTGCAAACCCAAAGGAGCTTTAAACAAGAAAAAATACTCCTATTAATCTTTGAGAAACACAGCTACTTTCTCAAAAAAATCTCAAAATGGAAAGCAAGCTGAATAATCAGATTCTGATTTTATTTAGACAACTTGTTACCATTCTGCAAGTCCTGAAAATTCTGCTCCAAGTAACCTCCATCGCAGGAGAGAGAAGCAGTAGCAGAATTTAAGCATGGTTCAGAAATGACCAATACTAGATGGCTGAGAAGATGGATCATTGGGTTGAAAAGAAAACATAGTAGTCCATACAATTAGCAGCTGTTGTGAATGATAATACCAGTGCTGGCACTGTTCAACATCTTCCTCAGCCACCTGGACAGAGGGATGGAGTGCACCCTCAGTAAACAACACAGGTCAAACCAATAGAGTCAGCATGTGAAAGGCCACAGCTTTCCTCCATGGTGTTAGTGAAGCCGTTGTGTCCAGTGAAGCCATTGTGTAGTTTTACATCTTCCAGAAGAGAAATGGGATCCAAAAAATGGTATGAGCTCAGCCAAGGGCTGCAAAGATGACTGGGGCTGGGGCCCCTGCCAGCTAAGTGAGGCTGTGAAAACTGAGCCTGTCCAGCCTGGAAGAGAGATGGGGTCAGCAGAACCTCACAGCAACCTAACAGGGCCTTTGGAGGACTACAGCAAAGATGGATCCTTGCAGAGGTGCACTGTAAAGGGATGAGAGGAAACAAACACAAGTTTCAGCAACGGAATTTCTGCTTGGTTGGATGGATGGGAAACAATGCCACTGTGAACACAGTTAAGCAATGAAAAAATCTAGTTTCCATAGAGATACTCAAATTTAACTAAAGGCTCTGAGCAACTTGTGACTTTGAATCTGGCCATGTTCTCAGCAGGGGCTAGAACCAGAAGTCCTTTTCAACCTAATTTGATTTGTGATTCTGTGGCTTTCTTAGTCTGTAAAATAAAATTAATTTCTACTTTTGAATGCTTTATATGGACTTGTAAAGAAAGGAAAGCGAATGCCTTAAAATGTAACCTTTTAATTAATACACTCAGGTAAAATGAAATTATTTATGATTTAATGTAGAAGTACTACACAAGACTTTAATCATGCAAATGACAGCTGTCGCTTCCCTTCTCTACAGGTTCATAAGCTGCACTCATCAACATAATAGCTGATCAACTTCTCCTAGTGCTCTAAGGAGCGTGACTAACATCTGGCATGTAGTTTGTTTCATGGTTACTGGCATTCTCTTCTATCTGTTTAGATCTTGACTTCTTTTGTTAGGGACATTCACATAAACAGGATGTTTCCCTTTCTGCCTGTGCTGATATCATATTGATGCGAGTTCTCCTGCAATAGCCATTTTTGGCAAGGTAGCATTAAAGGCTGTGATTACCAGCAAACAAAATCAAACCTGCATTCAAAACGACAAAATAAAATGGAATCTTGTCCAGATCCTGTTAGAAAAACTGCTCTCTGTCTCCACTTTATCTGATAGCAGCAAATGTAATTTGCACAGCTGTTCTTCAGGGACTTACACAAAGGCTTCAGGCTCTGGGAGGACCTAACCTTTGTTTCTTTCTGGGCTGATTCTATCTCATTTTTATAAGGTCATAAATCAAGTGAAGAGAAAGAGAAAATATATTTGCGCTTTTGAATGCAAAATGAATAGAAAAAAAATCTGTAATTTAAAGCAAAGTCCTCCCCCTCCTCTTTTTCTTCCCAAGTATAAGCTCCCTGCTGTACAAATCAAAAGTATACACCGAGACAGTGCCTAAATCTTTTATGAAATGGGCCCTTCACTTGCACTTCAATGGAGCTTGCTGTGCATTAAGATTTCTTTTAATGGCAGAAGGAAATAATTCTGCAGCTAGGGCACAGTGCTTCCTGCTGCACCTGGTATTTGGGCTGCATATGGGGTGGATGAACTATAAAAGGGAAAGAAAATTGATTTTGGTGCCTTTTTGCCGTCTCGTCATAGACCACTACACCTGAGATTCACTACAGTCCTGTAAGGGTAGAAAACACACTGGTTTTGAGACCCATAATGCTCCTATACATAATCCCTCCATGCCCACACTATGTTTGTTGCCTGACCTGCAATGTCCCCCATCCTGCAGCAGGCATGTGGTAGCATGGGGATAGTTAAGCAATCCAAACCTCAAGCCAAGGTGGGAAGTAAGCCAGCAAGAGTGGCCAAGATCAACATTTCTGGGTTGCCCAGGGACACAGCTGCATGCCAATATTCTCCCACAGGAAGCATATGAAATTCCCCATGGGAAGGTGTGTTTCTCTCAGATGAATGCCTCCTGGTGATGCCTTAGCTGTCCGATGCACTCATCTCATGGATTAAGGACACACGGGGATTTTGACATGAGATGGGCATGCAGCAATGTGCCCAGCTGTGGAGAATTGGATTCTCTGATGCCAGGCATATTCTTTTCTTACTCAGCTCTCTTGCTTCTCTTCAGTCACTTTATTGTCTGCACAAAAGTTCCTCCCACTAATCACAAGGCAGAGGATGTATCCTTCCTGGTTTTCCCCAAATCCTCCCTATTGCACAATATCCTCTGTAACCCAGGATGCGTCTCTGCAGTTCCTTCACTCTTGTGAAGGCATCTGAGGGTTGAAATAATTTCTTCATTCTTAAGTTATTGACATTCACAGAGCCCAGGCAAGACTGCCTCAGATCAATGCAGCCTACAAGGGTGCGCCCTCATGGACGTATTAGCACCAGCCTTCAAAGAAACCCCCTCAAGCCCAAAAACAACAAAAAAAGGGGTCTTCAAAGGCTGAATCTACCCCCTCCACAACATAAAGTCCAATGCTTGCTTCAAGAAATAGTAATAGAAAAGTCTACCCTAACAAGATTCAAGGAAGACACTGAAGTAGATTCAGCTGAATTCCCTGGGAAGAACAGATTCCTCCAACATGGAAGGGACATATATTCTTTTCTAAATGGTAGGTATGTTTAATAATACAAAAGCTTCACTATCGTCATCCAGATACTTGTTTTTATCTCTGTGCAGGCAAGTCTGGCTCTGTTCATTCACATCCTGCTTTACTATACACTTCCAGTGTGGAATCCTTCCCTACATGTTTTTGTGTTACCCATGTTACTTCTAATGCACTCTTCCTTGTATTGTTTAGGTATAAACTTCATTTATAGACTGATGGGTAGAGCAGGGAAAAGCCCTCATTTCCTTATACTTTAACCAAGGAGTATGTTTTACTGTCTGTTGTAGTTCTATTTTTACCTGACATCAGATACAAGATATAACTTGTGCTTAGAATAATTCTTCATCATTGAAGCTGCCAGTGAGTTTATTAAAACTGAAAAGGTAATACCCTGTATTCTTTTATGTATGCTGTTTTTGGCAGTTCCTTTTGTCTGAACCAGAAGCAATTGAATCTAAACAGCTTTTTAAAGACAAATTTAAGGAAAATATGCACTAGGAGTTGGGGGGTGGTGGAGTTTTTTGTTGTTGTTTTGGGTGGGTGGGTTTTGAGAACTAGATGTTCAGCTATGATAAAAATATGTGCAACATAATGTTGCAGTATGCCCACATTTCCTCCTGAGCTGTTTTTGTACATTCTGCATCATATTTTATTTCAGCTTGCTTCCCTGTGTTCAGAAGCAATTGGTAGCATGTATTCACACTGCATGATATTGTGAAGACTCGTATTGAAGCACAGATCAAAGTTCATTCACACTTTTGAGATGCCACTGATAATTTTAGGAGAAGTTTGCAATGAGGGAAGTATTTTCTCTCTTTTTCTCAGCCTGTGTTTATTTGGAATATTAGAATAAGACATGAGAAGAGCTTTAGGAAATGGCACTGAACTGCACTGAATTGCAGTTTGATCTTGTCTACATAGTTTGTGTCCAGCCACTGGATTCTCTGAGGATTAACAAACTGTGACATAAGGCTGGGAAGCTACATGCCATGGCTGCTCCCTCTAGTCATCCCTCCATTCTCATCTTCTGATGCTAATTCACCCCAAACTCTGACTGCACAGCTGAGTAATGACCACCATATATACAGGCAGATAGATGGGTAATCCCCCTGCTATGTCTTTTGATTTCCATATCTACCAGAGTAAGGACTCACTATCTGGAAGGGCCTTTCCTATAGTCTTGTTCAGTAAAACATCTTTAATTCTGTTCCAGCTTCAAAATACAGCAAAAAGGTATCTTTTCCTCCAGTGACTGGCAGATGGCCATTACCTAGTATTTTTTTTTTTTGTTTTAGTGTAGTTTATCGATTCTACACCAGTACCATTGTCTCTTTGACACTAGCAGACTTCAGTTTGCACAGTGGGCTTTTTTTCTTTTTATTTTTTTTTTTCAGAAATCATATTCCATTGTCTCTGCAATCATTGTCTATTCTCATTTTCACACAATTGCTGCTTTATTAAGCAAAGTGTTTAGAAAGTTCCTCCCAAAACCTTTACACTGAGTGCTTTTCAAGAATTAAATGGTAGCAGAACAATTTCTCTCCCACTAGAGAGAATCACTAGAATGTTAATTAGCAGGCTGTTTTTCTCATTTTTTTTCAGCCTTCTCTCCTCAAATCTATATGTGATAGTTAAGACACCATACTGATGTGGGTGGCAGAAGAACCAGAATAGAATAAAGAAATATTAAACCAGCACATTGCCTGTCCTAGTGAAGGGACACACGAGAAAATGTTATGGTGGGAAAGTCTTGTGAAAGAGAAAGCCAAGAAATGAAAAATAATTTTCATAGTTTACTTTGGACAGTCTTACAAATATCTGCTCCTGTGTTTATACTCTGCAGACCCAACTGCATCATTTCACATGGCACAGGATCACATTAGAAGGCAACAGCAGCAGAATGAAGCCAATACTGATGCTGTGTCAAGTCAACCGTGGGACAAGGTTCACACATTCAAAATTATTGCTTCATTACGCATAGGCAACTGAATACTGCAGCACTGGCGTTCACAGGCTTATGCTGATGCTCTAATTCTTTGCTCAGCTTTAATTATAGGCAGACGTGGGAGGAGCATGCATAAAAATGAAGTCTTTGTTGCAGAGGTGCTTGGAGAGTGAGTGTTCCAGCAGCAATCACCAGCAAGTGGCAGCCACCACCAGAAAGATCCCACCTTTCCAAAGACACTGAAGCCAAGAAGCCAGCAGGATACCTGGCAATGAGAAGGTGGGCACAGAGAGACACAGGCTTCTCTTCCACACAACTCATTCCTAGTGGACAGTCAGGCATCACTCTAGGAGGTGTTGGAGAAGGAGATGAGGTAGCTCAAACCTGAAGCTCCAGAGCCAAATCACCACCTTGCTGTCAACCCTTGATACATGCTGCCATGTACTGGCTTGCACAACAGCCTATTCACTTTGTATGCGTGGCTTTTACCATCTCCCTCTTCAGGCTAAAGAGCCACCATGACATTTAGTGTTTACTACAGCTTCTGACAAACTGAATCCTGGCAAAATTGAGCACAATTCCTCTGAAAAAGTAGAACTTTACTCAATGAGAAAATTTTCTTGCCACTTCTGTGGCATCCTGCAGGTTCTGCTGGAGGGATAGGGAGATCCACAGCATCACAGAGCACCTTGTAACATCAGTGAGTTCAGGTAATGCCTAAAGGAGCTCTATGAAGATTATAATCTCTGAATGTATTTTTGTAAAGGTAGACTGCAATATACATGTGCACCACATACAGTAAACAATTTGATGGGATTTCTTTGGCAGATGTACAGCACTTACATGAAAACCAGCTCCTTCCACCAAGGGGTGGAGGTTTCAGATAAAAATCCTGTCTCACCTCAGGCATGTGACTTACTGTCAATCTTAAGCAGGGATTCTTATCCCCAGTGCTGTGTTTCTAAAACAATTTTTCAAGAACACATAGTCTCACTCTACCAAGGCTCACAGTTCATACAATCATAGAACCACTGAGACTGGAAGGGATCTTGGGAGCCACCCAAGCAGCCTCCTCTAAGGTTACTTATTGCCTCTTCAAGTGATATGGTTTTCAGTTTTCCTTTTTTTTTTTCTTTTAATTACTTAAAGACACTTTCATTCTAGGCAAGAGGAAATACTTTTTTCCCCCTGATTTGTTGACAGGGTTTCAATAGAACTGACAAGTGTCAACCAGTCAGGAGGAAATTCCAGCAGCAGTTACATAAATCCCTGAAAACAGGCATGTTTAGAGAGGGAATTCTGATGCTGAGCCATGGCTGTGTCAGTACAGGCATTGCTAGACTTAAAAGAGACAGCACTACATTAGTAACCCTCATCTGAATGACCCCAGGTCAGTTCTAGTTGGATGAGATGTACATTTAAATATCTTCACATCAAAGAAAAGAAAGAAATTATTACACCTACATCCTTCACTTTAATTTTTAAACCAATTCATCCATTGTGGTTGTCTCTAATCAAAATGCTACTTCGAGATAGGTCTGCACTAGATATTTTATGGCAGGCGGAGCAATCCCTTCCACCTGTTGTGCAACAACAGATCATTCAAGACAGGGGCCTGTGCTGTGCTGAAGGCAGATAAAATTACAGTCAGTTCCCAAAATAAATGTCAAAAGCAAGCTCCTCTTCTCTCCACATCATGGGAACCATTCCATCATTGTTACACTTAGCTCTTTCCCCACTTTCCCAAGCCTAAGAAGGCGACCTTGCCTTCAGAACCCTTTCTTAGTCCTGTCCACACATTTCCTGGTCCCCCAAACAAGCTGCTTTTGTCTCAAGAAATTAGCTCATGGGAGGGAGCTCCACAACATGGTATCATTAATTTACATAGAAGTATAGGATAACATTGGCATATGACTGCTTCTTTGCTTCCAGACACACATGCTGAGGAAAAACTCAGCTCTACATGAGTAAGCAGATTTTACACCATCAGCATGTGAGCACAGAGCTCATGAAGATTCCCATGTTCAGCAGATGGCAGAAAGGCCCCATGCACTGACCCACAATGGAAATAAACAGAGAAGCTCTGAACCTTCATTGCTCACAGCTTGTGTTGCACTGTCCTCAGATGTCACAAAACCATCCCCTCTGCCCACCAGGAAACTGCAGCAGGGCTCCAGCCTTGCCTCCCACATGGTCTGCAGCCTTTCCCTGGGAAATGGGCACACTAAGGCCTCCAGAGGGCTTTGGCAGCACCCAGAGGCTCACCAGTGCTGAGCACCTCCAGGGTGACACACCACGGGGCTGATTGAAATCTGGACCTTCCACTGTGGTCTCCTGAGTTAGAATACCATGCCCACAGCCATCCAGCAGGTGAAAAATAAGTATGGATATGGCTGGCCCAAGAGCAGAACTTGTGAGAGAGGTTTCTGCTTTGCATGGCCCCCAAGCCTTTCTCTAGCACCACCTGGTCTGAGGACAGAGCTGAGAGTAAGTTCCAGACTCCTAGTCTCAAGGACGCAGAACCTTCAGATGATGCGAACTCGACTTCAGCAGCAGTTTGTTGCCAGGGGAACGGTCCATTTCCTAATGTGTTGCAAAAAAAATCTCTCTCTCCCCCTGTATTTTGCAGCATGTTTAGAGAGTGTCAGTCCTGAGGCTAGCAGTCCCCAGGTTTCCTCTCCCAGTTCTCTCCAAAGTGCCAGTTACAAAGCAATCAGGACAGTTCAGCAATCAGTGTCTTGATATAATCCTTCTTCTTTGTCAGTCAGTAGAAAATAAATTACTCACTGGAGCCTGCTACAAAGATACCACCCAGGCACAGATAACATCCCTAAAAAGGGATGTGAAAGACAAAGACTAATCAAGGATTTTGCAGCTGTCAGAGGAAGGTATTTTCTATGGCGAAGAAAATACCTCATTTTCCTGAGTATTTCCCATGTGATTTTACCTTCATGCAAATTGTAAGCATAGAGACTGGAACCCAAGAGATCTCTAGAGGTTCTGTGAATTTTCAACATCATTAAATCTAAGATTAAATGAAATTGAAAGCAAAATATAAGCTTTCTGATGTGCAATATGTCTATTCTTACCTAACAGTTGCATGAGGTGAAGGAGAGGTATAAGTGGCAAGGAGAAAGGCCATAAAAATTTTCTTCTTTTGGCACAATCTAAATGGCAAAGCTGGAATGGAAATCAAAAGGCTTGAAACAGCAGTCACAGAAGCCCTTCTTGATAGAAATAGGTTTAGCTTAGAAAAGGATTCTTATGCTCCAAATATTTTTGTAATTACTTGGCTGAAGAATTAACACATTGCAATGCTACTTTTAACTTCACCACCCCTTAGAAGAGGATGAAGCCCCAGCTGATGCTGGACCTAATCACTCAGAGTGTCTAGATCAGTGTTCAGGTAAATACAGATTTTTTCTGTTGTGATGTTTGAGGACAAATTTTACCAATTTCTTTCTATTAGAGATACCTATTTGACATGCATATTCCCATGTGAATTCTGGTTTGGTAGTTTAAGAAATCTATCAGCAAACTGCTCTGTTCAAAGCGAGCTGCCTATTGCTGAACATTTCAGTAATATGCATTGATTTGAAAAAGGTAATAAATGTATTTTTACTCCAACGTTTAGCTGTTTAATGCTGCAATTTATCTCATCACTCCTCTAAAGAAGCTGATGAGACTGACAGCTCATTTTTTTCATCTTCTTCATGATGACAGAATTAGAATTCATCACCTTGAGAAGACACAGGGATATTCAAGTTGTGAGAACTTTATGTTTAAGGTTATAATTTTCTTTTGAAGCACCATGTCCAAAGACTTCAAAAAGAATTTTCCTCTGCAGTAAGGAAGGGATGAAGGAAGAGTGGGAAAAAAAATAGCTGTAACCTTGCAAGACATGTTGGTTGATCTCACAGTATAAAAAATACCTTGAAAGATGTACCTGAATTTATCTTAGTGTTTATGGAGCCAAACTCTATGCAACCAAAGATTTAGTAACTGCATTTGCAAATGACTGCTGAGTCTTGCAGTATAGACCATATTTCTTCATCATACTTTTGCTGTCATACCTTTTTTCATGCCATATGTTAAAGTAAAACCAATTGAAATAATATAAAAGTAGTAGATGAATATTTCTGCTCCCTGGAGTCTCTGCTCTTATTCCCATCACAGGACTAATGCATGAGCAAGACAGACCAAAACAAGTCTCTAATTATCTCAGCTAATTAGTTCAAACATGGGACCCAAATATTTTTTACTGTTGTAGGAGAGAAAAAAGGTAGTTTCAGTTCTCACTCTTAGTTTCCCCAGTTAAAACTGAACTCCAGGTATTTACACACTTGAGAGCCTGCCAACATTCACATGCCCTGGGAGGTTAACACAATCAAGGAACCAGGGGTACCCATGAGTATAAGAGTCAGCAAATGTCCAAGGGGATGCACTCCTTCACAACTAAAGCACATTATGCATCTTGGTAGCTCACCTATTAGTTTTTTCAATTAATTTGGAAGTAGAAAACATAATTCTGATACTATTTTTGTCGAAAAACAAACTTTTTTTTTGCCTACATCAACAGAAATTGGATTTTTTTAAAAGTTGAACTTTATAAGGCTAGCTTTCATTCATTACTTAGTTTTTTTAAAAAAAAGCACAGAGCGTTTGGATACTTTGGGAGTTATCTCCAGTAATGTCTGTGTGATACAGTTTTATACCAGCCCTTCCCCAAGATAGTGTTCACCTTCCAATGAAATACAGCAGGACAGACTCTTGACCAAGAGACTCAGACATCTGAACACGCACCAAAGGGGCTCATAGGAAGGGCAAAAGCTTGGAGGATGATTCATCAGTGAGGGAAAATCAGGACCTGCTTGCCAGAACAAATATGGAGGCAGCCTGGATGAAGAGGTAGGACCCATTGCAATTTATTTATTTGCTTGTTTTAATTCATGGCTATGATATAGGGGTGATGGATTTCACATCCAACAACGACCACAAAAATGGTGAAGGGTCTAGAGCACAGATCTCTTGAGAAACAACTGATGGAGCTGGGATTGCTTAGCTTGAAGCAAAGGCAGCTCAGGGAGGCTCTCTACTCTAAAAGAGGTTGTGCTGGAGTGGGTGTTGGACTCTTCTCCCAGGCAACAAGTAACAGGACAAGAGGAAATCACCTCAAGTTTTGCCAGAGGAGGTTTATATTAAATACCAGGAAAACTTTCTTCATGGAAAAGGTTGTCAAGCATTGGAACAGTCTGCTATGGGGAGGTGGTGGAGTCCCCATTCCCTGGAGGTATTTAAGAGATGTGTAGATGTGGCACTTAGTGACATGGGTTAGTGGTGGACTTGGCTGTGTTGAGCTAATGATTGGAGCCAATGATCTTACAGCTTTTCTCCAACCTAAACTATTCCTTGACTCTATATCCAAAATTGCTACCAAAGGAGAGACTCAGAGCTGTACAGGGGCAGAACACCAGCAGGTGCAAATTCTGTCACATATGAGAAAAGGCAGTAGAGGTGGCCAGTGCAAGGATATGAAGGAGTGGGGCTGGAGCCTGGGAGGTATATTACACAGGTCCAGGTGTCCCACTGCCAAGGGAAGGCTGCACTGGGAGAGTGGGGACGGGGCCAGACAGGGTGGGGGCTGGGGGGTGAACATGGACAGGAAGCATCAGACAGAAGATTGCATGGTTGGTTGGAAATACTGATGATGCCTTCAGAAAGGCCGGGGAAGGGAATTTCCTAGAGCAGCTGAGCTTGTCCCTGATGGTTTCATCCCCTTTGTGCTCTCTGCTGTAGTTGGGTGAGGTCATTCCTCCTTCCTCTTCCTCTTTTGTGGTGAAGTGACATCTTTGGCTCCAAACCGGACAAGAGCAGAGCACACTGTGATTATTTCCTTCCCAGGGCAGGTCAGGTCTCCGTCACTGAGTGTAACATTGGGGCTGTCTTAAGACTTTTCAAGGCCAACAACACAGAGTTGATGAAAGACCCACAGCCTCCTGTGGACAAGGGGTTGCTGTGTTCCTGCTAAGCAGTTCAGGCCAGTACACACAAGAAGCCAGCTTAGTGTTTCCTCTTGTTCCTGGGGTTTCTTTTCAAATACTCATTTGGAAATCTCGTATTCCTTAACAGAATAAATATGCCTTTACAAGAAGGTCAGTGACAGCCTGGCTAACTGAGAGATGTGGCTGTCAGTCCAACAGAAAAGGGGTTGGTGATTCCAGCCCAGCTTTATCTTCAGCCTGATAAAACCTGCTCCTTGTATCTGGCATAAACCCAGTATCATTTTGGCTCCCTTGGCAGGATCTGCACATCTTTTCTTCAAGCTGTGCTCATGCTACAGAGCAGCCACAAAACCCCATGTTCATCTTTGCATTTTGGTGGTGTTAGCAAGGTGACGTGGTGGTCATGCACTAGGTTGTTTTCAGAGGAAACTCAACCAGGTGCTGTCATTCAGGTGTGCAAAGAGAAAAATGCACTTTAAACTTCGCTGGGAATGAAAAAGCCCAAATGAATGACTGAGGGCATTCACCTGAAGAATCAGACTAACGCTGCGTTGGAGTAAAGCAGCACATTGCTTACAGTGGAGGTGCAGGGCTCCAGCATGGGCATCTTTAGCCCTTGGATTCACTCCTGTCACACACAACCCAAACCAGACATCCAGACAAGAGGGAGATGGACAGAAATCCCTTTTTCTCCTTGTCTCTGCTTTGAGTTTTAGCCTTGAGAACATAGAAAGGACTTTGGAGAACCCGATAGTTATGGAGGAATTCGGGGGGAGTACACATGATGCAGATAAGCAGAAATTTATGATCTATGTGACTGTTGACCAGCCACCTTTATTCAGTACAAATGCAGCATGAAGCAAGAAAAAGGAGGAGGGATTAGGGAGAGAAAGTAGGAAAAAGTGGTGTTAAGGCACTTGTAACAAACACTGAAAACCACCATATAAAAATATAACAGCTGAAGCCAAAACAAAACTGCATGCCTGACAGTATATTTGATAAACCAGAAAGATGCCTGCCAGAGAATTTATGATATGACAGTTTAGGAGAAATAAGGATAAACTATTATTAGAAAATATACAGAATATGCAATTCCACTTATATCCAGAAATGTATTTTAATCAATCTTCCCCACATTTGCGCATTTTAAAAAGCTTAGCAGCTCAGTGGTCTTTAGTTACTGTGAATCAGGAGGTGTGTCAGTGGCCCTGCAACCACATAAACCAAACCTCAGCTGTTCAATGAGCAGAATCCCAACCAATCTGATGCACAATTTAGCTTGTCTGGTAGAAGCCTCTAATCTATCTTGTTCCCAGGTTATTTGGAGGCAACAACTGATAACTGCAGCTCTGCATGCACAGATAAAAACGTGACTCTGAGCAATCTGCAGAAGCAGATGAGCCGCTCTTCCTGCTGTGTGCGGCGCGGCTGCCCCTCGGCCGGCTGTGAAACCCGTGCCTGGAGCAGGATGTGGAGCTGGCCCAGAGGTCAGACAGACCCCAGCAGGTACCCACCATGGGCTGCAGCCCTTCCCCACACACACCCAGCTGCATTGTGCTTGCCAGGGCCAGAGGTTGGTCAGACACAGGCAGCCAGCAGGGCAATGAGGTTGCAGAGCCCCAAAACACAGCTGCTGGCCTCGGGGAGTTGTTCTCAGTGTCAGACAAGGGCTCTTCAGTGGAGAGAGGAAGGAACCTCACAGGCCTAGGCACTGTCCAGGAAGGACAAATGATTAACAGGGAGCCAAAGCTCATCTAAATTCAACTGTATTTCAGATCTCCAAGCTACTATGCTAAAATACCCAACACGCTGCAGCAAAGTGAGCCTAAGACAGGAGACATGGTATCTTTGCCTAAGACTGGTGGCTTTCTTAGTTACTTCTTTCTTTCTCCCATTTCTGTGAGAATCCATGGACTTTTAAACACCACTCAAATGAAATTTCAAGCACTAGGAAACTGCATCATGGCACCTAACACAATGAAAGATTCTCTAGCCCATTGCTACACAAAACCCCTAGGCCACTGCAGGAGAAAAACAGAGTAATCAATAAAATACTATTGTGTGTGGCACTTAAACCAAAAGGTGTGTTCTTCAGAGAGCAGTGCTTAGAGAATAGACTTCTGTGAGTATGCTGGTACTCTCAGACCTCATTAAATAAAAGCACTACCAGGCTAATTAGTTAATATCTGGTATGCACATTGAAGAAATATGATATTGTGTGTATCAGTGTGAGCTGTCATTTATTTCAGGGGTAGTGGGGTATATTCTGTATTTGACTGTGCCAGTGCAATCCCCTTTGGCTTCAGTCGTGGGATCTGAATAAAGACAGAATATCAGATCAGGACAGAATCTGGCCTTTAAAAATGCTGCTTTTAGCATCAGCCATCTCCTCCTGACTTTAAATTCTACCCCAAAGCAGAGAAAACAGCTTTCTTATACAAACAAGAGGTGTATTACACCCTCAGAAAACCGTTCTCCCTTGCCTGCAATTCCACTCAAGCCACAGAACAGTGCCATCTACCCAGAGGTAAACAAGCTCAGGCAACCCTGAGACACACAAAACATGAGAAGTATTACAGTACAGTGGTATGGACAACAGGGGAGCTTTTACACTATGACAGATGCATACCCAGACTACACTGGCTCCCAAGAGCTCCGCAGAAAAAATCAGAGCTAGACACATCTGTGCCAATGTCAGAAGGTAAGACAGATAAACACCCTAAAATGCAACTCATGCAGTCCTGTAAGTGTGCTTGAGAGGATTGTGTTGAGGCAGGAAAATACTGGCTAGAAAGCTATCAATGAAACAACCCTCTGAGGAAAATATCACCTCTAAGTCCTCCTTAGTATTTATACCCTCCCTAAAGCTGGCCTTCACACACCCCCTAGGCTAAAAGCTGAGTTTAAAGTCCACCACTGCACCTATAAAGCAAGAAGCCTAGAGTCCAGAACAAGTGAGGTAATCCCTAGAAGGTTTGCCCTCCGGAGAGATGCTGTGAGGGTGGGAATAGACACATACCTCCTGCCAAGAAACACTGTATCACCAGCAGTGGCCTCTGGCCACAGAGTTATGCCTCTGTTCTGTGATGAGACCAGCAATTCAGCCAAGAAGGATACCACATAAGCCATCCATTTAACACCTGCCTACAGACAATATTTGGACAGCTCAGGTCCCTGAGTTCAGACAATGCATGGCAAGCATCTTGCTGTGCATGAAGCCAGTACAGACCTCAGTTCTTTGGAGATAACACAAAATTATATATACTTATAATCATATATGTATTACCTCATCATAATTATGAAAGATACCTTTATATGCTGCAGTCTATGTCAACTGTTTACTGCTTAGAACTTGACTGTATTTACAGTTCATAATTAAATTAATTAGTGTATGTTGTTAATTTTGAATTCTCTTCATCAATAAGTCTAAGAAAAGGCAATACGATATTGAAGAAAAAACAACTTATCTCAAGGTAGACCAGTATTATGACTATAGAATAAAAGATTGTCTGCGTATGGAACTAAATATTAATATCCCGGAATTAATAACCTTGAAGGGTCTGTCTGCATGTAAATACATCTTTCTGCCCATTCAACTGCACAATCACTGCAAAACCTCAGAGAAAGCAATTTAAATTTTTTTAACTAAAGCAAAGAGTGAAACAAATCAGGTAGCTCCAAAAGGCCAAACTATGAAAAATAGATTTCATTACTGAAGCAAAAGGCAAGACCATTTGGGAAATTGGAAGCATGGATTATTACCTCCAAAGACTCAAGAAGTCTCTTTTACTACATTGACTTTTCCCATCCATTATTCATCAGAGATGCCAAATTAGACAATCTTCATGTCAAATCACTCCTCAGGAATCCACAGCTGTGTCAGTCAGGGGCCTGGGGACACACCAGCCCCACTTCCACCCTTCTTGGACAGGAGCAGTTATCCCATGTGACCAGCTCTGGGGCACGTTAGGTCTTTGGCCTGCAGGAGCAGGGAAGAGTTTTGCTTCTCCTTGAAAGATGAGCTGCACAATTTCAGGCCCTGATACCTCCCTACCATTACAAAAAAACTCCTTGTAGGATTTTATGCTAGGCTTCTTTATATTCTTGCACCACTAAGAATTTTGCAGGAAGTCAAAGGGGATAGGAGCAAATAAAGGTAAAAGACAGATTAGATGGCACCAAGAATACTCTTCTGTCAGGTAAAAGTGCATCCTGTCACAGTGCCTTCTATCTACCCCTGTATCTTCACCCTGCCACGTTGGCATTTGGTATTGCTTGCCCCATATTTCTGATGGTTCCTGCACCCCCTGCTCCCCTCTCTCCCAGCATTTATCATTCTTTTCCTCCCTGGAAAGGGCTTGCAATTTCCCCTCTTCATTATCAGTCTCTCCTGTTCTTCCAGAGCAATTTTTAAAGGCTGTCCTTGGAGGCTGGGAAGAACCAAGACTATCTCTGTGTGTGCAACACTTCTCCACCCTCAGGACAAGAAGGAACATATTGACCTTCTGTGCAGTCAGAGGGTAAAGAGTGGAAGAGAGCACAGCCCTGGGGACATGCAAGGTCCCAATTCTGAGGGGAGTAGCTGTGATCAGGGACTGAAGCCCCTGGTGAATCCACCCCAGCATCCCAGCAAATGCCATGTTCTGCAGCATCACTTCACAGCCCAGTGTCCTGGACGGTGCCAGCCTGGAAAATAAATATGAGCAGGATACATATAAACCAGCCCATTTCTTTGCCTGTGCTATTTCAGAACTGGCCTTTCCCAGATAATTTTAGCTTGCTATACCGGTTGATCCCTAGAGCAAGGGGAAATTCTGTTTTTTTTCTTAACCTTGTTAGACAATATTGTGATGAGCTGAATACATACAGCCACAGGGAAAATGAGGCTTAGCAAGCACTACTTCTTGGCAACCAGTTTTTAAACAGATGTTCAGCTGTCGTAAGAGGCATTGTGGTGGTGGGCTGGGCTCTAGTACAATGTGCAACCAAGGATGTAGTGACAATTGTACAGGATTAATTAAACTTCCTGAATGACCTCACTTCAAGGCTCTGCAGAGACCAGATAAGAATCGCAGAGTTTTGCCAGGAGCCTTAAAAGGGAAGGGAAAGGGAGGGAAAAGGACTTCCCGCTGTAAATGTGGACTTTTTTTCTCCGGGTTTGGAGCAGCACCTGTGGGGCCTGGCAGGGAGTGGGGCAGCATGGCTACTCTCACTCAGTTTGAGCCTAGAGAGATGAACGAGTCAGGTGTGCAAAGCAGACAGCCACAGGCAGCCCTGGAGCCTCACAGCAGTGTGCAGACCAGGTTACTTCTCCAGATTCCTTGCAGTCCTGCTGCCCTCTTCCCATTTTCTTGTTCCACTTACACAGCACTTCCATTCCAGGACCCCAGGGCATGCAAAGACCCACCAACACAAAGCTGGGGGCACCTATGTTGCAAATAATTTAATTTTCTAGCCTCACTCCCTCATCCCCCACACTTCAAACACATCAAAAGCTGGCACAGTCCAGTTGATTTCCCACAGAAAAAGCATGAAAGGAACCATTACAAATTTGGCCTCTCCTTCCTATGTCAATCTTCCAACACTACTCCAGCAGGTTTTGCAACATGGAAACACCTTATGTACACCTGCTTACCACTTTCCTGGATGTACAACTTGCACCTCCTGTTGAAGTACTGCAACAGCCTCTGTCATGCTGTGGTGCAGCACTCACACTGAACTGCAAAGGTACTGGAAAATAATGACAACCTTGGTCATGAAGGAAACACAGGCACTATAGAACTAAACAGGGCGAGGACATGAACTTGGACACAGCCCATATTGTTGAACTTCCAACAGGCTTCCTGGCCCAATTGGGTCTTCCAAGAAAATGTCCAGGCTTATTTCAGGGAACACCACAATGTAATAATTAAGATGACCAAGGCTACTTTGTTCTAGCAGAAAGAGTTCACCCATCAGCAGTGCAGCATCCCCTTGGAATAACCAGGAAAGGCCCATTCTACTTGCTCACCAGGGTGATCATGCAAAGCCCAGACATGTCTCTTCTTTCTGGTGTCTGGACAAGGGCCAGTTTACACACCTCACCTGAGAATGAGGGAATGCTCGTCAACGCTGCAAGGATATAGTCAGACCTCCAGCAGCACGGATATAGTCAAAGGCATTGAGGTGTTTATCTTCCTTTGATTTCAGGCATAGAAAATAGAATCTGAATTTCACCACAATGCTGGGAGCAGGATTTCATGTCACAATAAACTTCATGCTCCCCTGAGATGATCCTGCTCTCCACCAGCCCCATATCAGTTTTGGTGACTCTCTTTTCCTCAACACCAATCAATTTACCAAGCAAGGGCACTGGGTGCCCAGCTGCAGGAGCAGTGTGGCCTGAAGCCCAAGCTGGTGTGAAGGAGGAGGGATGCTCCTTTCCACAGAAGGCAAGTGGATTGTCTTAGACACAACAAGTGCAACTGGAGAAATGAGATTTGCAGTTCTTAGGGAATAGCATGGCTGTGGATCTCTGCACAAGTGGTGCTTGCTGTGTCCTATGATGCCTGCAGAAAACAGGCTGCTATGCATCTTAGTTTGCACACCTTTCCCATCAGCATCCTGGGACGTGCATCAGCCTCCATATTAAGTTCTTAAGCTCCACTCACTCAGCCCTGCTGCTGACCTAAAAACAGGGTTGGCTCACCAAACTTACGGAAAACAGTTCAGAAAGTTACCCACAGGATGGGCATTTCCTACCCACAATCCTGAACAGGAAATCAGTGTATCAAGAAAGAAATCAGAGGACTTGATCATCTCAAGGTTTTTAACATTACACTTACATCTAATGTATTTATACGTTGATCTTACTGTGTTGCAAGCAATGCATAGGGTTTTAAAAAACTGCTGGAAAAGGTAAAAGAGCAGAAGATTTAAAGTCTTTCTCAAGTCCCACAGCAAATCACTGATAAGAATCAAGAACAGTACCCATGTGAAACAGCAAAACAGAGCTGAATCCAAAGTGATTGGCAAGATGCCTATCAATTTCAAAGGGACCACAATTTAATCCCTGGAGTCTTGACTTCTAACCTGACCTTGTGGCACAGCAGATTATCAGCTGAGAAACTGCTCTTTTTCAGGCTGATCAGCATGATGGTGCATGTGACATGCATCTTAATAAGCAACTTATGATAAATGTGTTTTTAAGTACTGTTTAACAAAATAGGTCTAGTAGATATTAAAATCATCAAAAATGTGATTTTACCCCCCCCCCGTCTGCTTTATGTGATCCAGGCTTCAAGTCTCTGCTATTCATATACATCCCAAAAGTCTAGAAAATTTATCATTTGCTTCAGCCAAGCACAGTAAGTTTCCATCCCAAATACAGAATCTACTCCATGAAATTTAGAATAGCACATTCAAATGGGGTTAAACACTTTCATTTAATCTTTGACATGGGTTTAATTACTGCATGGCTTGATCTCTTGATGCCTTCTCTTCACAATTAGGCTCCAAAAGGAGAAAATCAAGGACAAGAAGTACAGATGAGCTGTAGAAGTCACCATGTTCATTATGGAGCATCTCTCATCAGTAAAATAAAGAAAATAGCCAAAATATTGCACTGCTTCTGTGGCAAAATGTGATGAAGAGGAGAGACATCTGTATCTGACAATACACATCTTGTAAGGAAGGCAGTGGGCAGCCTGGGTAACCAAACACCCCAAACCTTGACCACCCCAAAACATGGGAAGAAAAGCCAGATGTTCCCTCCCAGACTGAGCCTGCCTGGAGCAAGAGGCAAGCATAGAACTGCCCCTGGCAGTACCCAAGAGCCACTGGCTTCTCTGTGCCCTGGGCCAGCTCTGGCCCTGCATCAGGAACAAGTGACCTGAGCTTCCAGCAGGAGACAAGGATGACTGGGGACACTAGCAAACACTGAGCCTGTACCAGAGGGCCTGATGAGCGGCACTCATTGTTTTCTCTGCAGAGGGAGAAAACAGCATTATTACATCCTCTGCACACTCTCAGAGTAACCACATCTGTGCCTTTTGCTGTTTAAAAGATACTGTTATTAGAAAAGTACACTGCAGAGCACACATTTTTACATTGTCTTCTGCACTTGGGGCTCAATTTCACTTTAACTCCTTTAAAAGCACACTCTCAAACACAGTGACCTTGTGCAGATCCCCGCCTGAATTCTTGCTGCACAACACCCAGACTTTTCTTGTAATAACATCTCTACTGGAAAAGTAACAGTACAAAAGAGAAATTATTAATATATAAACTATAAATAAGATGTTAAAATGGCTATGTTAACCTACTTACAGTGGAAGAACAGACCATGATCTTTCATGAAAGCTCAGTCCACCTCCTGATCAGACATGTCAGCACCAGAGCCAATGCCACTATAAATTGATTGCCTGTAGACCCAAGGTTAAAAGGCTGATTTATGTCTAGCAGTAGAGCAATGGTTACAAAAGCCCTTCTCAGCCTAGACATTCGGATGGAAACAGCCCCTGGGTGCAGAAATTCTTCATTCCATCTCAGGCCTGTGATTAAAAATAAAAGACATCCACAGTTTAAAGAAGTGTTGCTTGATCCACAGGACTACAAGTGTACAAACTCTTGAATACATATTCTCACAAGCTCAACAAATGTTATTACCCAGTGATTAAGCAATTGTTCAGTATAGTTTAAAAATTATTTTGATTTTAAAAAAAATAAAATTCATCTAAATACTTCCTAAGGTTTTGATGTAAGTCAACATCATTTGCACTCAAATTGTATTAGATGAGATGAAAATCAGAAACCCTAAAAATGGCCCAGAACTCAGCACTCTCAGATTTAGGAGAAAAAGGGAAAGAGAAGAGTTTGCCAAATTTCTTCCACTGTTTTTCAATCTCAGAAGCTTTATTTGCTAAAAAAAAAAAAGAAGATTAATTCGCACAGTGAAAAAAGTACTGAAACAGCTTTGCTAAGAGGATTCCATCCTGAATTTGACAAAGTAATTTTGATGTGATTTCTGAAAAGCCCTTATGTAAAATGAGTACTTTTTCTGACTTCCATCTTTAGGCTATTCCATCAGCTTTCTGTCACACTCTGATGTCTCTGCCACTACACCAGCACCCACCTTCACCTGGCTCCAGCTTTCCCTGTACTGCAGAGCTCCACTGCCCATCCCCACGAACAGGGGATTTCCAGGCACTACCAGCAATCCCTGGCTACTGCCTACCTGCTGACACAATGCTCCTCTAGGCTGGTGCTCCTCCAAGCAATCCCAGAGACCCCTGTGCTCACTCAGGAAAGCAGCTGCATGTCCTCATGATCAACGCTGGCACCTGCTGAGCAGCAGCTTTTTTGTGATGGCCCATGGATTTAAGCCATCATCAAATAGTATTGGGCCCGTTCCAGTTAAGAAGTAACACATTCACAGCATCAGCAGGAGCCAAATGAATTATTTCCAAGTTTTCTTGTGACTGAAGTAACTAGCTTTCTATTATGCCAATGCTACAGTTGTAACCCAGAAAGCAATTATTTCAGTATCAAAGCCCAACATCATATGTATTATCGTTAATGGAGAAAGCAAGTCACTACAAATCGGTAGGATACTGATGGAAGACAGATTCTGCAGGCAGGAGGGAATGTTGCTCCAAACAGCTACATGCCTGCCTCCCCCCAGTAAGCTGTATTAGCTGCTCCAACACCTCCTCATGACAGGTAATAACCCCACTAACAAGCACCTGACTCAGCCTGAGTATCTGTTAAAAGTGTCATTGTCACTGGAGTGGGAGCTCTGCTTAATGCCCCCCTCCCGATGAGGTGAAGTAGCTTAGCACAAACTGACAGACTGACAGCTCTCTTCCCTACTGCAGCCTTCTTACCTCCTACTTTTCCAGGTCCTACAGCAGACTTGGGGTGTCTGCCACTCTCCTTAGAGATGCCAGAAGGATATGATCCCATTCCCAGGGGCTGGGAAGCCCTTTCATATTTTGCAATGGCAAAGGGCATTGAAGCTTTTAAATTGACATTAGACTAAAATTCCCAAATGCTTTCAATATGTCAGTCAAAGAAATGAGAGGGGTAGCAGGATACTTCAGATATGCTGTAGTCTATCAAGAAGAGGCAGAAAGAGCATTCAGCTGCACCTTTTCCAGGGTCATCTTTCCCTGAAACAGCAGGTTCTGCCCTGAGGGCTTTGGTTAGCAGCAGTGGTCAGCTCAGGAACCGTAAGTGCAGTGGACCTGTGAAAGGCTGTGATAAACAGTACTGTGTGGGCAAAAGAAGGCAGGAACCAAAGGGATTTTTAATCTACAGATATCAGTTCTGCCAGCTAACATAAATTTAAAGAAGAAACAAAACAGCAGTTGGAGGGAAACACCTGCAGCTCTTTGAGAGCCTCTCAGCTTTGAACTTTTAACTTCTTTGTTTCACCGGTTTAAATTGAGCGATTAGTAATGTGCTGACAATCTTTTTTAACATGCTTCCCAAGCAAATGTTACCCAAGAGCCCGTGATAAGACCACAGCACAGAAAGGGCACTTAAAAGATGACTCTGAAATTTGTTGTCACATTAAAGAGATAAAAAGCCTTTTCTCTGCCACGGGGATGGGGAAAAGCAAAGTATTTGGATCAAGTTAGCCTGCTGGGTACCTAAGAAAGATAAGTGCATGCAGAGTGTATTGACCACATACTGTTCTTGCAGGGGGTTGATAGGGAACATGTGTGAAGACTTGATGGTGCTGGAAGGATCTGAAGACCCGGCCAGCAAGGTTTCCTTTGGCTGCACAGTTTGAACCTGGTTCAGTCCCTCTGCTCCTGTGATCCACCACATCTGTGCAACCAGTGCTAGATTTGCCTCATGAAAGCAAAAGTTATACATAATCTGCCTCCTGGAAATGTTCCTCTCAGCAGTCCTTCCCTTCCCTTGGGTCTTCCCTGAATCCCACTGTTCTTTCTCTGTGGTGGTTAATCCCCCAGATAATTCTGCATGTGATTAAGAGATGCCTGGGAATAGGACACTTTCTCTGGCAGGAAAAGGGAGAGAAAAACAGAAGTTAAAGCTCACTTTAAAATGTTGAGTTGGCTGTTTTTTATGTCTGGCTGGTAAGTCCACCGAGACAGCATCAAACTGCATATTTCTTAAGCAGTATCTAGCACCAAAGCCTTGGCTCCATTCCCTTTAGACCTGGCAGCTTTGTGGAGCAGAAAACTTCTCCCATGAGACTCCACTTCCCAGGAAGGTTTATTTCCCCATAGCTGAGATCTGAGACCACATGCCTGGAAGTAGAGAAAGGAGCCTTCCCTTTCATCTTAACCCTTCGTACCACACAAGCCACTAACCTACCAATGTCCCTGACCTGCTGTGTTTGCTCCAGCTGCACACTGTACTTTCCAGGACAGTAGAAAGGCCCTGGGAACATTTCATGAGCATTTCAAGGGCAATGTGCTGTGCTGTGTTTACAAATTTGGACATTCTCACCATCTCACATAAAACAAAAGCTAAACCAGGCCCCAGCTGCAGCAAATGCTGTATCTTTTCATATCACAAACTCCACAGGGCCCATACAGTCAAGATCAGACCCACTCACTGACACCTCCCCACCTTGGATACCTATTCATGAACAAAAGTCACTCAGCCTTCTGCCTGCATCAAATCCACTGGTTTATTTTAAAGCTGTCTTTGAATTAACATGACATCTGGAAATGCAAAACCTCAAGCTACTCTGTTGAGGATTTAAAGAGGGCAAATAGGGCACAGCTATAATGGGAGTGATGATTGCTAGCAGAAAGGACTTTTTAAATCCACAGATTGATGTCCTTTTTATAACTTCTATTTTTGAAATGCATGCAAGCATTGAAGATAAAGCCAGCATGACATGCAATCACAAACTAAAACTGGTCCGAAGCCACAAAGAAATGGATGTAACGCAAAGCTACATTCCTGCATGGCTGTTTTCCTCCCCAGCACGAAGGAGCCACCACTGCCTCTGCCACCTTTGCCCACCAGTGAGAAACGAGTGAATGGCTTCTGCCTTTTCTGGACCTTCAGATCTAGGAAAGCTCTGAGTGGCCTTGAGTGAAAGTGGCAGACACTTCTCTGCCCATGCCTCCACCATTTGCTAGACACCGTGTTTCACGTTCCTCCCCTTGGGTTTATGCCTTCTGACCTGGCAGATTTAACCCCAATGCCCTGGAAAGATTGTGTTGCATCATGCCTGCAGGCCCTGGGCCAGGGCAAATTCATGGGGGAAGCAGAAGATTTTCCAGAGGAAAACCCCTACCATCAGCTTTTTGGGAAGAAAGCCAGGCTTAGATGCACATTTATGGTCCTAAACTGAGAATAAAGGGAAACTCCAAGTACTGTAAGAGTGGCATTTGCAGGGTGAGCATACTACACCATGCTGTACATGGCAAAGGGCTTAACTGCTTGAAAACTTGTCTTCCTTTTTCCCCTGGCAAAACTATTGCCTACAATTAGAAAAATGTCTTTTCCTACAGCTCTAGACCATATGGCTGTGTTACTATTACTGGGATTAAGGACTTCCAGACATGGAATCCAGCACTGCAGGCAGCTCTGGGAGGAGAGTTTTCTCCAGGAGAGGAGAGATTTCTCTACTCAGCCTCAGAGCTGCGAACAAGATGGGCTGGCTATGCCACAGATCATTGCTTCAGAGTGGGCCAAGCTTCTTGGGAAGCTGAGAAAATTCCTCTCTCTGCATACAGGAGGAACCTGACACCAATAATGGAAAAAGAATTTCGCCCACCTAGAGAAGATGGCATTTGTCTCTCTCTGATGCCTCTGTTCCCAAATTTTAGGCTAACCACAAAAATCTGCACTTTTTTGCAAAACCTATTTTCTTGAACTGGAATGAATCCTCACCAACACACCTTGAAATCTAGAAATATAAACTTCTGGCAAGAAGAAAAATCAAGCCACACAGGCTAAATACAGTCCAGTCAGCATTAAGGAAGAAAATTGCTAATTAGGTGAAAGAGAAGTACCTCAGCCTGGCAGCGCAGAGAGCCACAACTAATGAAGCACCAATGTTGCATCTCGGGTGATCAATCTCTGTAACTTTTCAAACTCTTTGTTCTACATTTAAATATTTTGATATTAATTTATTCTAATGCCATCTCAAGTGAATAATGAGTTATGTCAGAATTGTGGTTTATTAAAAACCCTCCAACAACAAAAAAAAGTCAGATTCTTGTAGATCAGCCTGTCCTGGTTATTAAAACCCAGAACACCGATTTTAAGCAGGAAATCTGCCTATAATGGACTCCCAAGAGGGTATTCAGCCAGCTACAAGAATTTTATGTTTACCTTGAAAGCAGCCATCAGTATAGGCTTAATGGTGTCTAAAAACATCTCTAAAACCTGTGGTTATAGGCTAAATAACTTCTATAGACTAAAATAAATTCAATCACAAATGCTCTGGTAAGAACAAGAGTGCAATAAATAACAATTATCATGCAGGCAAAGTGCAGTGAAAGTATAAACAGGGTAGGATTTTCCTGAAGGTCCCCATACAACTTTTTTTCTTACTGTAACAGATCTTCCAAATTCTGTCCTTCCAAAATAGAATAAGTGTTTCCTGGGATTTCTACAGGAGTGAGTTCCAAAGCTAAAAAAAAAAAAAAAATAAAGCAAATAAATCTTGAACTGGTTTTTTTTGTTTTCTGAGGCAGTCAGAAAATGCCAACCAGGTCACATTTGACCTCCAAATGGTCAAAATTCAATGGTCAAATTGAATTTTAATTAGTTTACCAAAGCATAAGGAAAAAAATAGTACTTTCCTTTTTCAGCCCTTATCTTTTAAACCTGTAAAAAACAATCCCAGATCTAAGCAACTTCCCCTTCTGCAAAAGAGGGGGAAAATAAAACCTATTTATGTGCCTGCCTGAAATCATCTCTCAACTCCACTCACCAGTCTAAGAAAATTATTAACTCTCCCTTCAGTCTTCATCTTTGCCAATGTCAGCAACGTCTCCAGTCTTCACAGCAATATTTGCTTGATCTTTATTCAGCATTTTATATATTAAAAATTTTTTTCTATTTTTCTTCCCAATAACAAGTAATGAGAAACAACTTTAATTAGAAGGAGGGACTGATAAGTGGTAAGATGTTCAGAAAAGGGGAAATTCACCCAAATTTGGTTGTCCTATGAGGTAGCAAGCTCTGTGGGCTGGCTCCTTGTACAAGAATTTAGGAAACCTGCATTTAGATGTTTCTTAAAATGTCGGTTCAGTACTTTAAGTTCCCATTAATTTTTTTTATTTGTTTTTTTTAGTTTGTGAGTTCCCATCATCCTGGCATAATTATTTCCAGCCCTGTGGCCAGACTGTTGACGCTGAGTCTACTAATCTCATCCATGAATCTGTGACAGCTTCTTCCAACAAGTGTGGCATTTGGCAGAAAGGAAATGCACTCCAGGAAATCATCTTCATTTATGAACTGCTGCCTCCTTAAGGGAAGAGTTGTTTCTGTTTTCTCCTTCCATCGTGGCTGTGATGGAAGCCTGCACGTAGTCCTGCTATACCAGCCTGCTTGCATGATTCCAGTGTTACACAAATCCCACATTTTGGATGAGGCCACAGGAAATGCTGGATTGCCTTGTGGCTGTAGCTGCTGACTGTAGTGTGAGGCTGCCAGGTTTCAACTCAGCAACCACTCAGCTTCTTTAACACCAAAATAATAGAGGCAGGTTTCAAACATGAGTAATTCAGCCAAAGCACCATCCTTGCATTGCTCTTCTGAAAAGTGAGGCGAGGCAATCCAGGAAATTGAACCAAGGTGCAGAGGTTTGAAATCTGTTCCTCTTTTCCTGGATGCAGCTGAAGCAGCAACACCCCTAAGAAATCAGTATTCAGTAGTACAACCAGAACTACCCAACAGAACAGAACATAATAAATACCCAGTATTTATGGGTAGGGCCTTACTACTGCAACATTGCTTCTGCAAGGATTGAAACATTCTGAAATGCATCAAATGAATAATTAATAACCATTGCCTGTACCCCACCAGCATGAAATTGCTCATTTAATTCTAATCAAAGTTAAGTCTTGGTTTTCTAAACCCAGACTTTTTATTAACTTTACTGCAAAATACTAATGTTCCAAAGATCCAGTGCTGTTTACAGTTTAGTTTTCAGGACGTCCTGAAAGGGTTGGTTCTCTTCACTGTTTGCCTCACAGAGGTGAATTACACAGCAGTAGCAACCTGCCATGTATGTGGCAGTCCAAAATCCAAGAGCTGCTGAGCAACCTGGCCTAGCAGTACATCCATCTGAGACTGCAAGGGCAGTATGCCAGCAGAAGCTATAGGGGGACATACATGAGACTAGAAAGCAAGATGGAGATGTATAGCTCAGACATGGATTCCCTTCACGAACCATGTTAATTTTCACCTGTTCAGACAGTTTTTCCTTTTCCTTTATGTGCCCTCCTTCTGTAGAGGCAGAATTAGCAACTACCACTCACAACTGGACCATTCTCACCTTCCTGGCTCTCCCCCAGGGTCCCTGGCTGTAACACTCTCAACCACCAGCCAAACAAGGTTAGATGCAACTCTCCAGAACCAATCAAAGAAACAAAAACTCAGCCAGAAGAAAGGAAAACAAGCCATGAAACAGGAGGTTATTCCAGAAGATGTCTCTATGGACATGGCTGGATTATTTTAATAGCTTTGTTGCCTTAAACAGAGTTCACAGTTTGGCAGTTCTGAGTTCTGCCTTCCCAGGGGGAGCCCATAGGGACCTTGTTCTTATGTTTTCATTGCTTTTTTTCTTTGATCCAAGGACAGAGGCATCTAGCTGATAAGAAAACTTAAATTCTAATAAATCTGTGAACTTAATGTTTCCTAACATGGCCCTTGAAGTATCTGTCCTGGGAATATGGCAAATTCTATTATATTACAGTGACCATCAGTAACATAGCTGACCTAAAAATTAATCTACTCTTAATATTGTAATCTCAACATAAAAATGAGTTCTAGCACTAATCACACATCCTCAGAGCTTATGACCTTTAAGAATTAAATTATTTGAAAGAACATAGAGAAAATGGAGGAAACAAATATCTGCTTTCCCAGTTGAAACAATCTCCAAGTAATTTGTTATGTGGGGGGCAATTCACAACTTAATAAGAAAAAGATTTTAGAAGAATTGAGCACTTTCTTGAAATTGCCCAATGTTAAACCTTAAGGGTCTCTTACAGTAAGAAAATTATGTCAGTGGCAAACACAGGCAGTGAACACATTGCCAGGATCTGACCAAGGGCCTCATCTTTACCTCAAAGCACTGAAGCAGCATTTCTGAGGGCTGCAACCTTCAACCTGCATTATCTCCAGGAGTTTGACATTCCAGCAGAGGACTGCAGGTAGGAAACCATGCTGACTGTAAGAAGAGAACTTAGGGCAATAATAGTGAAGTTTTAATGTCTTGACCAACGCTGCTGAAAAGGAGAATGTCTGTCTGTATGTGTTTGTATTCCACCGAAGGCACACAGAACATTATGTGGCACATTAGACTTAAAAGCTCCCAGTGTACGTAATGAATTATTCACCAGTGTTTATTGTACAGTTTTACTAATAAGCCATCCTAGATTTAAATAATAATAATTTTGCATACAAGGCATACAGTAAAAATGAATCGTGCATTCCAAGTGCCTGGAGCAAAGCATACCTTCCCAAAGAGGAGGCTTACTGGGAGCAGCTGGCTGAAGGCTTCCAGCTATGCAGAAGAGTGAGAATAGGGGAACAACATGCCCCTGGTTCCTCCTGCCATTTCAGCCATCCTAGAGGCAGCCTTGTGCTGGGACTTCAGGACTGTAAATATTACAAGACAGTTATTATGAGAGTAACTTAAGGGCTGTAGCTGGCAGCTGCTGATCATTCTTTCTTGTACATCTACTGCTAAATGTAGCCAGAAATGAGCAGAAGCTGACAAAACAAGTGAGAACTGTAAAATTGTGGAGTGACAATATATTGATTTGGATTCCATTAATTGGGGGATCATTCAAATATTCCATCAAACCCATCAGGGAGGAAAACCAGAGTTTTGCAGCACTACTCCATGTGCTTTAGGGTCTTAATGACTTCTGTATTAGTATAATGTAACATTATAATTTGCTACAATTATGTAATTACAGCAATATTACAAAATATTATAATGCATAAAATTAGTATAATAATGTTGCATAATTATAATTTGCAATATAATACATGAGCCAATTTGTATACTAGGCAAAACTGCATCATAATGTTACATTCTAGTTTTTCCCATGCTCCAATTCCAAATTGCCACTTAAAGCATTCACTTAAATCCTTATCCGCAGCTCCCTTGTGCTTTCCAGCTTACCTTAATTTCTTTTCTATCTTCATCACATAGTTTCTGCCTAATCTGGCTTGCTCCCTGGCTTGTGTTCCACCACAATGTTTTTGCCTTGGCACATGTGGTATTCAAATCTGGTCCTGGTAGATTATAAACCATTTTGAATGAATGCAGAATTGTTCAAGAACGTAATCACAAAGCTCCATAAAAATGAAGCTTCTCCAACACTCGAGGCCTGGCTTTGTCTTTTTCACTAACTAGAAAATAATTATCTTTTGGAACTATTAGTGGAGCATAGAAACATCCTTTAGTTTGAGTAATAGACTGTAAATTAGCATATCTGCATACTGATTGTTGAGCATATCTGGAACCAATGGATCCGCCACAGTCTGTAGCAGTTGCCTTATAGCTCTATTAATCATGATAGCAATGGAGCCTTGTCCTGGATCACCCAGGGACCTGCAGCCTGCTTTCCAGCTTTGCTATCCACTTTGCACACTCTTTGCCAATCTTTCCTTTTTCTCAATTATTAATCCAGCAGTAATAAATAAGTGCATTGTTGGTTTGTGCTTTGAAAATTTAAATCCAAATACATCATCTGTATTACTAATGACTATATATTTTGTTCCGGTTTTAATTATCTTTAAAAATATGATTATTTCATGTTCTCCCCTGAATTTGAGTACGATTATCTATGTAAATAAGGAAGCAAATCTCAGAGGAAACCAAAAATTTTGAAATAATTTTTTTCATGGATAGTTGAAGGACTTCTTGAAGAGAAATTTCAGTATTTCTGGAAATTATAATAAAACTCAAAGTTTTGGATACAAAAAACCAGAAATTGGAATTTCCTGCCATATGAAACTGGATTTGTAGCATGGGTGGCTCAGTCTTCTTCAGGACTAGAAGCTGTCACAAGAATACACCTGTCATCAAGCATGACCAAAGGCTCCTCTGGTGCTTGAGCCAAAGAGTTGGACAGCAGTTTCACCATCCACCCTCAAAAAAACCAAGCCAGGTACACTTCCAATAGCATTCACAATGTTTTGGGAGTTTTCCATTTCAATTTTAACACAGAAATGTTATTTTACTCATAATTTTTAATTCTGCACATCTTGAATGTCTCTTCCCCCACCTGCTCCAGCAGTGAACATAAAATTTCTCCAAGCTGAAGATGAAGCAGGGACCTCAACACCTCAGAGAGTCAAATAAAGCACCAACTCTGATCAAAAATTATTCAACATTTAACCAAAAGGCATAGCTGAAAAGACTTTCAACTTATCTCTGTTTAATTTAATTTATTTTCAATGGTTTTCTATTGGTCTCAGTACAGTCTACTTGGCATTTTTGCAAAGTAAATCTTTCTAGGTTCTTCCCCTCCTCCATCAGTTATAGCCTATTCATTGGAAGAGAAAAGAACCAAAAAACCACCCTTTTTAATTAATCCAGAAGCTATCTTTTAACCTTCATTAGCTCTTCTTCCCTCTATTTATTCATGTAATGTTTTATAAAGTTCAGCCCAGAGTTTTGTGACTGGATCACATCTTTCAAGGGAAGCCTTCCCAAAAGCTGTTTGTGTTTTGGTGGAGGGGCAGAGCTGCCTTGCCCACTGTCCCTTGGGGAAGCACTTGTGCTTGGCTCATCACTTCAGACAACCAGTGCTGAGGAGATGCACCATTCTGTTCTCTGACCTTAAATACTTTAAAGAAGCCAAATTATTAAACACCACCGAACATCCATCCTGTGGCAAATGAACATCCCTGAGGACACGCTTGGCTGAGAGTAACCGAATTCATCAGACACTTGGGGCGAAATTTTGGTTGCTGTGGTATGGTGTTAGCAGCGATTAGCAGGAAAATTATATTGGTGTTATTCATAGATATTGGTATTATTTATAAATATTTAATATTTCGATTCCCATCTGCCTCCCTGTCAGCTCTCCCACGACCCGAACCCTCGTTATTCCCAGTTCCCTGCAGTTATTCCCGGTTCCCTTCAGGAGCGGGCGGAGCGGCCGGGACGGCGCGGCCCGCGGGCTCCCCCTGCTGCCGCCGCTCGGGCACCGGCAGCGGTTCAGTGGAGGCTACGGGGGCATAAAAATCCTTTTTTGACCCGGCCTGGCAATGCAGCAGCGTGAACACTACAGAAGAGCACAAAGACACAGCTTCACGAACACGGAGAAACGCTCTATAAGTTGAAAAACACGTTCGCAAACTTGGAGCGAGAACTAAATTGGCTTCAAGGTATTTAAAATGGAGAAAAAAAACCCAAACCAAACACAAAGTGCTTCTAGATTGAGGTATTAGAAGTCCTCAAACCTCTAACTGAAAAGCAGCTTCTCTGTCAAATGCTGGGGGGCTTTGGCTACAGCAACACAGAGCAAAAACGCCCAAGTCAGGCACCCTTGAAAGCACAATTAAACAAACAAACACCCAGAAACCCGTTAAACAAACAAATCTTTTAATAAACCCCACAGTTTTTACCACAGAAAAAGAGAAAATGGGATTTCCTCCTAACTACGGTGGCTGAACCTCCCCTCTGAATCAGGAGCTGCCAGAATACACCTGTCATCAAGGACTTTTCTGGTGTTTGAGTCAAACAACCAGACGTAGGTGATGCCTTCCAGCCATAAAAATATTCTAAATTGAGGCACGAGAAACGTACTTCAGGAAATAGCTTCCCAAACAAATAATTGCAAGACTACTCCTCTGACAGCTGCTGGGGTGTTTGGCTATGGCACCCTGCATCAGGGCTGGGAAAACACAGAAAAAGGCTAGAAGTCCAGGTATGGTGGGACTGGGAGGCAGCTGCCATAGAAAGCCAGTGCTGATGGGGCTGTGTTTGCTTTCTGCACAGGACTGATGGATGGATTCTCTTACCTGGATGGCCAGGGTTAAAAGAGAGCCCACAGCCCCATGAGGAGTGGGGCTGAAAAGGCCCTGTCAAGAGATACATTAAGGATTTAATATAAAACTTGCTCTTCTCCATCTCCCTAAGGGTGCCTTAGTGAGTACCATTTTGGGGAAGCTGCAAATCAGCTTTGGGAATATTTTTCTTGCCATAATTACATGCAGCTGCATTTTTAGCCCCTCCATTAACTACATATTACCTCCCTAAATCCCCTGAGAGCCTTTTAAACAGATTATTATAAGAGCTTTTTTCTCATCCTTTATTTTTTTTCTTTAATTAGCTGTTATTCACACAAATTGGGCTAATACCAAATGAAAAAATGTTTTCATGGAATTCACCACAGGCAATCTAAAGCATCTTTTCAATGTTGTTTCTGTGCAACTGGGGCTGTGTTGTCCTTATTCCCAGTTGCTTTATCACCTGTCATCTGGGCACAAATTTGGCCTGATGCAACTATGCAGTATTACCACTTCTACTTTACTGACACATGAGACACTGCCGAGGTGACATTCTTGATAACACCATTGTGTGGCCATGAGAGTCTGCACCATGCCCACAACCTGCTATAAAGCAAAGGTGTGAAATCAGCCATTTTCCCAGTCCCCTTTCCTGAACACAGCAAAGCATATTGTGTGCTGCTGTCACACCCAAACCATGAAATGTTTTGGGTTTTCTGGAGCCAGTAGTTTTCTCTGATGTCAAAATACTTCTTGTTGAAAAGATGCAGTGGTGTATATATATTGCAGTACAATATGGCTTGTTTGTGGGCTGTTTTCCGTAAAACAAGGACTGGGTCATGCTCAGTGTTTTCAGAACTGAGAGGTCTCCACTGCAACAGGAGATGGGCAGGAGATCAATGTCACCTCATGCCTTTCTAACAATTAAGGCTACTCCCATAAAGGCCCATATGAAGTCTTGACTATGGATTAGGATTTGTATAAAGCTGCATTAAGGATCAGCAAGCCAGTCACCTCACAACTGAGCAAATTTTAACAAGCTTTTGCCCAAGCCCTTCCAAACAGTACACTGGCTGCCACAGTTCAAAGGCAGGGCCAGCAGCTGGGGCCGTAACTCCAAAGGGTGAGCCACAGCAGCTGCACCAGGTCTGGACCTAAGAGGGTGAGGAGCCCTTGTACAACCCCAGCAGGAACCTGGCATGCACTGGAGCCACTGCACAGCTGCATCCTGACCATCCTGGCTGGTCACCACTGCCTGCAGCAGGGACCTGCACCACATTGCCAAAGCTCCTGCCACCCTCAGCTGCATTCCAGAGAGCTGTCCCAACCCATGACGTGTGATGAGAACTGGATCTATGGTTAGCAGATATTTGGCTTTGTGTTACTCAACTAAGGGACTGAAACTAGTGACCACCTACAATAATCCCAGTGCATAACAACATTCTTTGCAGCTCTTCTTGCAGACCAAAAGAGACGGAATTGGACAAGACTAGCATTTTAACCATGGGAATTATGCAATAATACATTCTATGGTTTTGCTCTTGTATTTCTGTCTGCCTCTGGTTCCTTTACCACCTCAGAATATCTTTTCTGGTGAACTGATGTCTCAATTGTTCCAATTTCTGCTCAGCAAGGGACATTAATTTTATACAAAAGCCTAGAAGCAAACTTGACTTACACTGAAATGACTCAAAATCTCCAAATTAACCTTAAAGACAGTTGAGAAGAGTTCTGAAGTAAAGCCTATTCTGATATCTGGGAACAAAACATGGGAGAAGTGGGCCATGGAAGAATCAGACACCTCCTGAGCTCAACTAAAAAAGAAAAGCACATAGAAAGTAGAAGCAGACACCAGCTGCCCAGGAGGAATATAGAAGCTTTGCTTGCATTCACAAGAGCAAAGCTAGGAAGGACAAAGCTCAATGAGGTTAGAATATGTAAGAGGTTACATTGATCAGCAAAAGGCTTCTGTAAGCACTCTGGCAGCAGCAAGGAATCTAAGGAAGACACAGCCCTTCTGTGTAGGGGCTAGGGAACCTAGTGACAAATACAGAGTAGGCTGGAGTACCCAATACTTTTCTTTCTGGGCTTAGATTGCACCAGAAAGGGCTGCCACCTGGTCTCCCCCTTCCCTGATCCCATTAACCTACTCTGTGGGAATAAGTCAGGAGGGAGTAAAGGGAAGGGCTCTCCACTGGGAGGGTGAGCCATAGGTAAAAACAGCACAAGCAGTCAACTTACCATTGGGGCACAGCCCCACAGCACCTGAGCAGGAAGAGCAGCATGTCCCATCCCATGATGCCAGGCAAAAGGCAAGGTAACAACCCAGATCCAAGATTTAGCTAGGAAAACCAAGTAATGACTCGTGACAAAACAGGAGTGGAAAAACATCCTACAGTTGCATCATAGCTCAGAAAAGGGCTCCTACCCTCGGGCCTGCACTTAAGAAACATTTTGGCCCCACTTAAGAAATATTTATGGTGATTGGTGTGTGGGTGGAGGTCACATGTGAGAGTGGACGAAGTAATTGAAGCCCATTAGTGCACTCAGGGACCTGTTAGGAAGTTGTTTTCGTGGGTGAGGATGGGAGAATAGGAACCAATTGGACAGACACAAGTTCACAGGACCAGATAGGATGCACGTGAAAGTCATGAGGTTTTGACTGTGTGGCCCCTCTCTATCATAATATTTGAAAGATCAGTGATACTGAGAGAGATGCCTGATGTTCAGAAAAAACACATCACAGCTATCTCCATCCCAGGGAAATGCAGGCCAAACAGCTTTGTCTTAGGTCCAGAGAAAGTTATGGAGAAAATCCTCCTTGGAATCATCCAGCCACAGGAAAGTCGCAAAGACGGCCAGCATAGATTGTTCAAAGGCAAACCATGTCAAAAACTCTTATAAGGCACAGTGTTTCCTTTGCACAATATAAATCAGTTGAAAGATCTGTATTTTATATTTATTCATCTATATTTTATCTAGGCCAGTTTCCATAAACTGTTCCAGACAATTTTAGTAGATATAAACACTAATAATCTGGATTAGATGATACATCAGATAACTGTATCAGTGTGTCCCCTTTAAGGTCCTTTGATGTTTTATTTCTCATCTAATGTATAAAATTACTTTTGCCAGTTTCCTTTTTGTTGACTTTACCTGAGCAGCAGAGTAGCGAGGGCGGCATTGCTGGCTGGGGTCAAGTGGAAAGCTTGTGAGAAGAGTCAGTGCTGAGATCTTGGGTTTCACACAGTGTATGTGGCATCAGGATGATCTTTTATTCCAGTACAGCCAGGCTCAAGGAGTCTCTCTTCAATGAAACACGCAAATCAACCTTTTTTTGTCAACTGAAGGCAATAGATTGCCACAGGAGTGCATTCAGTGGGACTATCTTTGGAGTAATAGAGGAGGTAGTTCCTTCAGGATCCACTGCCAAGCAAAGGGAATGAGCCCAACTGGAACACCCTCCGGTCCAGAATTCCTCTTTGTTGTGCACAACTTTGCATGAAGTCCTGATGCTTTTCCCTAAATTTCACTGAGGCACCCCAAACCCATAACTGAGGGAGAAAAATAAAGCATTGGGTCAGTTAACTTGTTCTTCTAGAGCAAATGCAGTTCCACATTCGACTTGCAGCAGTTTTAGTGGAGCCACTTGCTAAAAGAGGCGGAAAGAAATGTCTTTGTAAAGTACATCTATGGGCATTGAAATTGTATGACTTCTTTGATAAGGGAAAGGGATCTTCATCCATTAAATGAAATACAATAAATTTTGTTAATGTCTATACACTATTTTTCTTATTCATGTACTAGCATTTAATTCCTTAAGTATGATTATATATATTCCTTCACAAGCCATGTTGTTTTTCAAAATGCAAAGACTATCACTTCTTATGTAAACCTTCAATGTCCTCTAACCCACAGCAAACAGGTTCCTCTGCATTAATCTTCTTTTATGTTCAAATGATACTTTTATTAGATTCAGGTCATAAATGTGAAAGACAAACTGTACCAAAGTGACAAATTATTTAAATATCAAAAGGAGAAAGTACAATGGATTGAAAATAAAGTCTTACATAGGTTTTTAAATTAGGATATTATCAAAAAAAGTGTTTCCTGCATCTAGTACTCTGCAGAATGAAACTAATCAGGCAATATCTAAAACTGAACACACACACACCATTTTAGGCAAAGTTCAAATGTGACTCAAGTGTGACTTGAGTGTTCAAGTGTGACTCGAGTTTTCGAATGTGACACAAGTGTTCAAGTGTAACTCGAGGCTCAGTGCTGTGACTGGACATCTGATTCCTAGACAGACTCTTGTGACTGACTACTCACATGAGCAGTTTTAGCACCAAAATATTCTCCCTCAGAAGTGTGTGGCCTCATACCCCTCTGAGAACTATGCATATCCTTAATATTATGGGACCATGGCTAAGGGACGTTCCCTTTGGTTTCTGCTGTGATATGGGGACAGCCTCTGTGCTGGCACCAGCACCAACATAAACTGTAAGTCTCCATAGCCTGGTTGTCTCTGGCTGGATGTCACTACTCCTGGGGACATGTGCCAGTAAGAAAGAGGCATGATCCACCTGTGCCCCTCACAAAGGCCAGAACGCACCTTACACATAGGCCTTTCTCTTGCCATTGTCTGGAGCAACCATCTGCTTCAGCTTCATGAATGTTTAAGACTAGTGTGGGTTAAAAGAGGCCCTTGGGGTTTTTTAATGAGTCGTGGAAAAAATGAAATCATGATGATGGACTTGCCATTGGAGTCATGCTTATTGCACTGTACCATTCTTTCCTCTACAACTGTATGCAAATCTTTCAATGGGTTTTACTGGGATCTGATGTAGACTGTTGTTCTCTGGTGTTTAGGGAAATTCCCAAATAAAAATTATTCCAGTACCAGTTTCATAATTCCATGAAAAGTTTCATAAAATGCATTCATGTCACTCCCTGAAATCATCCTCGCAATTGCAGAATACATGGTTACAGTAGAAAGAGGAAATGGTTTGTTAAAATGCATATCTTTAAAAGATATGCAAATTATTGTTACAGCAAATTTACACTAATGCAAATATTATAAATGTTCTTGTTACACTGCATGTTTTATATATTGGTATACATGTAATGAATAAACATAGTATAGGTATAATGTACTGGGTTAGCCTGACCTGCTTTCGAGGGATGTGCATTGGCTTCTGGGAGTCTGAGTCAAGAATGTCACTGAGAAGTTGCCAAGCCTGATCAAACTCACAGATTGTTACTCACTATTAATGCTTCACGTGGAAGCTGATACAGCTGGCAGCACCTCCCCTTCGAAGACAGGCCGAGAAAGTTGGGGCTGTTCAGCCTGGAGAAAACAAATTTTCATGGAGATCTCATAGCAGCTTTCCAGCATCTGAAGGGGGCCTACAGGGAAGCTGGAGAGCTTTCTTGATCAGGAACTGTAGTGATAGGACAAGGAATAATGGGTGCAAATTGAAAAAAGACAAATTCAGGTTAAATATTAAGATGAATTTTTCTCATATGAGGGTGGTGAGACACTGAAACAGGTTGCCCAGAGAAGTTGTGGATGCCCCAACCCTGGCAGCATTCAAAGTCAGGTTGGATAAAGCCTTGAAAAATCTGGCCTGGTGAAAGGTGTCCCTGCCCATGGCAGTGGGGGTTGGGACTAGATAATCTTTAAGGTTCATTTTAACCATTTAGCATTATTTGACTTTATGATATAATAAGACCTATGATTAGAAAATGCCTGGAGTGTTTGAAGTGGTAGTGGTCATGCTGCTTCTCTGCTATTTTTGTGGTCCTGTAGTAGCAGAACTCAGCCAGGATAAGGGCACCGGAACAAGGTCCTGCAATAAGCTCTGTGCAGACAGTGCAGACAAAGCACACACGATGCAGGTCAGGCAGTGGAAACAGCAGAGGAGCAGAGTCACAACCTCATGACTTTGCCACACAGGGAAATGTCCTTAGTAGCAGCATACACCAAGTCCAGTATCTGCACATGCTTCACATCCACACACTGGGTGCCATTTTTGCACTGATGCAGGCAGAGACTGTTCCTCTAACAAAGGCTGATCTGTCAAAATCGTGTCTCAGAAGGGCAATTCAAAAAGTCCTATATACCAGACTAGAAAACTTATCTCAGTGTATTATGCCACTGTTCAAAATAGAGGAAAAACCACTTAAAAACACTTTTTGTGATCAAATGTATTCAGACAATTAAAAAGGCATACAATTTAGGACAGCAAAAGTTCTTGGAAAGAAATCCGATTATAAGTAAGAGAGCCTTAGAGATGGAGTAGTCTGTCAAGTCAGTATGTAACAGCAGCAATTAGGTATGTGACAAGATATCGAGCATTTTTTTAAATCCTCATAGAATAAGAGATCTTAACAAAAACAAAACACCAGGGAGAAATTGGGGGTTTTGTTCCTCTGGTTAACTTGTGGTTTTATTTCACTATTGCTTTCTTCAACTGATTGCAGAATTCATCACCACATACTTGCTTTCGTTTTCTTTTATGAGCATGTTTTTTCTTGCCCCAAGTGAAACAGGATATCCATCTTTCAGAATTTCTGCCCTACCTTTTGCAATACCATTCATTTGCACATGGTAAGAGCAAAAGCGTTTAGCAAATCCTACTGTGATCAAAGGAAATTTGCAGCTTTACTATCGCAATAGAATAAAGCTTTTGTTGAGCTACAGGATTGACTAATATGGGACAGTTTCTACTTCCCCTTACTTTGATGTCATCTGTTTAAAAAATGAGCAGCAAGAATAATAACTGTGTTTTGCTGTTTATTTTTCTACTTTTCCATGACACTGACTTTTAATGGGAGGAGAATCAAAGAGCACACAAACCTGTTGCAGGTGCCCCTTAGAATCCCCTGCCATCAGGCAGGCTACCCCAGTGCAAAAAAAAGGATCTGTCTTCACCCTGTTATGCTGAACAGTGATTTTCACTTTAAAACAAATTTATGACAATTAAGTGTCTGTGCTGCATTGCCACTGGTGACAAAAACTAGCTAAAAATCACGATGAGAGATTGAAAAATAGACTGATTTTGTCAGGATTTTTTAAATTGCATGTAACATGCAATTACAAGAAAATTATACATGATCATTTCTTCATAATTTGCTCTCCAAAACTTTAGTTTTACTTTGAAATGAAAGGAGTCACCAAAAGAGAACTATAGGGTCTGTTTGTTCTAGGAAAAAATGTGATGGTAATCAGGGAAGTAAAGTGACCCTGCAAAGTGAAAGTGAATAACTAGGGCTTTTTGAGCTAGATTGTTTCTGCTTTTATGATTTTCTGTTTCCCAGCTTTTCAGCTTCATTAGCTGGTTAACTTTTGGGCTCAAACAAAAGATGAAAGGTCTTGGCCAATGAATCAACAGCTCTGTCCCTTCAGCATGAAAGCCTGGCCTCAGAGTCAGCCAAGAGATCTTACACTTAATGGGGAAAATCTTGGCCAACCTGTTCCATAGGGTTAAGGTAGGAAATGAAAAAAAAAGAGGATGATTTTGAAGGGAAATACCAGTTATTTCATGTTTGTTAAAAAGGAAATGAAAACCAATATTACTGATGTTTTTAAAAAAGAGCTGCCAAGGGTTTTGAAAGACTTGTCTTTACTTGAAAATGGATTTTGATTCAAGTGAAATCACCTGTGTATGTGCCGTTTAAAAAGCATTTTGTAGAGATGCTATCAAGGTTCATCCACATCAAGACCGTGTCTACTTTCTGTGGTACTACATACCACTTAAAGGTGAGTTAGGAGTGTATCAGTGGGCCTGTGTGATGCTGGCTCCTCCTTGTTTATACATCACGAGGTTGCCTTTATTTGCAGGATATGAGCTGTTTTCTCCAGTGGATTGTCACCTCCTGCACAGTCCAGGATGGGTGCTGCTTAGGGAAGGGAACATCTACTCAGCCCTCTCACTGTTTGTTCAACAGCTGATCCATCTCTCACCTACTGCCATTTGTGCCTTTCCAGAAATTTTCTACACCTGAATTGGTGGAGAGGTGCTAACCACAACAGGATTTCTACCACAGCCTTCTAAAACCCCAGAAGTATTAATTTATATGAAGGAAATTATGGCATTTATGTCATTCCCATGAAAAATTTAAGACAAAGAGGTTTTCCTGGGGCTTTACATAGATTGAACCAAAAAAGAGGAAATTTTTCATAAAAAGTTTAATTCTTTTTATTTACTAAAGTTGCCTTATTTGTGAAATCAAACATTTTATAGACAGCTTCAGCTACACAAAAAATTAATGGTAGAAGAATCAGATCTTTCTCCCATTCCTTCAGATATCACAGTTCTTTCACAAAGATGCCGAATACTGCAATGACTTCAGCTCTAGGTATCTGGAAAATAAAAACCACCACTCTTGTTTTAGCCTCTAAAGCCTGGCTATTATCAGTGGCCTACAGGGGGCACATAGATAAGAGCCAGTGGTTCACCTTTTTTATTACAGAAGGTAACAAAAGGATCATGCCTAAATCCTTCCTTACTGGTGATAATTTTGAGGAAAATCTTCCAAGAGAAAAAAGTCTTTGAGGAAAAATGGGAATTAATGCATCTTTACAGTTCACCAAACTAAGGTCTTTAATTTATTTTTCATTTTGAACTAAACATGTCTCTCAGTATTAGGTTTAGGGTTTAGTAAGGAGGAGGGTCATTTCAAACACCCTCCTTTAAGTCTTAAATCTTGGAGGGCAGCTGCTGAACCCTTAATATGCAATGTATAAATGGTACCTAAATTATTATAAAATACTTCAGGGAAAATTATGTTTTAAAATGCTGAAAGGACTAACCCTAAATAAGAACTTTTTAAAAAATTAAATAATTAAAAGAGATTTTTTCAAGTGTGCTTCATTGTTTTTAAAAGGTTCAAGACCATTCCACAGAAGCAAGTCAACCTTTGGGGACATCTCTTCCAGTAAAGGTGGTTACAGCACCACAAAATTTTCCAAAGAAGTCCCCTCAGAGTTCATTCCAAATCTGTTTCTTCCTTTCTGCATGTAATTTCCAGCAGTGAATGAAGCCCTGAGGATAAATAAACTTAATTGTTTTTACATACCCCCCACATCCTCTGACTCGTGTCAAGTGGGAGTCACTCTGCTGACGCACCTCTCACCAGCCAGCTCTACAGTAGAGTGGTGGCTCCCCTACCCTCGTCCTGCTTTCCCTCTCCACTTGGCAGAGGTACTAGTGTGGGATTTCACAGGCTTGTCTGCCAACTTTGTAATGAGAGATGTGTCCAACTCCTATTGGTTACTTTCAATTCGTAAAGGCTAAAATAACATTATTTGAAGCTTCAGACAAATACCAGCAAGGAAAAAACCTCTCCGCTGTTGATTTACTGGAACACACTGTCATCAAGGCTTGAAGGGAGGGAATTTGAAAGGAACAAATTGCATGGATTGCACAAGGTATTAGTTTTACAATTTGGAGAACAAGCACAATAATGCATGCCCTAATGTGAGAACGTAGGTAGCAAGCACCACAATTCACAGCCGTCACGTCTGTCTTAGATTGATCTTTGCATAACTTCCCAGACTAACTAGCTGCTACACTTTCTCAAAAAACAGCTGAATCCACCCCTTCCCTGTCTATGCTTCCTAAGTCATTTCCTTAACAGTCAGAACACAGCTAGTCTAGTAAGAATTTTAGGGATAAGGTTGAAGATCATTACAAGATATTTAGATTGGCTATTAATATTACACAAACCCTAAGAAACACATAAAACTTATTTTCAAAATGTGAACTGCAGGTTGCATTTCCTATATACAGTATCATACTTCCTTAACAGTATATCAGCCAGGGTGTCTTATTCAAGAGTTCTCATAGGATTTTTGTTTTTGTTGGAGCAGAAAGAAGAAGAACAGGTTTATTAAACAGTGAACCAACTGTTGAACTACAAAGCAAGACTTTGCACAAAGACTAAGAGTCGGATGTGCACTTTTTGCTCATCAAAATCAGAGCCAGAGAATTCCCAAGATGTTAAAGCAGATTTATAGAATAAAGACTCTTTCTAAAAGCATGCCTGGCAGGTTTTCTAGCAATATTGTGCAAGATACAGAGTAGAAATAACTGATAAATACCTTAAGGTAAGGAAAATGCTTCAGGTATTTTAGTCAACCATGAGTTCTGCTATTTAAATAGGACTCTGAAATTTTTCTTTATTCTTAGTATTTCCTAGGCAGTTATTGACCAGCAGTCAGAGAAGATCTCATGTTAAGTTTCACAAAAAGAATCCTTCCTGGCATAAGACTACTGATTAAGTGCTAGAAAAGTAGTAGGAGTTCATGTTGCTATTTTTAAAACCTTCCTCTCTTGATCCAAAAGTCCCACACCATTCCTAAGAAATGCAAAGAGTTCTGAAAAACTGATAAATGTATTTTTTTTTAAGTTTTCCTCCAAACAGTTTTCCTCTGCCAAAAAAATGAGTAATTTTTGAAATGAAGTAACTAATTTGTTATACAGCTTGTTTTTGCATTGTATCACAGACCACTTTATGTTCCTTGTACTCCAGATGGTCCTAAAAGGCTCCTAGTGTAACTGTGGTACAGCTAAAAGACTCAGCACCTTGCAGATACTTTAGTGTTTGCCCAGGCTGGGGCTGTAACCCCAAATATTTCATCTACTACTGCCTTTTCCAGCCTCCCCTTCCACACCAGCCCCATTGTCACTGCCTCCCACAGCTTCTCATGCTGTTCTCTCAGGCCATCTCTCAGAAGCATTGCAGGGATTATCTTGTGGCTGTCCTTCAGAAAATTAGCCTGCCTTTCCAAAAGATGTAGCACTAGCAAGACATTCTGGAGAAAATACACATTTGGCAGGGAAAGGAAACTGAGCTGTTAAACAAGAACCATTTGCCCAGCTCTGTAGCAAAGAAATAGGTTGAATCCGTGGAGGACCTACATGAAGATGGGTGCTGGTCTTGGCAGCCTCTCTTCACGGCAGTCTTCCACAGACAGTTTAGTCTTCAGTGCATTTCCTAGCCCTTTATTTTGTTCATGAAGGTCAATACTAAATATTGTTAATACCAAAGACTGACTGCAAGTCTCAGCAAAGGGGAAGTTGTCATGTGCTCCTCCATTCCCTGCCCGATAGAAAGACTACATACAGTACTGACATTCTGTTCTAGCAGCACTTTTTTAAACACAAGGTGTAGGGCAAAGGTCAGACCTTAACTGCAACAAGTTTAATATTTTAGATAGCTATATCCTGCTATACCTAAGTTTTTGAACTAACCATTGCAATCTTGAGTTTAGGATAAATGTTCAATTAACTCCACAGATTTCTAGAAAAGTGTTGCACTTTCTACTGAATCTCATTCTATCATGAACATATTGCCAGAAGATGCTCAAGAGAGTTACTTCCATGCAATTACCTCACCTTTTACATTTACTGCCAAAATCCTGGTGGAACCCTTTTGCTACCACCTTCAATTTCCAGTTACTTCCATTCCCGGAGCCTCCAAGACAAAGACTGGCAGGTTTTTACCCTTGCTAAGCAGAGGTCAAAGACAGTCAGTCTGCTTCTCTCCTGGCCAGCCCACAGATTAGGATGTGAACATGTAGGTTCTCAGCCCCCTCATTTCCCTGTTAAAAGTGCTAAACTCCCTTTCAGAACTGGCAGCATGCTTAAAGCTGACTAATATTACATTCCATGTTGCAAATATGCTTTATTATAATTTTTTTTATTATATTTTTTCCAGTCATCCAAGAGTGATCCTTGTACTATTTTATCTCATAGTAATAGAATAGTTTGGCAATAATATCATTCACCAGCTGTGGATGGGTTTTGGTTTTTCTCCTTCTAAAGAGAGGAGATATTTTTCAATTGTCTGTTTTCTAAAAGCTGCTGAGTTCAGTGGGCTTTTGCCAAAAAAATGGATGAGTCAGGCTTCCAACAGATAGTGCATGCAGATCTCCTAGAAATGAATTAAGCTGTTCTTGGGAAATAGCTTTGACTTCACAGCCTGACACAGCCAGTGTGGCCCGAGCAGAACAGGCATTAGAACATGAATCATGCTGGAACAACAGGTAGCTCCACACACAACATGATGTCATTGTTACATCAATGTTTGGGGCAATGCAAGAGAGAATAAAGATAGAGTCAGAGTACAACTGGATTATTCAGCCCAGTTACAAGTTAATTCCACAGTCCAGAGAGCAGCAACAAAGCTGGTGAAGAGTCTGGAGGACAAGTCTTACGAGAAGTGACTGAGGGAGCGGGGGTTGTTCTGCCTGGAGAAAAGGAGGACCTTATCACCCTCTACAAGTGCCTGAAAGGAGGCTGTAGCCAGATGAGGGTTGATCTCTTCTCCCAGGCAGCCAGTGACCGGAGAAGAGGACACAGCCTTAATCTGCACCAGGGGAGGTTTTGGTAGGACTTCAGAAAGAATTTGTTCACAGAAAGAGTGGTTGGGCATTGGAATGGGCTGCTCAGGGACATGGTGGAGGTGTCCATCCCTGGAGGTGTTTAAGGAAAGACTGGATGTGGCACTCAGAGCCATGGTCTAGTTGACATAGTGGTGTTTGGTATAGGCTGAACTCAATGACCTCAGAAGTCTTTTCCAACCTAATTTATTCTGTGATTCACACACATATATCCCCTTGCTGTCTGTATTGCCCTTTCTGTCACAGCCCAGAGAAATGCAGTAAGCTCAATGTAAAGTTCAGAACATGCACTGCCCCTACAAACCTTTGGCAAACAAAGAGAGACTATTTGCTACAATTTGATTCTGGCATACAAAAAAAAGAAGGCTGGAAAAAAAGTGCACAAAAAAAGGGCATAAGGCAACCACTGAACGTTATCAAGGGGCACTTTCTTGTCTCTGTAGCTGAGACTTTGATAGGATGAGGACACCAGGAATGCTTGGTAGCCTTTCCAGGCCCTGTGCTACCTTGGTTATGAGAGTTTTGTTCCACTAAAACTCTGATGGAGAAACTTATTCACTTCCTAACTACCCACTACCCATCTGCCTTCTGTGTGCCAAACTAGTCACCTACCCTCAATGTCTGCTGCAGTAAGTAGAAAGAGCAGATTTTAATCTATTCTAGAGAAACACCATAACACATTCAGAAGTGGAATGGTGTGCTTGTTCAGGGATCCAGTGACCCAGTAATATAATGTTTCTTCTCCACCATCAGAAGAGTATTCAAAGGCATCTTTTCTAGAGAAAGATGTCTTTCCTACAAGGGCGATTCCAGTATAATCCAAGAGGTTATTGAAAACATGGTTTCTGAGGGGTAGGATTCACTGAATGAGGTGCCATGAAATTTTCAAAACTGAAATCCAGATTGCCGGAGTTGTGTTCTTTGACATAATTAATCTAATACAGAAGCTTGATTCATGAAAGTTCATTACCATTTAAAGTCACCTTCTTAAGGGCATTGAGACACAGCCCCCATCACCGCCGAAAAAAGAAGTGGTCAAATAGGGAGACATGGCAAGGGCACACAGATTTCTGACCACTACAGCAAAAGTGCGTCCTAATTCAGAAGGGATGTTGGTGCATGCAATTTGTTTTTCCTTTTAACTGATACTAATTTAAATATTTATAAAAGATTTAGTGACTTGGTCCTTTCCTCCAGCTGGAAAACTGCAGTGCTTAAAGGCTGTGATCTTGCTGATTCCAAGGAAATACAACAACAGAATCAACAGCAAAAGAGATGGCAGTGAGCCAGGCCAATTTCACTCAGAAATTTCTCCTGCTGGTGTGTGCAGAGCTGTCAAAACCTTCAGTGACTTTAACTGAGAACTGGGGGAGTTTTACACAACTTTCCAGTGACAGGGTACAAACATCTTCCATTATCTCCTTAGAATATGCTTTAATAAATTAATTTTTCAGTTAATTCTTGAAGAAAGTTTTCTTAGTAAGAATTATCCATTAAGGACAGAAATGTTATTGTTTCAGCAACAAAGACCAGCAGTGTGACACAAGACCAGTTTAAGCTGAGATAGAGTCAATTTTCTTCACAGTGGCTGGTATGAGGCTGTGTTTTGTACTTGTGCTGAACACAGGGTTGATAATATGGAGGTGTTTTTGTTATTGCTGAGCAGGGCTTGCACAGAGCCAAGGCCTTTTCTGCCTTTTGTACTGCCATGCTGGTGAGGCTGGGGGTGCATGAGAAGCTGTGAGGAGACACAGCCAGGACAGGTGACCCCAACTGACCAAAGGGATGTTCCAGACCATGGGACATCATGCCCTGTATATAACGTGGGGGGAGGAAGAAGTAAGAGGAGGACATTTGGGGTGATGGTGTTTGTCTTCCCAAGTAACTGTTAGATGTGATGGGACCCTGCTCTCCTGGGGATGGCTGAACCCCTGCCTGCCTGTGGGCATCAATGAATTAATTCCCTGTTTTGCTTTTCTTGTGTGCACAGCTTTTGCTTTCCCTATTAAATAGTCTTTATCTCAACCCATGAGTTTTCTGGCTTTCACATTTCTGATTCTCTTCCTGATCCAAATGGTGGGGGAATGAGAAAGCAGCTGTGTGGGACTTGGCTGCTGGCTGGGGTGAAACCATGACAGTCAGCCAGTGCTAAAACTCAGCACTCCTGCATGTACAAGGAAATTAGGAAAGATGACAGCTTTGGGGAAAATACAAAGAAATAAAAAAAACTTTCCAAGCTGAAAGGCCCAAAGCCCCAAAACCAATCTAAAAAGTTGTGGTTACATTGTGTGGTACATGGCAATTAGATAAAAGGGAAGCTGGAAGTGATTCTGGGGTGAAGCAATCACCCACACTCATGGGAATCAGTCATTTCCATGTTCTTCCATACAAACCCAAAACACTTGTAGGGTCTTGTCCAGTTATGCATGGTACCTATACCCTGTTACATTGCAGCAAAAATAACCATTATTAAAAACTAAGTACAAGAAAGATTAGACTTGGAGTGATAGACTGCTGAATGCACAACTATAGAGAAGAATGTGATGGTGTTTAAGAACCGCAATATAGGCTAAATATTTTCCAACTGTAATTTATATAACTTCTTTCAGACAGTGCCAGCTACACTTCTGTTCTAGGCTGCAAGACCTGGAAGCTTATTAAAATCACACTAGTATAGTATAAAATTCACAAAGCTCAGGATCTTTTAAAAACTGTAGAGAACAACTGTGGCTTGTAGCAAACCCTGAAGCTGGGAGAGCAGAGCATAATATTTAGTGCTTTGACAAAATATCTATCATAGTTCTCACATGTTTAAACCTCAAACAGCTGTTGGTCAATTATAACAGAGTGCTGTGAGTATTAAGAGTGTTTTTTGTAAAGAGTCCAGTTTTAATGAGTCCTGCTCTGGGTGATGCTGAGAAAAGCCTGCTATGTAACTGCAATGTGCCCTGCTTCTTTTCTGATTACAGCTGTCTGGACTCCTTTTTAGCCTATGCTACCACAGCAAAATCTGCATATTTGCAGATTCATCAAGTGTATGGCTACTTCTTTAAGAAACACTGGTCATTGTAATGCCATCTCTAGAAAATAGGCAACCAATTACTCTTGGGTTCAGGGTCATTGGTCATTGTGTTTTATGATTAGGCACAAGATTTTCTTACCTTCAATTCTAACATCAGACATAGGAGTTTAAGTTGTCACATGGTTTGAATTATCAGTAAAGACACGTGCCTACAAAACATCAGTTAATTAGTTTTGATGATGCATCTAACTGGTAATGTGGGCATTTGAAATTAGCATTTGGCCTCAAGAATTTTCATGTGGGCTTGGATACTAATTCATTTTGTCTCTTTGGACAAGAAAGCTTGCATTTTCAATTCCCTGCCTGTACAGTGAAGGGACCAGCTGTAGATAACCTACTAGAGACTGCCAGTGTGATTAATTGGCTACCCTACAGCTAGCAGCCACAGAGTCAGCCAGGCGTCACTGTTTCTTCACACAGTGGAAGTTCATCATGGTCTCCTTCACAGAAAAAGGAAGTGGGAGAGGACCCTGCACAATCCTGGAAAGCTGTGAGCTCTTGCCCTTGGTCTGGGAGCAGTCACTGCTGTATTCTCTTGGCGTTTTCCCTTTAGGCTCAATGTTATATTCCCTAGCCATGGCTCTCAAGAGGCACTGAACACCTTTGAGTGAGTTATTTGGTAAGTCACCTTCAGCTTGTGGAAAATCAGATTATGATTTTAGGAAATTAGGAAGGGATTTAAGGAGATAATATTCCCTTTTTTCTCTTCACTGGCTTCCCAGGAAATACAGTGAGAGCCTCCAGAATTTTAGTCAGCTGCAAGCCTTTTTATTTTTTCTGTTTCATTCTCAGCAGGTACTTCTAGTTTCTGGTAGAGGGACAGACATTCCTATTCACTTTTTCCTCTGAAAGGGAACAAAGTATATGCAAAGTAATGAGATTGAAACCACGTCAATCACTTTCAGGGAGATTGAGCAAAGTTTCCTGAAATCTAGCAGGATGTGAAAGCAGCAGCAGCACTTTCAGCAGAACTGTGCAAGCTTCTGCTGCAGCAGCAGTAGCACATCTTGCTGAAATACCAGGCTGCCTGGGGCACTTCTGTTCATGTAACACACCTTTTCCAGTGACACCTTACACTAGTTCATGCTTTGAAGTTGTTGCTTCTTGAGGTTTATTGGGTGGCCGATCACAAGTTATTCCCAAGGGTTCAATGTTGAGACAAGCCCTGTTCCATATCTTTGTCGGTGATCTGGATGAGGGGATTGAGTGCACCCTCAGCAAGCTTGCAGACACCAAGCTGGGCAGGAGTGTTGATCTGCAGGAGGATAGGAAGGCTCTGTGGGGGGATCAGGACAGGCTGGATCAATGGGCCAAGGCCAAGGGTATGTCAAGTGACAGGGTGAAGTGCTGAGTCCTGCGCTTGGGTCACAACAAGCCCAGGCAGTGCTACAGGCTGGGGACAGAGTGGCTGGAAAGCTGCCGGGCAGAAAAGGACCTGGTGGTGCTGGCTGACAGTGACTGAACAAGAGCCAGAATGTGCCCAGGTAGCAAAGAGCAGTGGCAGCTTGGCCTGTATCAGCAATAGTGTGGCCAGCAGGACCATGGCAGTGATTGTCCCCCTACATCCAGGACTGGTGAGGCCACACCTCAAATCCTGTGTTCAGTTTTGGGCTCCATTCTACAAGAAAGACACTGAGGTGCTGGAGAGTGTCCAGAGAAGGGCAACTGAGCTGGGGAAGGGTCTGGAGCACGAATCTTACAAGGAGAGACTGAGGGAGCTGGAGCTGTTTATCCTGGACACTCAGAGACTCAGAGAGACCTTACTGCTCTCTGCAACTGCCTGAAATGAAGTTGAAGAGAGGTAGGTGTTGGTCTCTTCCCTCAAGTAACAAGTGACAAGAAAAGAGGAAATATCTTCAAGTTGCACCAGGGGAGATTTAGATTGGACATTAGGAAATATTAGGAAGTATTTCTTCACCAAGAATGTTGTGAGGCATTGGAACAGGTTTTGCAGGGAAGTGGTTGAGTCACCACACCTGGAGGTATTTAAAAGACATGTAGATGCGGCACTTGGAGATATGGTTTAGTGGTGGATTTGGCAGCTGGGTTAACCATAGGGCTTGATGATCTTAAAGGTCTTTTCCAACCTAAATGATTCTACTTTTCTCAGATGCTCTGACATCCAATGTTTGACAAGGTAGTCTAAAGTGGAAAAAAAAAAATCCCATCTGTTTCTTCTTCTGTTCATATTTAGGGTATTTGGAAATTTCACAACAATTGCTAAATTTCATTCACATTTCCCTCACCTTCCTGTCCTGCTAACCTTACTGCAGACCTCAGGTACAGTAGATTCAGCTCACATCCAAATATCCATTCATCTTAACCTTCTGTTGGTAGCAGTGTTGTGACAGCTGTTCCTTGTGTCAGGAGCAACCAGCTGGAGAGAGCAAGGGGATTTGACAAAAGGGCCACTGTGACACCAGCTTTGTACAAAGGAAATTAAGGAATATGTTTCAAATACAGTTAAATTGTGACAGCTCTCCAACTTGCATACAAGCACTTTTCCCTATGATTTCCTACTTGTACTGCTCTGCATTTTAAAAATTTTTAATCAAGTCCTGGCTACAAGTCTCTAACTGAAAGCAACTTTGCCTTCTCTCTCCAATGTCAGAAATGACACTTTCTGAAAACAGGGGCCTTCAGTCTGAAACATTTGGCCAGCCAAGCAGTGGTGCCTTTCTGTGCCTCATAAATACTGATGTTCTGTGGCTTTAGCTATGTTATTTTATTACAAGAGAGCTCACAGATTTCACTGAATGGGCTTTCCACAGAATCTTATCCACAAAATATAAAAACCTTTTATATTTATAAAAAATAATATATTTTGCTCTCAGAAACACATGATAAACAGAACAATAAATCACTGACCCATATCAGCACCTGGTTTACTAAAAGCAGAATTTGAACTTCACAGTTTACTTTTGGACCCAACCTGTTTCAGCACACACTGTTTGCTGTTGCTGAAAATAGGTGCCTCCAGCTCTGTGACTCGGGAGGTCGGTGTGCTCCTCAGTGGCCCAAGTGAGATCAGCCCAGAGATGTCAAATCCAAAATGTTTCAAAACACTTGAGTGAGAAAACACAGCCCAGGACCCGGATTCCTGTCCTGGCTTAGTCAGGGTTGGGTTGCAGGTTCTGGAAAGCTTATCCACTGATGCCAACATTGATTTAGCCAGTGACAGTGTGTGGAAACCAGCTGTGCAAGCTGTTGCAACATACAGTTGCAAAGCAAGGCAAGAGCTGCAAAGGCAGCAGGAGTATTACAAGTGTTGTGCTACCACAGCAGTTTGTGCCAAAGAAAATCCCCATAAAGAGCGTTTACAGACATTCTCTGGCAGAGGTTGGTTAATAAGATGGATAGTAAATGGGATAAGTGGCGATTCCCTAAGACAGCTGTGGTTATTCCCATACTCCAGAGATAAAGTGAGGTGTGAGCAGTAGCCAGGAAAAAGGGGGAACTGATATAAAAAGGAGAGATCTGGTTTTGCCATGATCCAGGCACTTTCCTCGTGGCAGGAGAGAGCAGAAATCAGAAGCAAGTTTACTCCTAGAGAAGAGATTAATCGCTAAGGGAAAATGCCTTGTCATGCTGTGACTCAGCAGAAAATGTTACTTGCGTGGAAGTGGCTGGAGGACACAGCTGGGACACAGCAGTGAGTCAGGAAAATCTGTGCTTTGAACTGCTGCCTTCACCCTTCCTTCCCGCCTTCATTTAGCAATCTGAACATCTAGGTATGCAGTGATTGCTTATACAGAGATACCTCATATTTTCTTGTGTAACTGGGTTGGATTTAGATTGCACAGGAGAAATGGAAGTACAGATGACATTGTTGCCCTTTTTGTGCACTTGTTTTTTGGCACTGATCTTTTTAGGGCAGCTCCTGTGGCATGGTGCTAAGTGAAACAGTATTGTGAACCACAGAGGAGCCCTCTGACATGTACTGTAGTTTAAATTCATGGTAACACAGACCTGTATCACCAGCTTTTCTACAGAAAATGGGAGGAAGAAATTCTGCCACCACAGCCTTATAGTATGTGGTATTTTTAGAGGAAGATCTCTCCAAAAAGAGGATATATCCTTTAATAAATCATATGTTATCTTTCCAGAGAAACAGAACAAGGGCACCAGAGCAATGGAGTGTGTTTCCAAGATGATTGCTTAATTTGACTTTCCACCTCATGGGGTTAAAAAAAAGAGATAGGAATAAGATTCATCCCCAGGAAAGACATTGTGAGGATAGGATGCTATCCAAATGCTCTCTCCCATGTGATTCCCTAAAGTGGTGCTGCGGAGCAATGAGTACCTGAGTACCTGAGTACCAACTCATAACAAAAGTTAAAGGAGTTTTTCAGAATTTTAGCCTGTCCTGCTCACATTTTAGAAAATGTTGAATTTGCCAAACCCTTTGGATGAACCTACAGTGTTTTTGTTTTCACTGTTTGATGTTACACAACAGTCTGAAGGCCCCAACCAGAAGTAAATGTCGCATCTCTAACTCACTTTGAAGTCACATAACCCACCAGAACTTCCACCCCCCTACTCCCTACCCTGATTTTGTAACCCAATATGCAGACAATAGGCAGCAGGTAAATAGGAAAGGGAACCTAAGTAAAATAAAGAGCCTAAATAAAACCTAAATATAATTTAAAAAAAGGGAAAGTGACACGCAGTGACATTGAGGCTGCTCTGATTACATGACCTAGTCACAACAGAGACCTGGTTAATTGCAAGCTGTTTCTGGATCCTTTGTGTGACAGACAGCATGAAAATTGGATTTGGTGAAGACAGAATGATGCTGTCATGAATTTGAAATAGTGTAATATGCAAAAACTGTAAGGTCTCTTGTTTACTGGATGCATTAATGGATTTACTGCAAGTTCATGAAACTCCAGCTGAGATCTGCAATGTCATTTTCATCAGTCATCAGGTGAACAATCACTTTCCTTGTTGCTGTATTTCTCTTTCAAGCCTCGTTGCCCAGCACTCTGGCATTATCTGAATTAAAATGAGCAATGCTGGTGGGTTTTTCTCCTGAAAATTCTGCTGACAAACCCTGGTGACATCTCAGAACACCCTGTTGGTGTTGGACCACTGACAAACAATGAGCCAAGAAACTGTGTGTGGGAAGCATCAGCATTCCCTACAGATGAAATGAGAGCCCCGAGTTAAATTCAACTTTGCAAGCACTAGGCATCCACGCTCACAGATGTAGCTAATTCAGGCTCCTGGCTCAGGCCCTGATTTCTAATCTGCCTGAGCAACACAGTTTCCAACGCAGACTGCCAGAGGTCATCCAAGGACCACCGTGACTTCACTGGTGTCTCTCCTGGGGATGGCTGTGCACGCAAGCCCAAAGCTGCACGTAGTCTGCTCTGAAAAGCAACCTCCCCTCTTCAGGGCTAGTTACAACACAGGTCATAGCTTACCATGTGTTAAGGAAAGATCTATGCCAAAACAGAGAAGTATGACAGTAATCCTTCCAGTACCACATTGCTTATTCCCTATTCATCTTCTTCCCCTGCTATTTGGCCTCCTCTCCAGCACAGGCAGGAACCAGATCTGGAAACTGTTTCATCTGAAATCCATACCTCACCATATGTTTCCCTTTGTTGGGGGATTACTGTTGGTTGAACACACATCAAAATTCAGTTTAAGAAAAATTTAGTAAACTATTCACCAGTCTACTGATTTATTTGCACTGCCATTCCTTTGCTTTGGTCTGAATGTACGACACTGCTCCCCAAAACTTCAAAACAAACTGCAAGAAAATACCAAAGAAATAAAAAAACCCTGAACCACTCTATACACACTCTTGTCTGATAGGTAGCTTCGAATTCATGTCCCTGTGTAGTTTCTCTCTGTCACCCAAGGCTGATGTATGTCATATATCTTGCAGGCTTGCTGATGGAAGTAACTATTTATAAACCCAGAAAAACATGCCAGATGGGAAGAGAAGACTGACAAGCCAACTCAGAGGCTTCTGCATTATGACATGGAGGTGAGTATAGATGAGTTGTCCTGAATAGCTCTAGTCTTTTGTTTCACAATTTGATGTGAGGGTCAAATCTTTGAAGTCTTTCCTAAGCATGACCAGCAGCACCTATAGAATGAGTTTGTGGCCCAGTTGGGAAAGGGCACTGGCAGAAGGGCACAACAGCAAAGCAGCAGGTCATAATCTCAGGTGTAAAGAGGACAGTGGTGAGTTTAGGCTCCCAGTCAGCTCCTGGTCTTGCCTTGAGGGCAGATCACCCACACTCCTGGGCAAGAGTCTCACCTCCTCACCGGTGAGGTTTGTGAGACTGTGCCAAGGAGAATGCACTAAGGAGACCATGGTTCTTCCTACCAGAGCCACCACCTCAGCCTGAGCATCAGCATGGAGAAGAGCAAAGGAAGAACCTTGTCTTCAGAAATCCAGTCAAGATGAATTGTAAAAACCCTGCCAGATGGCCGCATGGCTGTAATTTGTGCTTTTGAAAATCTCTCCCTGCTAGTTTATTAATTCTCAAACACACCAGGAACATTACTGAATGGAGAATCCCAGACTCCCTCAGACAACAAAAGACTCTGAATGCAGTCAAGAAGAATTTTATTTTCTTGAGATATTTTTAATTCTTGAACGTTATGTAACTTTCTTTTATCCTTACCATGTATTAGTACTGTGAATGGCAGAAAGGGAAGAGAAACATTTGACATTTTACAGAGCAAAACCCTGGTATACTAGACTAATGCCAGCAAAGATGTTTCCTCAGTTGAAGTGGGACCTGAGTTCCTTACACATGCTTGACAGGATGTTTAACTTTGCTTTGACAGTAGTGCTCCCTGCAATTTTATTGTGAAATAAACCAGCAGTTTTAACTGCCTTGTGTTTTCCTCCTTAGGCAATTTATCTTCATGGAAAATGACTACAAACACCCTGAGGGCAAGCATTAATTTGCAGTCTCACTCATTTTAGAGCCTCATGAGGTACCACAAGTTTATTGAGAGTTCCAACATGTGTTATTAAATCTATAACATTTTTGGTGTTCTATAGTGGACTAGACTTTCACTAATAGTAGTATTACTGATAAATACAATAAAGAAGCAATTGTCAAGCCTTGTGTTCGTAGATAAGAGTTTAAATAACAGTTAAGTATGCTCCAGTAAAGCAAAATATATACCCAGTAAAGCAAACATGGGAAATGAAAACCATATTACATATTTAGTGTCCTTGCTCCTTGGGATGTTTGTTTAATGCATGGTGTGAGAGTGGCAATACTGCTGTTGTATTCTCCTGATAGGGCTCATGCTGTGAAACCACCTGCAAGACACAACAGAAGTGGACAAATGGGATTAGCTGATTGAGTTCCCTTCTTTCAGAGGCTGGGAAATTAAGTAGAAAGGTGGTGAGTTTTCCTGAAGAGGCTCCAGTGAAGAGGGAAGAACAGAGGTGAGGATCCTGTCGCTCTTCCCATCCCTAGACAGAATTTCCTCCTTCAGTACAGCCCCTTTGGTAGCACCACATGCCCCGGCAGCCAGGCTGGTGCAGCAGCCTGCACTTCCACTGCCTTTCTCTTCTGAGGCACAGGGTGGGTATTTTCTTCCCATCTTGGAGCAGTACTAAAAAGAGTATTTCTTTATCTAACTTGCATGGTAGTTCCTGAATATTATTTGCATCTTCAAGTCCAAAGGAGAAGACAATCAAATTCTTTTTCAAGGTAAGACCCATTCAGAGCAGGGTCTGAAGAGGGTCTTCTTTGCAGAGTGAGTGCCAGAGGAGTGTGTTTTCGCAACTCCAAGAAATCCCAGGAAAACATTCCAGTAAACTTGCCTGAAATTACTGAAAAGAGATGAAAGATAAAGCAGTCTAAAATGGGAAAGCTTTAGCTTCTCCACATGCCAAGATCTTCTTTTCTAAAATTACGTAAGTAGCCAGGCCAAAATGAGAATAGGGTTTGACGGAGTTTTATCTTTTCTTTAAATTTCATTTTTAAAATAAATACTAACTTATATTTTATGAATATGTATGTGTGTGTGTATATATACATATATATAAAAAATAAGCAAAAGTTGCTCTCTAAAATCATACATACAAAAAAACTAGTAAGTCTGTTTCAGTTTTTTGCTATTTTAGGATTTAGGCCTAGGAAACTGTATTTTCTTTTGTCAGAAGACTCGGAAAGCAATTCACATTCCATAAGCAGTTACAAATTACAGCTTAACCTGTTTCTTTTCCAATGAAATATGAAGAATACACTTTTAAATGGCAAAAATAAGTTACCAGCACAAATCATTAATTGCCAGACAAGAGCCATCGGCTAGCAACATTATTGTGAAGTCTGTATAAAGGACACCATGAAAAATGCACTATTATGTGGCTTATTTAGCTTACAGCTGTTCTGCATTCTTATCAAGTGGTATCCTGTGTCAAAGAATGACAGTGTTAATTTCCTTTGCTGGTTGCTCTGTTTAGATCACTTTGACGCAGATTATCGCTTTTACAAGAACATAGTCCAGCTGGAGGGCAAACATACTTCCTAATAATTTTTCTTTCTTTTTGTTTTTCTGCTGCTTCTTCACTGCGTGCAGCAGCAGTGCAAAGCCAAGTTGTATAACTTGGGTTTGTAATAGCTAATTTGATTTTTTAGGCTTTCAGGTGTAATGTTTGGTCCTTAAATTACAGGGCTGTAATTCTAGCTTAATCCAGAGAAAAGGATTTCATGAGGTAATAAATGAAATGGTGACTGGATTAAGCAGTATCAAGAAAACATTTAAAGCATAGATACAATTCTAATGAATTTTAGGCATATATTTCACTTACTGTGTGTATTTAATTGCTGTCTTGGACAAAGGCTAACTGAAGTTTCCCTGACCTTAGGCCTACGCTTCCAACCCAGGGAATTACACTGAAGTGACTGCTGCTTCTATTGTAACGCCCATCAACCAGAAATCAAGGCAGCAAAATCTGACCAAGCAGATGTGACACTCATTCAGACTTCCACATCTGGCAATGGCATGCTCACTTGGCCCCCTTTTATAAGGGGATTTTGGTAAAGAACTTCTTCACTCTGTGCCATCTCGGACCTGACAGTCCTGAAAAGGCCCTGTGCAGCCAAGTTCCAAAATCTACACTGTGCCCTGCCTTCTTGTGCAGGAAGAGTGTCCTGCGTCCTTCATGGATGACAGTACTTTCCCTGAGAAATGCTTCGCTTTCCAAGGAAAAAGAAAGAACCAACCTGACAGAGACCACTGGTGTTTTTCCAACAGTGCTAATACTCTAACCTCTTCAATGTAAGCATGAGGCACGAGAAGCATGAGATGACACAGTGGAGGATTCATCTGGCACTTGGGGTGATGTAACCATGTCCCAGCTGGGGTGCATAAGAAGGCCAGGTCCCAGCACTGTGCTCCAAACATAGGGTGTGTATTCCAGTGGTGTGCCTGGGCTATGGGTCCTTGCTACACAGTGCCCTTTCAAAGCTGTGAGTACCAGCTGTATTTGGCACAACTGGTCAGAAAAACAAAGAAAGGCTGTGGCAGTGCATGGCAAAGGAGGAAAAGGAGAACAGGCTCTGGATAATTACAAGGTAGGATCCAAAAAATTCATCACTAGGTGCAGTAGATAGAGTAGATTCTCTAATAACATTAGAGAATCACACAATCAATTCAGTTAAAAAAAGACTTTTGAGATCATAAAGTTCAGCCTATGACCAAACACCACTATGTCAACTAGACCATGACACTAAGTGCCACATCCAGTCTTTCCTTAAACACCTCCAGGGACAGTGACTCCACCACCTCCCTGGACAGCCCATTTCAATGCCCAGCCACTCTTTCTATGAAGAAATTCTTCCTAATTTCCAACCTGAACCTCCCCTGGTGCAGCTTAAGGCTGTGTCCTCTTCTCCTGTCACTGGTTGCCTGGGAGAAGAGATCAACCCTCATCTGGCTACAGCCTCCTTTCAGGCACTTGTAGAGGGTAATAAGGTCTCCCCTGAGTTTCCTTTTCTCCAGGCTGAACAACTCCAGCTCCCTCAGCTGCTCCTCATAGGCTTTAACTTACACTCTACACCTTTCACCAGCTTCATTGCCCTTTTCTGGACGAGCTCCAGCACCTCAATGTCCTTCCTGTGGAAGGGCTCAGAACTGGACACAGGATTCAAGGTGTGGCCTCACCAGTGTTGGGTACAGAGGGACAATCACTGCCCTGGTCCTGCTGGCCACTCTGTTGCTGATCCAGGCAAGGATGCAATTGGCCTTCCTGGCCACATGGGCACACCCTGGCTCTTGTTCAGCTCCTGTCAACCAGAACCCCAAAGACCTTTTCTGCTGGGCCACTTTCCAACCACTCTGCCCCCAGCCTGTAAGAGCTTCATGCTCAGGATTTCCTACTTCTTAGGCAGTTTGGCCAGGATTTTCTTGCTTTAATTTAGGTGCCAGAAGCTTCAGTAAGTATCTAATGCTTCAACTTTGCTAGTGAATTTGTGACTAAAACCATTCTTAGGCACTGAAGCTCATGTTCACATTATTAAAATATCTCACCTTACAAACTAGATTGAGTGCTCACAAACTGCCTCTTAGGAGTGGCCATGGATTGGTCTTAACCCACAAACCATGCCCAAAAACTGTTTTGGAAAGTGAGATTTGTCTTAGCCTGAAGTGGGGACACATATATGCTGGTAACACAGAGGTCTGTGTGTTCCTGTCCAGGGACATCCTCTGGCAGCCTCCAGCATCTTCACCAGTAGAGATACAGCCCACCATTGATTAATTTTATTCATTTTATTTCCCTCAGTGTTTAAATCTCTTCTCCTCCTGAGCAGTATTGGCCTCTCCCTATACTGAGTGAACATCAGGAATACAACTGCCATCTGTAGATATTGTCCCTCCTTGCCAGAGGTTCCTGAGGTCCCTGAAACCCATCCACCATGCAGCTCACAAGAGGCTGGTGGTGCTGCCAATGACTGATTCTTCATATAGTTCTTGAACAAAACCTCTCCCTGTCACTGTGGCTCCTCTTCCAAACAGCTCTACAGTCACTCCTCGTCCTTTGAACCTAGTGTGTATGGAGGCAGCAAACCCAACACCTCCCTCTCCTTTCTTCTCTGTAATGCACCAGGCATGACCCTTACCTCTTGAGGGGACACTGGTCCTTGCAAGGCACGGGTGGTCAGGTCCAGAACTGGATTCAAGCTCCTGCAGAGGAGTCCTTGGCATCCTGGAGACAGTACAGCTTTCCTTTCACTGTTTTTTTGGGCATGCTGCAGTAGCACTACCTTCAAGTGACATTGCATCCTCCACTGAGACAGACAAGCCACAGCCAGATTGTCCACCAGAAAAGGTGGATCAGATAAGGGAAAGTCTTTGGGATCCAAAACAGGAGATAGGCACAGAAATCACACTGCAGGAGACAGAGCCAAAGAACTGAGTGACTGACTGCTCCTAAAGCTGAAAGGAGATATTAGAAGGCGTAGTAGCAAGGATGCATTCAAGAGGTGATTCTCACAGACCAGAGAGTGCAGAAGAGGGTGCAGAGCAAATTTTCAGCCACTCAGAGTACCAGTCCTACTCACTATAGCTGTGGTGAGAAAGACAGTATGTCCTGACAGGAAACACGAGCGTTGTCAGAGGCACATCTCTGCAGCTGGTTGGGGTTATTGCTTTTGAGACAGTTACTCCTTTCTGACTAAAATGGAAAAGGGAGACTTGAGTATAAATGAAAGAAAATAACTGAGAATCCCTCTTCCATACAAGCACAGACATGTTTCAGTTCTCACTTGGCCTCACTTGCCAAGGTATCACATTTCTCTGGTGTCACGTTCTCAGGTGCTAGGCAATGCATTCAAAAGTGGGTGATGTTTTCCCCAGAATGACGTCATGCTTTCCCCAGAGTGACACACCTTCCTTTGGCAAATGAGTGACTACAGTCCTTGAGTCACTGGGGAGAAGCCTGTGTATCCACTGTTGCCTGCCTCTGGGCTATGAATACAAGGCACTTCCTAACAATTAGAAACGGGCTTTTTTTCCCTGGGGAGGTTTTGGTTTCAATTCTCAGACCTGTGTCCCTGCCCACGGCTGTGCTGGGAGAGCAAGGCATCTGCCACCTCAGCAAGCAGCCCCTGTACATGCTCACACACAGGTGATGCATGCAGAGCTCCCAAGGCAGGCTGAGAGCAGCAGTACTGGTGTGTGTGCTGCCAGCAGCCTGCTGAGCCCCCCCAGGACGGGCCCCTGAGAGGCAGCACACAGCAGGGCACCAGGAGATAGAAAGCCATGCCCCGGCTCTCGGTGCAAGGCTGAAACAACGCAAAGTCAAAGAAAAGCTGCAGGGAGAGGATCCAGACTCGTACATATCTTGCATGTACAGCTGTTCTGCACCTCACAGAGGTCAAGACTTGCTTGCCCATACAAGGAGAATTGCATCATGACTCAATGAAGATTTATATTTATATTTTGGGTCCAGAGTTTGGGTCAGAGTAAGCTGAGCCTTAGTACCTCTTTACTGTCAGAAATAACAGTTGTAGCCCCAATCCAATTACCAAAAGCATATGAAATTTCTCCTTTTAGATACAAAAGAATGCAGTGAAGGAGATAGCCTTTCACATGAAAATATCTTTTAAATTACTCGTGTTTCCCCTTGTACGTTTATTTTTTGTCTGCTACTTCAACGTTAAAAAAAGGAAGTCATTAAAAAAAAATTCCTGGGCCTCGAATTATATTTCCATTTAGCTCAGAAAAGTATCAGCCCAGTCCCTGCACATGTGTTCCTCTGTTAATGGTATGCCTAATGGACTGAAAGCCAAATTGCCTGCATTTATTTCAGTGGAATGACACTGGTAGAAAACTGAGTTACAAACAAGAAATGGATTTCTCCTACTGGTCTCAGGGATGAATAGGCCTGAATAAACAATTGCCTTTTTCTCCTAGAGATGGTCCTACCAGCTTGTATAGCCTTGCCGGGGAAGATGAGGAGAGAGACGGCTGAGTCAAAATGCTGTTGCTGACTCTGTCTAGGCTACAGCCCCATCTTTTGAATCTTTGTAGTTCCATGATGCAAAAATAAAGGACAGACCAGTTTACTTCCTCACTTCATTTACTTTCTCACTTTCTAAATGATTTAGGAGAGGCTATACTATTGGACCTACCAAGGAAATTCAGTTTTGCAGAACTCTTTAGCAAATCTGGGCATCTCCTGACCATGACTCTTTTCTTCTTCCCTTTGATTCTCTTTTGATTCTTTCCTTTCCCCTCCACTCTTTTTCTCTATCCTAATTCTGCTTTTCTACCCACTCCTTTTCTATATCTGAATTCTGCCTCAGCTGTACTCTTTTTAATTGAAAAATTAATTTTTTTTTAATTCTCATCACCCCTTTTTTTTCATTACTTGGCCATTCATTCTCTGATCTCCAGTAAAATACTCTGAAACTTGTGGAACCTATATAGAGGCCTTTCACTTCTTACTCATGTGCTGTGGAAGGTATCTGGAAACTTTTTTGTTCTAATGGAGCATGGGATCATTCAGGTAGGAGGCACCCCTGGAGGCCAGCCAGGCCATCCCATTACTGAAACATCTATTTTGAAGTAGGCTCAAGATGCTAAATGTTTATCCAGTTGACTTTCATACACCTCCAAGGATGGAGATTCAGCAGCCTCTGGGCACTTTTGCCCATGCTTGATCCCACTGTATAACACTTTTCTGGTTAGAAAATTTGTTCCATGGTTAGGAAGCACTTTCCTACTTGAAAGACACAGGTCTGTTTGAGGCTACATTAGTCCCATCAGTTAGTTGGCATCCTCTCTGGTATTTACACTGGTAATAAGAAGCAATCTTGGTCCTCTCTGAGGCTTTCTTTCACTAGACTAAACACAGCATCCACTTCCCACTTCCTTTCCAGCACAAAGCCCTCTACCCCTCTGACCACTATTGGCACCCTTCAGTTAAAGCTCATGTTTGAAAGTTCACTGCTCTATGTTTGACATAGAGCAATCAGAAGCATATGCAAAATTGAAGTGAAATATCACAAATGTCTTTAAATTAGAGCAGTAAGATTCTCCTTTTTCTGCTGGATATACCTCACGAGATTGCTCTAAGATCACTTTAGCAGCACCCCTGCCATAGAATCAGCATCCTTCCCTTCCACAGTTATTTCCACACAGCATACTTGCTGCCATTACAGCATCCAGCTCATTAATTCCTTCCTCACCATCTGCTTATTAACACTCAGCAGTGCTTCTCTTCCTGTGCAGCTCCATGCACACCTAATTCCTGTTTCTCCCTGTTCCCTCCTCACTCCGTTTCCACAAGACTCCATGTAACTGAAATTCCCAGGAAGGAAACATGTTTCCTTTGTGTATGAAATAGTTTCTCAATGAGTATTGGGCTGACACAATCCAACATTACAATGTCATGTTTAATTTTATCTACCTCCCAACCTCTATTTACCTTTCATTCAAAATCTTCCTGAGAGCTTTGCATAGTATTGAAGCCAACCACTTCAGACTGCCTGGATTACCTCCTCTCCCCACATTTTTAACTAAAGGGCCCGAGTTTGCTTTTCTTCATATGTGTGTTACTATTCTTAGCTAAGAGGTCTGAAACTAGGAATATTTGCTACCAGAGCTGTGCTTTTATGTACAAGTCCCTGCCAAATTCAGAGGCACACTTTGCCTTGCAGTAATCCAGGAGTTTTCTGCAAAGGAAAAAAAAAAAAAAAAAGATACATTTGCTGCATCTTGAACAACAGAAGTGCCATAAAGATAATCACAGAATCAGCTGAGTTGGAAGGGACCCACAGGGCTGAGTTCAACTCCTGGCCCTGCACAGCACCATCCTCAAAAATCACACCATGTGCCCATGAATGTTGTTTATTTGCTTCTTGAACTTTGTCAGGTTGGTGTTGTGAACATTTCCCTCGGGAGCCCACTCCAGTGCCCAAACACCTTTGGGGTGAGCAACCATTTCCTAACATTCCACCTAAACCTCCCCTGACACAATTCAGGCCATTCCTTGTTGCTGGTCACTACAGAGAAGAGATCAGTGCCTGCCCCTCCTCTTCCCCTCACGAGGAATCTGGAACTGCAGTGAGGTCTGCCCTCAGTCTCCTCTTCTCCAGGCTGAACAGACCAAGTGGCCTCATCTGCTCCTCACACGGCTTCCCCTCAAGGCCCTTCACCATCTTCGTTGTCCTCCTTTCCCTCTCTAACAGTTTAATAATATCTTTCTTACATTGGGGCACTCAAAACTGCCCCCAGCACTGGAGGTGAGGCTGCCCCAGTTCAGAGCAGAGCGGGACAATCCCCCCCCCTGCCCAGCTGGCCATGCTGGGCCTGATTCCTCCCCAGGACTGGGTTGCCCTCCTGGCTGCCAGGGCACTGCTGGCTCAGATTCACCTTGCCATTGCCCAGGACCCCCAGATCCCTTTCCATGACACTGCTCTCCAGCTTCTCATTCCCCAGTCTATACACGCATCCAAGGTTGCTCCATCCCAGGTGCAGAATCCGACACTTTCCCTTGGACTTCATGTGGTTGGTGCTTGCTCAGGCCTCTCATTTGTTGAGGTCTCTCTGCAGGGCCTGCCTGCCTTTGAAGCTCCTCCCAGTTTTGTATCATCTGTGACCTTGCAGTCCTGCATCCAGGTCATAAATTAAGACCTTGAGGAGCGCAGGGCTGAGGATGGGGCCCAGTGGAACCCCACTAGTGACAGGTCCCCAGTCTGATGTCACTCCATTCCCTATAACCCTGTGTGTCTGACTCATGAGCCAGCTGCTCACCCATCACGTGATGTGTTTATCCAGCTCTGTGCTGGACACTCGGTCCAGAAGGATCCTGTGAGAAACAGCATGGAAAGATTTACTGAATTCCAAAAGGATTACATCAACTAGCTTCCTCTGATTAACTAGGTGGGTTACCTTGTCATAAAGGAAATCAGGTTTGATAAGAAGGACTTTCCTCTCATGAAGCTGTGCTGGCTGTGATTGATAATGAAATGATTGAGATCCAAATTTACTTATGATTATCCCGAAGTAGGCAACAAGACACAAATTGTGCAATAGTTGGCACTATGTCCATAGCTGCAAAGGCAGGGATTTCTTCAACTATAATTCTATTATCAGAGTTTATCTGTTAGGTTACGGAGATCCAAAATGTTGCGATAGCACTGCAGTTTCATTTCTGGAGTTACTAGCTGGAAAAACAATGAGGAGAAGAGGCGAAATCATGAATGAGGAGTTAACCACCAATGAGAGAGATTTCAATTCCTTCTAATCCCTTTCTTTGCTGAGACATGTATGATTATCCCTGTTGAATTGCCCTTTTCAATCACAATTCCCAGCAATATAATTACCAGCACTGCTTTTACAGTGCCCGTAACTAAAATAGTTTTGCAATATGGAGAAATGTGCATCAACAAGATGCATTTTGTTGGCATACCCTCAATTTTATTGAACACTTCTTGAAGTCACAAAACTCTATCCTGTAATATTTAAAGAATCTCCATGTCGAAATAGATTTTTAAACAAAATGTAATGTGATATTCCACATTTAAACAGTTTCATTTTCTTAGTTCTAATAGAGTTATGAATTAAATCCCTGATCCTCAGCTCAAAACATACTACAAGCATCCTAAGTCTGAAATTTCATCCTAGTAATTTAAACCAGGCCCAGCTCTTTCATCTGTTTAGTACTTTACAAAACCTTTATTAAAAAAAACGCCTAAAACACATAAGAAAAAACTGCCAACAACAATAGCCTCAACTTCTGTTGCAGCTCACTTAGCTTAAAAGCTGAATTTTGTGGGTACTGCTATTTGTTTAGAAAAAGAACTGTATCTATGTCACATGAATTGTCAAAAATTAAATCTATCGGTACTGTAACAGTAATGAATAAAATGCAAAAGACTGGAAAGCTGGATGTCAGCAGAGAGAAATGACACAAACCATGCATATGTGAATGGTTATTTGTAACGGGAATGAACTACATTATTTATGTAAACCAGATTATTTACTATGCCTAAATATGTGTTATGTGCCAGGATATTGCATAGTTTTTTCTTCTGGTGCTCTATTGTTTAGTCCTGTGAAGTTTTCATTCATTTTCAGGAAACATTTAACATATTCCTGCGATGTTGCACCAAATTCTGTCTGAGAGGAAGGTCTACATCTGCCAGCTCCTTGTGCGCTGAGAAATGTGCGCTGAGGTTAAAGGCTCCAAACAGCATTCCTTAAAAAAGCCCTGTTGTAGGAGTAAGGCACAGCCGCCATCCTCAGCTGTCCCACAGCGCAGAAGGCTGGCTCAGGAACATTGGCCAAAGCACCTGTTTGCGGTTCTTGCACACCTGAGATAACCCCGTGAAAGGAGCTCGGGAAATCGATATGCAAACAGGGACGCTTCGACAGTCAGGAACAATTCCAAGCCATGCGAAGTGCCCGAGGCCATCCTCTGGCTCCTCTCAGAGCAAACGCTACAACTTACCGTAAAGACCATCCCTCCGCCAGAGCTTCCCCACCGCTGAGAGGAGTGTGATCACTGTGGGTTTGATCACCGTGCTCTCGGTCCCACAGCAGCGAGAGGAGCTGCTTCCCCTCGGTCTGAGTCTGTAAAACACCGTGTGGAGTTTCCAGCAGCTTGGCTGTGAATCCACCCGTGGAAGCTCGAACCAAGGAGGGGGAACGCTCTCCTCTCCCAGAGGAGGAACCACCTCAGGCATCGGGTCATTCCTGTTACTCATTATAGCTGACATGCAGAACATCTCACTACACCACAGTGCAGCACAACGCTGTCTGTAGTGGAGGTATCAGACATAGCAGAGGAATTCATGCCCCTTTTTTACATCAGGAAGAGGACAGCTGTATCACTGAGGATGACATCACAGACGTCAGCAGCTGTGGTTCAGAAAGTCTGTCCCTGTGGCTTCTGAATCATCTGCTTTGTGGCAGCACTTGGTGCCAACCAGGTCTTTGGCAACGCCAGCAGTGCCTTGCCCTGGACATTTGTGTTTGAAGTGTAACATCATCACAGAGCTCCAGAGCAAGAGACATAATGGGCCAATGGTCCCCTGTAGTGCTCACTTACACTTACCTAATATCCATTCAATTTGTAAATAGCCACTTCATTAACTATGCCCCATTTTAGCACCAAAAAAACCCCATTCTATATTCTCATTCCCAATTCACTTTGTGGTCAAGACAAAAAATCTGAGGAGCTATCACAGCTTTCCCACAATTTGGACATGCCAGGAGCCACTCCTGATTTTTTTGAGCGTTCGCAGATAAAAAGAAATATTTTCTATTTCATGTAAATAACTTATGATTTACTAAAAGCATTTCAGATTACTGAAGGGAACAAAATGAAGGTGATGAAAACTTGCTGATATTTCCTTTGCAAGGCTGCAGAATAGCCTTGGCTTGCAGTAGTGTAAAGGATGCTTTTCATGTGACCTTGTTTTCCTAGATAAACTCTTGGTGAGAAAGACAGGCTGCAAATGCTGAAACAAGAAGCAAAAGTTAAAAATACAATAGGAAAGAGCAGAAAGTAGACTAAATATGTGCACAAGCTGCTCCAAAGGACTTCACCAGTGCTTTATCAGGAAAATAAATATTATCAGAGGCTATTTGAGTAAATTATATTCCATGGCTTTTTCAGTCCAGGTCAAAGCCTAAAATTGTCTATACTTTGTAGTTTGATGCTGTCTTAAGACTGAAAGGAAGCCTATCACATGCAGTACCACAAAAAGGAACATTCTAGGCACAAGGAGATTTTGGGGAATACACATTTGGTAAAAGCTGAACCTACATGCAGGGAAGGGGGTTCAGGATACAAAAAACATACATATCAGTAGGAAACTAAGAGCAAACTTCAGAAGTACCAAGGGACTGAGGGATTAGAGATTCCTACAGGTGTCAGGAGAGTTATTCAGGGAAAGGCCTTTACTGAACAAATTAGAAGTGTTACAACCTTTTTCTCAAATTTAAAAAAAGTCATCTATTTCAAAATCTTTAACAATAATTATCACTTCTGGCAAGTGGCCACAGAAAAACTATTTCAAAATAAAAAGCTTGTTACTACAGAAAACCTGTGACTTAACTTTGGAATTATGAAATATCACGATCCCATCATGTACTTTGAAACATTTAATCTTCACTCTAAGAAGAGTTACTCCAGGCTATATCAAGATTACTAGTGCTTAAGAGACCAACTTGAAGGGAGAAGTGGCAGAACAGGCAGAGTGACTTTGTCCCCTGGCAAAGAAGTGTCTTGCGTCAATGGCAAGCAAAGGATTTCAAACAGTGTAATCTAATATTTGCAACAAGTAATTCCTCCTTTTCTGATATCATCTGACTTATTTTCCTCCTTGTGATATCTCAAAAAATTAATATATTTCTTACTACATTAGCCTTGGTTTTGATGGTACTACTTTTAAAAGAGTTTCCTCAAAACCTGATGAGAAGAAGCTCAGGCTCAGAAGAGAGTCAACAAATTATACAGATTTTAGGAGGGATGATAGAAGTCATTTCCCACTTTGTCTGTCTTTCCTTTTACATATAAGAAAGTGCCAGTTTCATAATGAGTTCAATAGAAATGTTGCCATTGAGTTCACCCTCTTACAGTAATTTTACATTGTCTTTGAGAAAGTTTTAAAACAACTTTTCCTCTCTGGGACACTGATCTTACTCTTCTGAGAAGCAGATATTTTCATTACCCCTGTGACCAATTCCCTGAAATGATTTACAAAAATTTTCTAGGGACACCATAGGGAAGATATGAAACATGGAACAAAAGGTGATGGAATTCTAGAAATGTTAAAGGAGCCTTCCAACCACTTTTTTTCATCATCATCATAAGCCACAAAAGTCAGCTCTGTTTTCCTGACTGTTTTCAGGCTTTTTATTCTGCAGATGTTCTCTGTAGACCCAAGAGCACTGGGAGTTCTGGATAAACTATATGTCCAACACATCAATGCTCCTTTCAAACACTCTGTTTCCAGGGGTTATCAGCTCATGAATTTGCAGTCTAAGGGTCTTGCAATCCCATCACACAGCAGAAAAAAATGACAGCTATCAACTTACCCATTCAGATGGCAAAGCATGACAGTGGTCATGCAGCTGCATGACTCTCTTTGCTCTTTAATCAGGTAAGTGAAGTTCTATCAAAATCAATGGAGTTACAACAGTTTAAAACATGTGCAATGGCTTTCTGTGGGCAAGAGGGTAGAGCTGACCAAAAATATCAGTCAGGGACTAATAATAATAATAATAATAATAATAATAATAATAATAACAATTTGTTCTAAATATTGTCTGAAGTTGAAAACAGGTGGGAAGACAAAAGTCTTCATGAATTCAAATTGACTTTAGCTACTGGCTTTGTTTGTTAATAAAAAGTGATGACCATATCAATGTCTTAAAACTTCCTTCTTTTTCAATCTGTTTTCAAGAGTGTGCACTGCTTTGGAGGTGTGAGAGGTGAAATTTATTTTCAGATGAGGTATGACATTTTTCATGCCCAACACAAAACCACAGTGACTTTTATTAATAAGTTTTTGATACTCTCCTAGGAGTCAGGCATTGCAGCTTGCTCCATCATACTGACACAAGTGTCCAGGCAGGCAGAGAGTCACTCAGATCACAGACTGGATCCTAATGAAAACTACTAAACTCCTTTGGTGTCTTATTTTCCAGTTAGATCCCCTCCCCAGTCTGACATAACAGCTCAAACACCAGTGCTGACACACATGGGAAGTGGTGAGAAAAAGTGACTCGTGGCAGAAGTCAGCATACAGACTGGCAGTAACACTCTTTTCAGTAGCATCCTTCCCACCTTTGTACTCATTTGGTAGCATGTCCCCACTTCCCAGGAGTTAGCAGGACTCATTGAAAGAGCTTTAAACTAAATTTGAGTAATAAATAAGCCCAAGGGCAGCACACTAATGTATGATTCTATGTTTCTATATCAGCTTATAAGAGTTGTGGAACTACATGCTAAATGTTATGCAGAAAGCAACAGACTTCACTAAATAATAACAAGGCTAAATGGGAGACTTAAGTAACCGTTGGTAACAGCATAGGAGTCTCCATGGAGTGTCTTCTATATGACTTTAAAAAAAAAATAGTAGAATGCCAAATTTTACAAAGCAGTAATTTTACAAAATATATGAAATATGCAACTTCCCACAAGAAAAATTGCATAGACTATTGCAAACAGATAATGAAAATAGTGTGAAATGAAACACAAAAGTTTAATTTACCCTTCCTTAAAACTGTCTGTAAATCTGACCAAGGCCTCTGCTCTCCGTTCATGTTTGCCAATTGTTCCTGTATTCATAAAGAAGAAAGACAATACCCCTTGCTGCCTTCACGTAGACATGTCTTGAAAGTCTAGGCACTTTCAAAATACTGACAAGCTTAGACACGGAGTATCAGAAAAAAGTAGACCATAGAGATCTTGATATTTGCATATTTCTGAGTAACAGTGAAAATCTAAGTAAGAGCAGCAGGGAGTGACGGTTGATGATGCTGAGCTAACGTACGAAGGGAGATTCACAAGAAGTTCCCTCTCCACACCAAAACTGCCATTGTCACACATAGCTGCAGCTGTAGAGAAGGGCTGGGGGGAAGGGGATAGTTTCATATCAGAGAAGTTCAGCTTGACTGCTTCTGGTTTTTATTTTTAACTTCTGGCCTCGCATGTAATTTTAACATCAGCAGGGGAAACTGAGCACAGTCTGCATTTTTGACGAGTGATACCAGGGGAACTCACAGCGAGGAGCGCCTGACCAGAGCAGGCAGAGCCGTGGTGTTCCCCTGCCAGGCACACACAGAACCCCTGCCAGGGAAGGGGTATGTGAGATCTGGTGTGTTGCATGAGAAGCTCTTGCAGCAGTACAAAAGAAACTCCAGGGAGAGGAGCTTTTTCTACTCAGGAAGCAGGTGTGATTCCCAGGTAGCCAGGACCCTTTGCCAAGGAGGACCTGCCACACAATCCTCCTGGGTTTCACCACAGCAACCAGCTCTTCCTTCCAGAAAACAGCCCATGGAGGAAGTGAGGCCTTCACCTCCACCCAGGCTCACGCAGCAGCTCTGAGGTCAGTGTGTCCCTGGAAATCACTTTCTATTTCTGCCCAAGGTCTGAAATTTTTGTACAACGTATTTGAGCAAACTTCCCTTGGAATCCAGGTCAACTCACTGAGGTGGCACACAGGCTCCTGGTCTTCTCTTTCTGACAAAAGAAATGGTTCCCTTTAAGAGCAGGGATACAAAAACATCTTGGCCAATATTCTTCTTGGGAGTTGGGAGACTTTCCTGTAAAGGAGTAAATCTGGGTTCATAATTCGTTTAAATAAGGAAGGGATATGATTCAACATCTCCCACATCCTGGTTGAGCAATCTAAACAAAAAAGCATCAGACCATTAACTGGCCATCTGAAGGAAAAAATTTGTTGGACCTAGACCACTCAGATCCTCTGGTGATGGGACCAAAGTCTTTATAGCTAGTCTGGCCCACAGGACAATTTTATTTCAAGAACAGCAGTGTGGGAAGAGTGAATATTACAGATCCAGCACAACCTATTAATCCCATTATAGTTTGCTAGCGTGCAATTAGAAAGGGCTTTTGCTATGGTAAGTAGGTTCCCTTTCACAAATTCACTTTAGAATAATAAAGAAGTTTACTAGAACTCACCCAGAAAGGAAGAAAGACTCAAATCCCCCAATGTGTAAGGCACTTTCTCAGTAGTGATACTCAGTTTTCTCAACAAAATGGTATGACCAAAGTGGCAAACTGCATAGCAGTTTCACTGTGTCACTACAGGATCCTTGAGTTAGAAAACACACAGTTAGAAAAAACACAGTTTATGAAAGCACACAACACTCATTGAAGGTGCACTTTGCATTTTGGTTTTCCAGTTACCCATCTGCTAAGAGAAACTTCCAACACATATAAAGTGCTATTGAGAAGTTATGTCCCAAAAGGAATGTACTGAAGCCTTGCATCTCATTCTGACAATGGAATTACAATACTTTTACCACTGATACCACCCAACTTCTGTTCTCACTACAGAGAGAAACTGCTGCTTTCCAGGAAAAAAAACATAAAGATTTTGTTACATGACTTGGTTTATGTGTAGGTAATTTACCAAGACACAGAAAGGTAACCACCAGCAAAAGCAGAACAAGAATGCAGAAGAATGCACAGCTAAATGTCAAACCAAGCGAGACAATAGTCTGATAATGAGATTATGGACACAAAAACACTGGGCATGGACAAGGGTAAACATTGTTAGATTTACAGATGTCTCATGGAACGACACGTGAGCTTTTATTTAACGTGAAATAGATCCTCTTTAGTGAGGTGAGCCAGACTTGGTATGCATTCATGAGTGGGATTATAAACATTGACACCCTTCAGTTTCCTTTGGCATTGAGCAAGTTCCTTGGAGGGAAAACCCCCCTTTTGAATGCTTTGTAAAACAATCTACATCTAATGTACCATGTTAAAAATGGCAAACAATGAAGATAAATACTTACACCATTCAGTACCTCCCATACACTCAGGCTCCTCACTGTGTTCTCTTTTCAGCTCTGTCATCTTCTCTGGTGACTGAAATACCTCACTCTTCATCATATAACTTCTTTGAATTTTCACCTTTCATGCTTAGAAAGCAAGCTCAATGGGAACTGAGAAGTTCCTTAAACACAAGTGGAACTTAACGGTCAATTAATTTTTAAAAACAGACAGAGATTTCTCTTTTAGCAGTACAGCCCTACAATAACTCAAAACACAATGCTGACAAAATGGGTTCCCTGTCAAAACAGTGTGTTGTCCTCGTGGGTGATGCTCACAAAACAAGCCAGAAAACAGCTGCTTGTGGAAGACCCAAGGCTACGAGTACTTCTAATTTGGCCAGCTCTCTGCTCTGGTCTCATGCAGCCTAAAAGGGGCACCACACACTCCACCAGACACACTGTGCTGTGATGGAGACAAAGCAACAGCTACCTTGCTTCCATGAGAAAAGTTCATCAAATTGCTTCCTGATGCCATTTACCAGCACAGCCACAGCAGCAAAGTGCTCCTACTGCAAATCTAGTTTCACTGTCAGGTGCCACAATATTCCCATTCCAGCATTAAAATGCTTGCAATCATTTTGACTTGAAGGACGTGTCTATTTAGCATTAGAAGTGTCTTGTAGCATTCAGGTATTCCCCAAGAACTGTTACATTTAGGACCTTTCACATAGGACTGCATGACGGGAAGTTGTCTGCTGCAAGTCAGCTAGAGAAGATGGACAGCTTTATTTATCTTCTTGAAATTAAATAAATAAAGCTGAAAAACAGGACATAATTTAAAGGTAAGTAAAAATTTTTCCTCTAAATCTCTGATTTAGCTTAAGGCAAGGAAATTCATGGCATCTGCATATGATGCATTCAAGAAAAAAAATTCAAGTCTTACTACACATCTTAGTCTTGTTTAAAAGTGATGCAAGTCTTCCTTTGGGAAAGACAAATGAGCAATCCCCACACTTTTCACCAAAAAATCCCCAAACAACTTTGCAGTTACCTGGCAAACAACCAACAGAGAAGCAAAGAATGTGCCAAGCCACAAAAGTGATGGGCTGTTAGTCAAGTGCACCAGCTCTCCTTGGTGACATGCAGCTTGTCAAAGCAATGTTTGCCTATGAGAAACATGAACACAGGGTATTATTGACCTGTTCAACCTGTTCACTTCAAATACAGCACAGGGCAGCTTGGTTTAACATTACAAAGAACTCTGACACTCTTTACAAGATCTGTAGGAATTCAAGTTCCCTTGTTACAGGCTTTGAGGAATTCAACCAAAAATATATCGGGGAACCAGACATCAGCTTTCCTCCTCATTCAAAATATTTGGAAGTTATCTACTTAGTGTTTGTCATGATCCCACTTCTGACAACTGGCATTTTCTTCCACACACAATTTAACACTTCTGTAGAAGAATACCACATTTTCAGTTGTATTTCTTCTCTTACTACCAACAACACTATTTTAAGTCATAATTCCCAAATAAACATGACTGGTTTTCTTACTACTGTAAAATAGTGGAGATTATTAGAAAGAAAAAGACAGTCAAACCAAACACACAGATCAGAGTGGAACTTACTGTAACCCTAGTAATTCTACTTCATTGAAAGACATTAGTTTTCCATCTAGGAATGCCATTTATGTTGACTCACAACACTCAGCAAGCCAGCAACACTCAATACTCCTGCTGCTGCCAATGGCACTGGGTTTTGCCCCAGCATATGGTGGGGCTCCTTGTAGACATGTGCCTGATGACTGACAGAAGAGGGGAGACAAGCTTTGACCACGCCAGCTCTACAGTTTGTTGAATTCTTTAGTGGTAACATTTCCATGTTGGTGTCACCCACCTCTCCTGAAAACAGGCTCCTCTCTGCAAATCTCCCAGGTTATCAAGTGACACAGGCTTGCCCACATGCAGATCAGTTCTAGAAGAAAGAGAACCTTTTCCAGAACGGGTTAGTGACTTGTACATTGATCCTAGAAAACACACAAGGGATGATCCTGGATTGGCTATAAATTGACCCTTGACTGGAACTGGGAACAATTTTCATGTGTGACAATTGCAGAGGAGAGATTTTTTACAATGCTCAGAAATGGGCTCTGCTCCTACAGAAATGTGCAGTAGTAGTGTTCATTTCTCAGACAGAAGAAAAAGTTGGTTAAACACTGAGAATTTCTGAAATCCCACCTTAGGAAGTTTTTACATACCAGGACACAGCCATCTTGTTGGTAATATAAATGCAAAGAAAAAGAAAAAAAAATTGTTTCACTTTCTACAGTGAAACAAAGTGCAATAGAAATAAAAGGATGCAAGAACAGCAATTGCAGTATTACAAAGATGCTATGCAGGAAAGAAATTCCTTGGCATCTAGAAATTATGCCTTAGAGTCTCAGTAATAATACTCCTATGTTTTAAGTACCAGGCAGATCTCCTGATCTGTAGGTAACTCATGAGCAAGTGCTGTTTGTTTGGGGCTTACTAAATTTTAAACAACGTGACTACTGATGAATCAGTGTAATTCAGTGTGCTACAGTGTGGATTAATTAGTAATACAGTGCGGACCTCTTCTAAGCCCTCCCCAAAATTTAACCATTATTATAGATTGATCAGTGCAAAAGTATTTCTTCTACGTACAGTACCAATTAAATAAGTGATTTTCCATAATAAACTGTCCAAAGCAATAGAAGTATTCTAATGCTATTGTGTAAATTCCAGTTCCTTCTTCCTTTGAATGCTCTGCTTTGTCCTAGATTATCAAATGGAGTTTCTAAGCCATTAATGAGCACCTTTCACTGGAGCATGTAAGTATACTTTGTACTTCTGAAAAGTCACATGGACATTCATATAAAAAAAGTAAACAAAACTCTGAAATGAGAAAACAGTAACTGAAGGCTTAGAGACTTTTAGATGAGAAACAGTTGAAACTTGCTTTTATTTCACTCTGCAGATGCAACTACACACATCAGCAAGACTGCATAACAGTGACCAGCACAAAAATGTTTTCTGAAAATTTCTAAGGAACAGAGATTTTCATGACATAATCAGAATATGACAATTCATAAAATAAGTTTACAAAATTAAGAATCACAGAGCTACAGACCAGAATAAATTACAGAATGCTTGCTGAAAATATATTATTAAGGAAACACAGACTTCTATCGAGCTTTCATCATTTTAAGAAGAATATTTTCACTCGGGTTAGGTAAAGGAAAAGTTTGACTGTCTGCAGAGAACAGCCTATGAGTCGTGTGGCAGCGGAAGGAAATCCCTGAGACATGTACATCCATGTGCTGTCGCAAGTGGAAAAAGAGGTAGGCAGAGGAGCTCCCTCCCTGGTGTATCTGCCTCTGATGGTTATCCAAAAGCAAATACCAGGCTTTGAGCTCATCTGGCCTGGCTGTTTTAATCCTTTAGCACATTTCAGTTGGATCTTTTCATTGACAATAGTCAAACGTACTGCTAGTGGCATGCCTTCTTCTATGCCTAACGTCACAGACCCGAGATTACAGCAGATACCCTTCTGGCAATATCCTCCCTGCTGCACTCAGGGACCTGGGCAGAGACAGATTGCTGCTGATGAAAACTGCTCTCTCACACTTGCATTCCAGCTCTAATAGCTCTCTATTGGGCAAAATTACTGCAACTGCTCTTCTGCTATTGGCAGAAAGAGACATTAAATAAAAAGCAGTAGTACCCTGCGTCTTTCCTGAGGCTCTCTTTTCAGGCTGTTCTTAGCAAATGAAGCAGAAGTATCTGGAGTATTTTTCAGTTTCTGTATTGTCTCTAACATCTCTCTGATGCCCCATGTTCTGTTGTCCCCACTCTGTACCCTCCTGTTAGCAGTTCCCAATGCAGACTAGTCTTCACTTTGTGACAAAACTTAACCGATTTCATACTACAAACAAGAAAAAAAGGAAAAAAAAAAAAAAGGCAAAAAAAGAAGAAAAAGGCAGTTTGGCCAAAATCAGTTCAAGACATTCCACAAGTTCAATGTCAGCATGCCTTATACAGTTTGACTCAGCCTGCATTCTACAAGATTGATCCCAACAGGGACACTTGCCCTGGGTGAAGAGTGTCCCTGAAAGGTTAAAATTCCTGGAACAAGCTACCAGGTAGGCAGAAAGAGATAAGGTAGGAGATAACAGGGAACTTCGTGGCATTTCCTGCAGCCACCCTCCCGTAGGAGCTGGCTTTGGTCCATTTAAAGCATTTGATGTACTTAATCCCACCCACACGTAGTTCACTCAGAAAGAGGCAACTCGCGACTTGTACTACCCAGCACCTAAACAGGGGTGTTTAGTTTCACATATACAAATAATAAAAATAGCTAAAACACAGAGATAATTGTACATCATACAAAATCCATAAAACATTAAACCACATTAAAATATTAAAACACATGGAAGTATATAGCATAAATAAAGTATGTGTTTCTATAGGTAGGTGTGCATATATGATTTCCAAGAGTTTCTGGGCGGCTGGAGCTGGCAGGCTCGGAGGAAGCCGGACCGGGGGGCTCCAGCCTCGGCCGGGACCCCGCGGGGCAGTGAGCCGGGGATGGGTGCGGGGGTCAGCCCGGCCCTCAAGATGTTACAGAGCAAGATTACTTCATCTTCCCATCGCCCGCTGTCGGCTGCCCCCCCCGGCCCGTTTCACAATCCCGCTCTCGAGCAGCCCTGTCAAAGCCGGGCGCGCTCTGTGAGCACACACCCCCCGTGTTCTCATGCCGGATTTTCCCAGGCCATGAATAATCTCGAAGCCCCCTCAATAAATACACGTTCAGGGATGCCCGGAGCTCATTCAACCCGCCAGCCTCGCAGACGAGAAGGGGCCGGGGCCGGAGTCGAGAAGAAGCCGCACCATGAAGTTTTCCCGGGACTGTGGATGCGACCGTGCCCGCGCCGGCCGCCGCCGGCGGCCCGCCCTCCGCGCCGCT
>JANPWX010000172.1:730705-746083 GCA_024734555.1 Trochalopteron elliotii
AGCCTCTGTGTAAAGTCCTAATTGAGGGCCGCCGCCGCCCCGCTGCCCAACGCGGACTCCTCGGGGGAGGCCGAGCTGGAGGAGGCGGCGGAGAGGCGGGCGGCGCTGCCTGACAGCCTGCGGCTGGCGCGGCTGCTGCACGCCCGGGCGGCACAGCTGCAGGACGAGGTGGGTACCGCGGGATCGCACACGCTCCCCAACGCCCGGCCCGGCCGCGGCTGCCTCCCGAACAAGGTGCGACTAAACCTGTCCGTGTCTCTCCCCAGATGTGCGAGAAGTTTACCGTCTGCCAGAACAGCATGGAAATGCTCGTCCGCAACAACCTCAACCTCCCCAAGGTGACGGAGGAAGATGGGTGTCTGCTCGCCGGCTTTAATGAGGCAAGGAACCGCTCTCCTTTCTGGTCTATTCCTGTATACCTGGGGCAGGTGTTGCTTGTTCAAAAGAACTGTAGAAGTTGACCTAAAGATTTGTGCCGGCTCCAGCCAGCTTTGGCCAGACCTCCACACCATATAAGTATCATCAGCTAACCTGCAGAGAGCATTGAGATCAAGGCATTTTGAACTCTAAGTGACTTTCTCACCTTTCTCTCATTTCAGGATAACTGCTTGAGAAAAATCTCCAGCGGGCTTTATACATTTCAGACATATCTCAAATACATACAAGAAACTTTTACTAGTGAAAACCAAAATGTTGAATCGCTATCCCTTAGCACAGAGCACCTGGCGCGCATCCTAAGACAGATGGTGAGTTGGTTTTAAATTCACTCTGGTAATTTTTTGTGGCTTAATACTGATGTGAAGTCAGAAAGAGAGGATGTTATGTGAAATAGAGGATGCTATGTTTCAGTTCCCTGAAAAAACAGGTGACAGTTCCTTATGCTCAGATCTTACCCTTATGACTTAGAGGTTTTACAAAGTTTTGCTTTCTTTTCTTAAAGAAACAACTCTTCTTCCTACTTTCTATTGCTACTTATAATTTCCAAACCAAGTAAATGCATCATTGTTTGAAGAACAAATATACTAAACTGGCTGGTAGAAATAAGATTTCTCAGGGAGCTTGCTTCTAATTGCAGAACTGCAATTCAATCCATACTAATGTTGGAACCCACTGAGAAGTAGAAGTCAACTTTTTTTCAAAGCCCACATTAAAAAAAAAAAAAAAAAAAGAAAATGCCAAATGTATTTTTAAAATATTATTTATCTTCAAAACTCTCCAAATCAAACTTTTAAACAGAACTGTAGGGTATATTGAGATATTGCTGTCAATATACCAGATAGCTCCCAACTGAAAAACACATATTTTGCTGGTAAAAAATCTTTCATAAAAACACCCATTTCTCTCTTGACTTGGTAAAATAAAATGCTATTAATTTCTGATGGACATTTTTCATGTTTTGGAGTGCTTTGAAAGATCACACTTTAAAAATCCACTTAATTCCTGTTGTTCTTGCTCATTTTAATAATCCTTAATATGAATACTTCCTTTTGGCTTTGGGGAAACTATTTGTTTGATTAAAAATCACCCAGGTAAGGACTGCAGAAGTCTTGGAGCATGTGAAAAGCCTATTGTGTATTGTGTGTTTGCCATACCCTTCCTAACATATTTACTTATGCCCATCATTCTTTATGTGAAAGGAAGCTGAACTGCTTTTTTTTCACACTGTGCTAGCTTGAGAATAATACTCCTGTAATAACACAGCAACTGATTACTGGCTTCCAGCTTGATCCACAAGTTTGGAGAAAGTTTGTTTCATAACTGAGAGAGATTAGGTTCTTTGGGTTGGGTTTGGGGCTTTGGATGGTTTCTTTTTACCAAGGTAATCAAAACAGGCAGAATTAAACATAGTGATCAAAAGCAAAACCTGCACTATTGGGTTTTTGAGAAAAAGCCTTGATCTTCATGTTGGAACTTTTTCTTTGTGAGAGAAAAATCTGCTATTTAAGGCAAGGACAGCAAAGCCAGAATCCATCACTTGTGGTTAAACAGATCCACCAGCATGATACCTGTGGATATCCAGATACAGACTTTACCAGAGCACAACAAGGAGATGGGCATATCGGGAAAAGGGGGTGTGATCAGAACACACTCCCAAATAGTCTGGATAGCAAGAATATTTCTCTTATATTTCACAAAAAAGATGTTCCAGGAAGAGGTTGGCATCTTTTGTTAAAGGGTAGGAGATGTCCTAAACACAGGATTAAGCAGGTGCTTGCTGGAAATTTGGACTCCAAATCACCTAAAACAGCTCCATGATTTGGGTGTGTAACTCCCATTTTCAGAAGTCCCACTTCTTGGGACAAGTTCTTCAAAGGCCTTTAGATACCGGGTGCACAGCACTGTGAGTCAGCATTAGATAAATAACTCATTAGATAAATAACTTTTACTCATGTTGTAGTCATGCTCTCACGGATCAGCGAAAGTTGGTGGCACTTAAGTCTCACATGTGACTAAATGCCTGGAAAGTAAGAATTAAGCAGCTAAAGAAGTTAGACATCTTTGGAAAGTGGCTAATCTGCTACAAAATGTTAAGAGTACTCCAATGTGAGCCAATTAATTTATGACTCAGGATGGAGCAGTACAGGTTAGGACACACCATGATCAGCACCTCGCTACTAACCAACCACATGACTGCCAGAGAGCAGGAGGGGTGTATTGATCTGCTCAGAGCCTCCTGGACCACAATGCCACAGGTTGCATTCAAACCAGAACAGTGTACCCTAGAGATTTCTACACAGCAATCCAGGCAGGCATCAGCATTCGAAACAGGGCTGGAGGAAAGCATAAGTCCCAGGGAGAGCTGTTGTGTGCAGTACAGAAAGAGTGGATATGCAGGAGGTTGGGAACATACAAACTGATGCTCTCCAACAGGCTGTGACAGTGTTTTAACCAAGGCCCCCCAATACTGTCTTTTTCACAGGTGATAAATCCCGAAGAAGTGATCATCCCAGATGCAGCTACCCAGGAATCCCTCCACACACAGCTGAAGTCCACTAAGGCCTGGACAGAGAAAATCACCATCCATCTCATCCTCCGAGATTTTACTTCATTTATGGAGAAGACAGTGAGGGCCGTGCGCTATTTGAAAAACACCAGGAGTTTCAGTGCTTGAATGTTTTAGTTCAGGCACAATCCTTTTGTTACAAATCTGTCAGGTGGCAGAAAACAGTGTTGTTCTGTTTTAAGAACTAGAAATAGTAACAATGGTTTGCATCTATATACATTCCCATTTCCTTCTAGGAACCTTATTTATTGTATTTAAAATATTTATTAGTTTTTAATATTTCTTATTTATATTTTCAATATTTAGAAATAATTTAAACAAATTATGTATTTTATTTCCTTTCTAATGGTACTATTCAGATATAAACTTATTTAATATGTAGTCAACAAAAAAATTTTTCAGAATCCAGAAAAATTGTTGTATAACTTATGTTTTTATATATTTGAGAGGTGGTATTTATGACTTTTTTATATTTTTAGGACAAATAAAAGCCAATTTTTACAAAAAGCTTGTATAACCTCTGTGAATTTGAAATAAGACTAAAGCACTCTAATATATCCAGTTCTTAATACCTGAAATTATCAGAATAACCACTTTCAATAACTTCTCTGTATGATTAGGCCAGGTCTCTACACAGCACATATGTACACATATACAGCTTGATTACCATATAATTCTTAAAATGGGATACGAAGGAACCAGGTGCACTGAAAACAGCACTTAAAAATGAACAAGATAAACCATCGATTCTCCTGAGAAACAAATGGACAAGTGCCTTATATTTAATAAGGAGCACCCAATAAAATTGCTTGTAAGGATCTTCTTACAAGTCAAACAGTCTTCTTTACACAAATAAAGCGGTGAGACAACAACAGTAACCAGTTTGACATGAATACTATCCTCTGATTGGTTTTATTGCCGTCATCTAGGGGAATTTTCCAAGTTTGGTTAAATATTACTGGCCCCTACCCCAAGAAGTAGAAAAAAAAATTAGGTTATTTCCTTAAGCCATATAAATCAACACATTGCTGCCAAGCAATGCAGCAACATGCATTTGTCTTTTATAATTTATATTTCACTAGTATGGACAAGCCACATACCATGAATGCATATCCTTGAATACGTGTGTGGGAAAAAAACCCCAACAAAACAGAACAGGACTTAAGCCTGAGTACCAAACCACTGCAAATTGCCTTGGCTACATCATCCACAGCACCGTAGCTGTGCAGGTATCTCATATACCCAAACTCAGAGGAGTTCACAGACCACACAGAGGATGCAGGCAGCAGAAGCCCCTCAAGCTTTTTTCCCTAAAAACGGTAGGATTTTAATTACCCTCACTTTTCCTTCTGGCACACTGGTTGAAGATGCGCAGATGAAAGGCACACCTTGGAATGTGGATAAGGATGTCAGCAAACTCTCCTCTTCCTCTGAGTGATTGTCCACATATGCATTCCACCACTGGGGATGCCAAAACAGTGACCAGTCCACCCACTGCTCACATCTCAGATGCTCAAAAGACAACAAACCACTGCTTTGCCCAATATGGTAAAACTGTCATCTCAAGTTGAGCAACATCTGGAGAAGGTATGAGGAGATCTCAAGTACATCTTTAAAGAGGTCTGTGATGAATGGGTTCTCTAACAACACATAAGATCCTACTTTAACTGTCTGGCACATGCTCCAGGAAACAGAAGAAAGCCTGGCTTAACCTTTTCATTGCTTGCATTCACAGGGATTTTCTTTAAGTGACCATTTGTTTAGAGACCCTTCTGGCCTTTATTATGCCAATAATAGGTGTAAGACCCAAAGTGGATCCCACAATGGAACTAACTACTATGTGAGAACAGAGAGGAAGGGAAAAAAAAAACACAACAAAAAAAAAACAACCCTGACCAAAAGGAAAGGCATCTCCTGGTTTCACTTCCCCTAGTAGACAGTGGCTGCCTGTGATCATCGTTAGTTACTATGTACACTGCATCTAAAAAAAATCTCACTCAAACTTGCACTCATCTCCTGAACGGCCAAAAATCGTGTAAGAACTGGAGTGCTGAAATCCCTCGAAACTGGCACATTTTAGGGTGCAGAAAATGAGCAAAGATTACCACTTGTTGGGCAGGGAAGTCAACTTTCAAGTCCTTCATGTAGCAAAGTGTGATCTCCTGATGGGGATCACTGGGCTGCCATTATTTCACCTGTGGCTCCTCCACAGTTCTCAGGGTCCTTCAGTGCAGCAGCTGCCTTGCTGGCCATCAATCTCCTGTCACAGTGGCAACTTCAGGGACTGCTCCCAGGATCAGCTCCACTTGCTGAAACCAACACTCACTGGCGCTTCTGGCGCACAAAACTTGCAGTGGGGAATTCAGGTGAAATCAGAGAAGACCTAAACACCGCTGAGCATGCTACAGGGCCTCTCAAATGAACCAACTTATCATCCTTTTTCCAGTCTGCTGTGTAGAAACTATTTTACATCAGTAAACACACAAAGGCATTTACTTCACTTGGTACATCAGCATAAACACATAAAAAACCTAGAACAATAGTAAAAGTGAGCAGTCCCAACTAAACTCAGCAACAATGCCTCAACACTCCTATTGAAGAGAGCTCTTCCTAACTGACAGCCAACTCACTGAGCAGGGAAAACTCAAAAAAAAACCCCACCACCACCAACAAAAAAACCCCACTAAAACAACCCAAATAAAAAAAGATCTGCTAATAATTACCTAAAAAAATAGGAATTTACCCAAAGCAGCGTTTTGGCTGCTGCTGTACAGGACCAGCCATGCCCTGCACATCACAGCTAGCCTTTCCCCACATTTCCATTCATCCTTAGTTAACCTCACACTGAGATTCTGGAATGCTTCACAGATTACCAGCTCCCTTCATTCTGATTTTGAATTCCCAAAGAAGGAAGAAGGTAAAGCTATGTTGAAAAGCATGCATACATTATACAATAATCAAGAAAAGCCCACAGTATTCAGAAACAGTGTTTAGGATAAAAAACAAAATATCCCTAAGAGCAACTGCCATAACACCAGAATGCTGGACAAGAGAAAAAAAACCCAAAACAACCCCCCAAAAAACCCAAAAAGACAATGCAACCTAATATTAAAATCATCTGTAATAGAGAAGTGTGGGGGAGGGCTAAAGGATAGTCTGTGAAGTACCATTTTTTTATTTTGTACCCCTACTTTATTGTGCAAGAAATTTCTCAGGGAAACAAAAGCGGAAAACATTTCAGCCTGACCAACTTCCCAGGCTGCAATACCATTCCCTATCCAGTACTGGTGTAAACACTGAATTTTTGGCAGAGAACAACAGCTACTTGAATGAGACTGCCTGCATCTCCAGTACCTCCGCAGATTTCATTAACGGCTGATGGCAAATGAGATTAGCAAAACCAAGCTGATTCTCCAAGAGGTGGAAGAGTTACACCACCAGTAAAGCATGGCAGCAGGATCACTCTACAGCAGTAATGAGCCATTATGTTGGCTTAGCTTGATGGGAAACTTCCCCCTATTTGTCCTTAACAGTTTGCCACTGTTATTTGTAACTAATAATCCTTTCCAATTTAAAAGATAAAATGGTGGAAAGGGAAGTATGAAGTAGTATACATCAAAGTCCTTATGGTCAAGGTGCTGGCAAAAAAAAAAAAAAAAATATATATATATATATATATATAAACTACAAACCTTGTGACTAAGTCCTTGCTTTTCAAGTCAAATGATTAGGTAACAATTTCTGATCTCTCAGTGCATTTCTTTCCTCTTTTTGATAAGGGAAAAACCAAAACCTACCTACCCCCCGCTCCCAAAAAATGCAACCTCCGCAGGCTTCAACCTTGAAGTACTACTTCCTCCAGGAATTACTAGCAAAATCAACCAATTTCTGTAATCTAAACATTTTTAACTAAATCCTCCTATATTTTCAGGACTGACGTTGGCAGACATCAGAAAACACCCTACAGAAATTTTGCAGTCTGGATTTCTATTCAGTGATTGAATCTATCATTCAGTCTTTCCTGAGAAAATGTTTTTTAAAAAAACAAACATTCACCATCAGAATCAAAACACTGAGATTGGATTTGTCCTGCCATATTCTTTCTCACACAGCAGATAAACATTCCCTTCATCTAACCCATCCTCTAATCCTGAATTAAAATAAGCAGGACCAAGAAACAATGTATGTAACCTACAAGCTTAACCAAGAAATGGCTATTGCATCACACACCATCACAGAAAAGTATTCAGAAACTGCAATTAAGTCATTATTTGTAAAAATTAACTTAGTCATATGACATTTAACAGGATGTGGTCTCTCCTCCTGTGGTGAAAACAGATGTAATGAGCTTTAATTTCCAAATATCACTAGTATCATCATAGCTTAAATTCCAAGCCTCTAACAAAATATTTCCAAAAATATCCAGGATATATATAGTTTGATTTAGCAATTCTCCTGATAAAAACCATTATGTTAGATGTCTGTTTTATCTACCACACAATGCAAGAAGATGAGATCTTAAGCAGCTCTTTGTCACCTACAGCCATTTTGGAAGAGAGCCGTACAAAGTAGCAAAAGACAAGATTTATATTTCATCAAAATGGGCATGCTGCAACAAAATTCTGAACAATTATTTGGTCTGCACAGTTTATGTGCATAAATGTTGCAGTTCAGTTGTACAGGAGCTTTGCTGAGGAATTCATTCAGGGAAAATTAACAAATCACCACAGCCAGTTTTGTAACTGCGATGAGATACAGTACAGTTACTTTGCACCAGTCATGTCTACACCAGGAATCTGTAGAATTAGAAACCTGTTACAAATTCCTGACCACCTTACTTTTGCCTCACAACTGGCCAGGCCTTGAAGAGTTTATGGAGCACACAGATAGGTTCCTTTGTAGATTAAATTATTAAGAACAAAATTATACTGAAAACCAGGGGGGTTTTTTTCCCCTTTAATGATGACACTAAACTAACCTTTTTCTACCCTGCTACCAGGAGATCCATAGTCCATACATCAAGACCAAGAAAATCACCAAACTCACAATACTCCCTCTCTGTCCCTTGCACAACTGCTTGTCACCAGGTACAACAGGCTTCAGTGACAGGTGGCACTTCCCTGACACTTGAGGCAACCCCAAGCACACTCAACCTCCCTCCACTTTGAAGGCACAAAGTCAAAAGCCAAACAATCCCTGTTTCTGGGCTAAGATCAGTGGGACACCTCCAAGTCAGTACAATCTCCACCAAACACAGGAAGGCATCAATGATTTTATTTCACACATCTACACTGTAGTCTTGAGCTCACCTGCAGTAGGCAGAGCCCATTTTTCAGTGAACTATGCTCACTGGCTTTATTCCAACACTTTGGGAGTTCACAGGACTCCATCACAAACCCCATCACAGAAAAGAACCTGCACTTGGATGTGGAAGGCACTGATTCAGTGACAGAGATCAATACAGTCAAGCAGGAAAACTCATATTTGTTCTTTTTTTAAGTATCTCCCATGTGACAGTAAAATAAAATTTTCTCAGGTTCTACTGGGAGAAAAATATAAAGGAAAAAATCATAGATTAAACCACTTGAAATTAATAACACCTAACTGAAGTCCCCAGCCTTGACCAACATGAGAGTTTTTCCACCTCACTCCATAGACCTGCCCTCTTCTCCCTAGCATCACCAAAAACCCCTCAGTCTTGCTAAAACTAGCATATTTCCTGACCTTATTTAAGGGAATTAAGATTCTTCACAGGAATCTGTTTAATGTATAACTTCCCAAACCACTGGTTTGCTTTTAAACGCACATCCAGATTTCCTGAAAATGACAAAAACTGCCAAGTAACTTCAAAACATCCATATCAAAGATTTCTTCATTTTTAAACTTGAAGAAAAATATCTTTTTTTTTTTTGCTACCTTACAATTAATTACCAAGATTTAACAATTAATACCTTTTTTTTTTTTTACACTAGGGAAGGATATGAATGTTTATTTAAGGAGAAGTTTCACTCACCTTTTAATTACAGGAAGAGTACTGTACAGAATGGAAGTCTAGATATATAAACAAAAAAACTTTATACTACATACTGGCATTCAATTTAACCTGATTTGAAGGTACTACGAAAGACTTTTCCCCCCTCAATTTGAAAACCCAAGATTTCTATGCTAATGACTTTCCTGAAACATACTTTGGTAGCAGTGAATTACCAAAAATTTCCTATCCAATGTGCTTAAGGTATGAATTGCATACGCAGTATTTATCCAGTAATTCCAAGCTGCAAGCAACCTGAAATGCAACTATTTTTAACACAAACTTTCAGCACGGAGACGTCACGGAATCTGGCCTGTGCTTGACATATGCATGCTTTTGTAAAACTTTTAATGAAAGAGGAAACGCTTCCCTATTCCTCCACGTCTTGCCAAATACTATCGCTCTTGGAAAGCAGCCAGAGAAAGCACGTGGCAGTTATGACCCACAAACCACATCCCCAAATGTCAGAAACACAACAGAGCACATGAAATACCCTTCTGTGTTTGGGTCCACCCACCCACTGCTGCATTTTGGATATTGTACACCTGTGTGAACTGCAAAATCTGATTGAGAAATATCAGCTGCTTCACATCGAATACTGTCTCTCTTGGTATTGAGTATCTCAGGTTACTGCACGAAATTCATTGGAAGAAAAATGTTCCTAATCATGATTAAAACCACTACCAAGTACCAACAGATTATTTCATTGCTATTATCATTAGGGTAAGTGAAGAAAAAGAATCAAAAATTTAATTTCTTTCATAATTTAAGACATATGAGCAGTTCCATTAATCTCAAGTTACTGTAAGAGAAGAGGCACTAGAAAGGCTTTAGGATAGCAAAAGGATATATGGTCATGAGAAACTGCTCTGCATTCAGTCCTTGCTGTGCTCCACTGTCAGCAGTCTATCAGCATTAGCCTTACCAGTATTTCATTTGACTGAGTTATCGTGATTAATGGAATTTTAAAGAACATGCTAGTTTGCATTAGCTATCACAAACTTTTTTTATCAAAAGTTTTTTCACTTTTTATTTCCAATCCTTGTCTTTCAATTCAAGTTTTTTTCCCTTGGCTCATTTCTCTCTGATTTTCCTATCACAGCCCTTAAACACAGTAACATTTTACCATGAATCGTCATGGCAGATTAAAAACTGAGGAATCTCCTATTCTTAAACATTTAATTAACATAAAAAAATGCCTGAAAATCTGTGGGGTAAAAAAAAAAAAAAGCCATGCCAAACCTAGAATACCTTTGTTGCAATGATAATTTGGGGCCAATAAACATTATTTTTTAAAAATCACTGCAGAGATGCAAACTACCCTGCACAGTTCTGGAAGGGAGAGAGCAATCTACCCGAAACAGTTCTATTTAACAGAAACCAAACAGTCACCATTTTAGTGCTTGAACTTCAGTGTTAAATGGGAGAAAAATCAATTGAAACCAAAACAACCATAGTCCAAAGAGCACGACTTGAGCATAACAATGAAGCACATACCTTGTTTAGTGTAATTGTTTTCTTCCTTCAGTTATATATTAGTAACTTTCTCTTACAAGAGCAATTTATACACATACACACAGAGCACTCAACTGTTGTGTCCTCCCACCCCGCCCTAAATCCTAAATCCCAGAAAACATAGATAGCATTTAAAGGTAAATTTAGCAGAAAAGTGTACTTTTTTTGTATCTGACTGTGCTAGAAAATGCAAACATACACATCCCTCAATCCTTACTATATGCACAGATAAAAGAATCCAGGAGATAAAAAACCCAAACTGGATCAGCACAATAACCAGCCACAGAGGTTTACCAACATTTGGGCAAGGAGCCTTTGAAGAATATTGAAGTATTTAAAACATTAGCTCAATTTTCTGGTTACTGTGAAGATAAAGAGGGATCTTTACCCAAAAGGCAACTGTTAACAGGGATAAGTATGGGAGTTAAATATCACCATATTTTGGAAAAAAAAGCCACAACAAAATAAAACTCCTGACACAGGTTCCTGTAATAAATAAACTACTACATTATATTATGCAAAGACTTAAAACCAGTATGCATCCATTCCAACAGTATTTATTTAATTATACCGTAATGCAAATAAGTTAGGTCCATATAAACTTCATTTTGTTGTATGTACAACCTATGCCATTAGCAAGCTGATTGAGCCAGCTGGTCTAAGTGTCGGCCCCATCCTCCGGAATGTTCGCATCTTCTGCCACTGTCCATCGGCTGCCTCTACAACAGGACCACCACAGCCTTCATCCCCAAAGTAGACTGAAAGGGGAGGGGGGAGGAAATCAAAGTCAGAGTTGCAGCATGTACTCATCTTTAAATTGAGATTTGTAAAACACAAGTATGGAGGAACAGCCTTAAAAATGTACAGAATAAACACTAGCCCCCAAAATACTGAAATAATGCCACCTTTAAAGTAAAATTTAAGCCTACAGAGCACCAACATGTGCTCACAAAAATGAGGACCTGTAAGCTTCAGATTAGACCAAACATCTGTTTTTGGTACCTACATATATATATATATATATATATATATATTCTGGTACAAAACACATCTTTTACTTTGTACAGATTACAGATGCAGACCAAAAAAAGAGGTCTCAAACCACCAGATAAGCTAAACATAGAAACACTGTCAGCAAGCAAACAACTGCAGCAACTTGGTTGTTAAAACAACAGAAGATTCTACTGAAATTGTAATATGATCTTACTACTTTTATTCCCATATTTTCTACTGTTTTTGCTGAATCACAGAATCCTAAAAATGGGATTTCTATACACTGTAACTATGTGAAGCCAGAAGAGTTAATCTATGACTTTGCAAACAATACCGTCCATCAATTACTTGTCTTAGGAATACCTGGTCCTGCACAGTCATCAAAGGCATTTCTTGAGAACCACCCTTTTCCCAAAATTTTAATTAGTTATGACTCAAGGAAGCCCTTCAATAAAACTTAAATGTCACTAGAACTTAGGCATTACTAATGCCATAATATCACAGCACAACAAAGAGTCCCACAAGAAAGAGGCAACATGAGGCAAATGCACTTAGCCTCATGACAGTGACTAATACTGAACGATACAGTCCTTTATTTCATGCACTTTTTATGCAGTGTTATTCCCTCATTTGCAAAGGCAGAAGGTTGTGTTTTGGCTTCAATCTGTGCTAGAAATCTGAGAAGTTATTCTTCAGTGCAGAAACTTGCACAAACTAGCTCTACAACAGATTAGAAGGGCAGCTGTCACGCAAAAGACACAGGAAGTTCCATATCTTAAAAACTATGCAAGATTAAGAGGAAAGTCTTCCCAAGAACTATAACTTTGCTGACTTGTCATTTGAATTTCCTAAGAAACAAGAACCACAACAATTAAAAACAAGGGATGGAAGCATCATTCACAACTGTTGCTGGCCGGAGGTAACACCCAAACCAGTAACGACCTGTGCTGGGTTTGTGTATGTACATTTGGAACCAATACATACCTCCAGATAGTTGGCTCAGGCATTCCAGGATCTGCACCTCTTTTAAAACCTGAAGTGAAACATACAATACATACATATATAAAAATAAACAAGTATGTGCAGATTCCTACATTGTTAAAGCTTTGTAAAGTTATTCCAGCCCATTAAATAGCAATAAAAAAGAAAACTACTGAACATAGAATTGTGATTCATGAAGTTGTGCACTAACCTGAATAAAAACTGCATATTCTTACAAGGGTTAGAAAGCAAAGAAAATAAATACCAGTGTACACTTTTCTTTTTTTAAAGTCTTACCTGCATCTTTACCTGACAAAATTCAGGGTCAACTAACTGTCTGAGATGAAGGAAGTCATCTATCCCAGAGATCAAGACATAGATACTTTTACACATTTTAAATGTTGTTCAGAAAGCAACCTAGCAGGGCTCTACCAACAAAGACACCTAAAAGTGGTGCAGAATGAGCAATTCTCTAATGACATCTGACACAACTTAAAAGCAGTATTTCAGTAAGTTCACTCCATTTATCATGACAGAATGCTAAATTTTAAATCAATTAAACCTCAGATCTTCTATTCTGATTGGCACTTTTTGGAAAAAGCTACACTAAAGCTTGCAAACAAACAAGCTGTTTTCTAATACCCAGGAAAAGGAAATGAAAGTTAACTACAAAGAATTCATCCCCAGTCCCCAATGACTCAAATATACCAATTGACTAAAGTATATGTATGCTAGGGAAGCAACTGGAAGTTTAGCATATGAAGTATCTCTGCTCTCTGGACTGTAAAATAGAAGTCTTGAAACAGAATCATGCAATTCAGGCACTGTTCAACACTACACCGGCTATCTAGAAGCAAATGTTTCATGAAAAATATATTATTTCCCTTGTTTTCAGAAAATAAATAATTAATGTAATGGTGCCTGAAACACAGACCACAAAGGTTAATGGAAGAACTTTCATTAACTTCGTAGGCACTGGAAAAGCTCTTTGAAGATAACCTTGAATGATTTGAGACTATTAGACATCCTGACCCAAGTTCTTTGGCTGCCATACTGTCCAGCAACTCAGCTTAAAAATTCATGAATTGCAGTCACACTCTATGTGTGAATGTTTCTGGCTCCTCTCCTCACCCCCAGTATTATTAAATAAGCAAACCAGGTTTAATTAAACTGTATTGGTCTAATTTACTGACTTAAAACCAGGACAGCCACTTCAAAGCAAGTTTAAAAAAATACAACAAAACCCCACCAATTACCTATAATTGCACATTCTCATACTGGGATCCTTGTACATGCTCTGAGCTAGAAAGTCTTACACAGAATAGTAACAGGCTCAAATTTTCTGACCATTTCCTTGCCTGTGTTTAGTTTAGCATGTATTTTATACATACAGGGGTCACACCTTCTCTCCCAGACTCAAAAGTAATCCCAGCAGAGAAGAGGTTCTTCAATCCTGCAGACTTTGGGTACATGCCACCTCCAAATGTCTATGGCAATCGAGGTGGCATCTGCACTTCCCCATCCCATCTGCTTACACTTTCATTACTGAAGATAAATTTATAAGAAGGAAATGCAGATGTGGTTGGTACAGCACACTTATTCTGTGGAGATATGAACCTAAACTACTACAATCTAAATTTCTCACTGCTACGTAACAAAAATATACTAGGCACTCTGGTGTTAGTGCAACTGTAAATATAGTCAAGTGGCTTTATACAATTTGAAGTAACTTATTTAATGTCACTAATGTAACTTACTAGTGTCACTAATGTGACACTCTGATGTCAGTAAGGAAAAAGAGCATCTTTCCCACATCCACAGATACTGTCACGGAAGTAAAATCAAAAGAAAACTTCAACAACAAATTAGGCCCCAAAACACTGCTGAAATTCCCACCCAAAACTTATTAATTTAAAATCACTGATAAATTAAAAAGGGAAATGCTATTAAAGTTCAGACCTAATAACGCTAATTAGTTTTTTCCATAGTTTTTGAAGTGACTTCTTTTGCTTGTAGTTGTTATAAAAGCTCTTCCCTAACAGCTGAAGAGACCAACGTTTTCCTGGTGGTTATCTATAAACAATCAAAGCCCTTCAAACCAGGCACTGCATTCCCTTCAATTAATGAAAACAAGCTCTCAGATTCGACTGGAAACACATCAAGCTCCCAACCTTCTTTCGTGTTTGCATTCAGTGCAGAGATGCCTGCCTGGTTTAGGGGCTTTTCCCAAAAGGCCCAACAGTTTGGGCAGAAAGTAAGCCAAATGAATTGCAGAAATCAGCCTTCATGGGCTCCCTGTCATAAAAGAAGTGAAAAAAATGTCCTCTCTTTAACAAGGGCAGCTGATGGCATACAGCTCTAACTATCACGAGAACTACCATGTGGTAGTGATGCCTGGCCAGCCTGACGACAGGAGCAAGCAAAATATATCCTGGGCACCAGGCACAACATCAAGGCAACCCCTTAACATTCCACTGCGGCTTGGAAATAGGAGCCAGACCATTTTTGGGTGGGAGAGAGACTGTAACCTGTATTCCTGTTGCTAGAAACTCAAACCTCAGCCAGAGGCTAGCAATGCCCTCAGTACCATGAAACAGCACTCCCAGTTCTCCTCACCACTGACTCCCTAGAGCGCAAAGCACAGCCCTGACTACTACAGCAGGCAGTCACTGACACAGGGTTAAATTACAGCCCTCACACAGGATTGGCCTCCAGGGAGGAAAAGGGGCAAAAACCCTCATTATTACATAACTACAGAATTGTTAGGAAGGGACAACTGGAGATCCCCTAGCCCAAGCCCCTGCCAAGGCAGGGTCACCTAGAGCAGGTGACACAGGAATGTGTCCAGCTGGGT